>CM072871.1:14592500-15120000 GCA_036937835.1 Pampus argenteus
TTTGACAGCTTAATTTCTCTTTGGAGCAAATGGGTGACAGCTGCCTGCCTGCACCTATCGACCTGTGCTGGTCTCCTGGAGCCACAATAGATTGCTGTGCAATGCAGTACTTGTAGGGAATCATCTCAGACCCATTGCTATAGTTTATTGAACCCCACATCTTAAATAAGTCTGTCGGTTGTCCTTGAATGTACATCATCACAAGATTATAATGATTAAACTTCTACTTTTTTTGCTATTTTTTTCATCCTTTTTTTCCCCCTGTTTCTCTGCTGCTGTGTGGCCACTAGAGATTATAGCCCATGTAAAATTAGATATTTATATTTCAAACTTGAAGCTTGACCTGATACCTGCAGACAGAACCGGCGAGACATTGAGCACATAAGGAAATTATATATCTGATATAAATCATTTTCCCCAGTCAGTGGGGGCGTGAAAAAAATCATGGTTGCTCTGTGGGTTACCACTGTGGAAAAGTCAAACTCCAGGTGAGAATCTGATTGAATCATTGAGTGGAGCGTCTCCAAACAGCTCAGGAAACAAGCAGCGCATCCAAAATAGAGGAATCGCTGCTATGAAAATAACTCAGATTGACCTTATGCCAACTTGTTCCCTCCTCTGCACAGACATAAGTAATAAAATGTCTCACCCTGACATCCAGACTAATTTAAAACACGTCGATACTCCTGTCGTGTCACAACCCACCAGCAGTGACTCACCATCTACTTAACTTTGGGGTCTCAAATTCCGACTGATAAAAACAAACTGTGTTGAGAAATGATCTCTGAATCTCTAAATCCGTCTCTCTGTGGTGACTGTCAGCACTTCAGTTCCCCCCTCTAGGCCTTTTTCTACATCTCTCTCCACAAAGCACCAGTTGTCATCGCAATGTAAATGTGAAGAGGCGAGACATGAAGAAAAAAACATTGTTTTGTTGTGTTGTAAAGATAATGATAAGGCAGAATTATGGGACATATCTTTCTCGCTCTGTCTTTCTTTGTCTGCTTCCCTCACAAGAGCTGTTTTTGACCTTTCCAGCAATCTCTTTCACTATCTGTCTCCCTTCTGTGTGTGTGTGTGTGTGTGTGTGTGTGTGTGTGTGTGTGTGTCCGTCGCTCTCGGCCCTCTTCTATTACCACTAACTACTCCAGGCCACAGTAGTTCAGGTATTGATTTTTCTCCTTGTTCGCTCTGTCTTTCCTGTCCCCTCCAAACCGCTCCCTGGAGAGAGTGTATGAGAGCGTGCTCTTGTAAATCTATCTGTTTCAGTTTTTTAGTGTGTTTGCACTGTCTTAGATGCTCAGTGGTGATATATTGGATATTCAGGGTTTAAGAAACTTAGAAATTTAAGTTTTTAAAAAATGCAAGTGGACAGTTAATATCATTTGATGAACAGTGATAAATAATAAAAAATAATGCATGTCATGAAATATGTCAACACTTTATCCTGTTTAAAAGGGAAAGGCGACCCTGTGCTTCACTGTGTAGGTTTGCTGAGTGTGTATTTTTGTGAACAGTTGATACGATCAGTGCCTATATGTGTGTATACAGTCAAGTTTAAAAAAAGGTTGATATGGATTTGATGTCAGGCTGTGAAGAAATATATAAATTTAAAAATGTCATTACATAAAATGTCCAGAAGACAGCAGCAGAGGACTGTGTCTCTTTCTGTGAGGGTCATTGCCATTATGTAGAAAAAAGCAATTTAAATGCCCTCAAAGACTCAAGTCCTCTTCCTCACAGTCCTTCTACCCGACTGATTGATAGTCTGCAGCATTACCTGATGGTGGCTTTAACGTTTTTTGATTCTGAGATATAGCTGATAATTAACAATGTATAATACACCTGGCACAATATAATGTTTTAAGTGTTAAATTCAAATACAAATAGTAGACTAGAATATATTAGAATATAAGGATTATAAAGTTTATTTATATAGCACTTGACAAAAGGCTTTCCAAGGCAGACTAAAAAGAAGCAGAGAACAGAATAAAATACCAAATACACATATGTTCCCTCATATGAGAAAATATAAATAAGTAAATAAATAAAGATTAAACTAATCAGAAACATGTGTATTCATATCAGTCATCACTAGCAAAAAAGAAAGTCAGAGTCCAAAAGTGTCTTAAGACACTATTCCAGATGGTGACGACTACAATTTACATTCTTCCCATAAAGTCACTGCAGATACTTTTATCCTGAGGCACCATAACATGACACTACAGAATATTTCTTTGTAGTATTTTTTTTTTTTTTTTTTTTGGTACTGTTAAAACAGCTTTTTTTGTCATCTTGGAAATGTTGTCATGATACACCAATTTAAATCTGACATGATGCAGAAAATCTAATCAATGCTTTTATAACAAGGATTATTGCAATGCCCTTTTAACTGGTTGAAAGTGAATAAGGAATGTGCTGCTGGGCTCTGAAGAAAGAAGAGAGACTATATCATACCAGTCCTGGATTCATGATATTGGCTCCCTGTAGCTTTTTAAATGAGTTTAAGGTCCTCCAATTGGTTCACAAAGCTTTCAGTGACTTAGGTTTAGCCTATTTAAGTAAACCTTTAAACCTATATATTCCTGCAACAGGTCATCAGATGTTCAATATAAAAACATTTTAATTAAATGTTTTAAACATTTTAATTTTGTGATAACAGTCCATATTGTGACTCAGAGAATTGGTTTGAAAGTTAAATGGTATTTTTATCCGTAGTACCTTTGGTTTCCTCTGGAGGGCAGTGAAACGATTGAGAGCCTGAGCTGCCGCAAATAACAGAAGAAGAAGAAGAAGAAGCTTCAACGTCAGTGGAGGGAAATTTCACAACCTGCCGAAAAAACATAAACACGTCAAAACATCAGTCGCTCAATGCTTTAAGTTAATATTCGACTATTTTATCAGCAGACTATTTCATTTAAGGCAAAACGAAAGGTTTGTATAATATCACACTATATTATAACTGTTACAGGGTTTCATTGAAGCAAAACGTAACTACTAACAAACATGAATAAGCTAACTAACGTCTGACTAAGTCAATACAAACTCATTAATGTTAAAGCAGACATGACCTTATTTATTTATGAGTCTTGTGTCTGACTTCGGCTCATATATAACTAGTAACATAAACACTGTGAAGCACAAGTGTTTATGTGAGGTCAACAGTCTTTCTGTCAGTATAAGTTGTTATGTTGGTATTAATGTTAACGGTTTGTTAGTGATTAGTGGTTTCTATGACGATATGTCGAGTGTTTCCTATCTGTCAAGGTTTTGTTTCAGTCAGCAATAATATACTTTATGCTGATAATCACGTTGAAAATAATTGTTTGTGTTTTACATGCAGTTTAAAAGTTGTTGAGAAAGACTGAAGAAGACATTGTATTTGGGTAGTGTGTCTCTCTGCTTTCACCAGCTAGCTAGTATATAACCTTTCATCAATACAACACCACTGTGGTTGATGTCCAATAATCCCTGACTGGAAAATACATGTATATGACTCAAAAGAAAATAAATTACCACTAAATGTGTACTTGCTCCTTTTTGTATGTAGTTCTGATCTCTTTATTTTTGCTTTATTTTAGGAAAGGAATGAGTGGAGAGGAATCCAGGAGAGGCTCATGGAGGGGTGGGAGAGGAGGAGGAGGAGGTGGAAGTAGTAATGGTGGTAGTGGTGGTGGATGGAGAGGAGGTGGAAGAGGATGGAGAGGAGGAGGAGGTGGAAGTAGTAATGGTGGTAGTGGTGGTGGATGGAGAGGAGGTGGAAGAGGATGGAGAGGAGGAGGAGGAGGAGGAGGTGGTGGATGGAGAGGAGGCGGTGGATGGAGAGGAGGAGGAGGTGGTGGTGGTGGATGGAGAGGAGGATCAGCAGGTGGCGGAAGAGGTTCAGGGGGAGGGAGGGGTGGAGGAGGATTGGGAAACCATATCTCCAGCACTCAGAGAGGTTAGTTCCACATACTCATAACATAATTAAACATAAACATAATTAACTTGGAAGGAATTAAATATTTGCAAAAAAAATATTTTTTTCCCACATACAGCTAAGTTGTTTTTGTCTGGTGTGAAAGAGAGAGGATGTGGGAATAACCTTTAATTCTGTATTATCTGAAGACATTTTAAATATTAGCATCTAATGTTCAACATTTCAACTCATGACGGTGTGGTTGTACATGAAAATCTGCAACAATGTGTCACAATTCACATCTCTAACTGCTCGTCTGCCTCTTCAGTCCTTTGTCAGTCCACTCTAGATGTATTATGTCCCTACAAAGGATGGACGCTTTACTTCACTGAAGGTATCAGTGTGCTTCACATGATGATAATACGCAGTGTTAACATGATTTACATATAATGACCATGGTTATGAGACTTTTGATGTCTTTTTTTTGTGCAGGCTTTGTTGAGAGCTTGCCAAGTGTGGAGAAGATCAAAGTGTTTGAAAAATATTTCACTTCCAAGATTCACCTTTATGACAAGGCCAGTCTGTCTGTCTGTTTGTTTGGTTGTGTACGTGTTTAGAGTTTAGTGTTAGTATCTATCATATCTCTCGAGTATTTTACCAAACACAGCATATGAGTTTATATACTTAAGGACATTATTTATTGTATTACAACATTAGGTTTAACTTAGAGCTGCAACTAACGATTATTTTTATTATCGATTAATTTGTCACTTTAGTGATTAATTGCGTGGTCCAGGGTGTCAGAAAATGTGGATCAGTGTTTCCTGAGCCCAATGTAACGTCCCTAAATGTCTTATTTCGTCCCAACCAACAGTCCACAGCCCAAAGATATTAAGTTTAGAAGAAGACTAAAGAGATCAAATCATATTCACTTTTGAGACACTGGAATCAGAAAAAAATATATTTCCTTCATAAAACTGACAAACAATTAATCTGTTATCAGAAGATTTGATCATTAATTTAATAGCTGGAAATTAATTGATTAATTGACCAATGGTAGCAGCTCTGGTTTACTTATAGTGCCATCATACTTTGTGACAGTGTGTCTCTTTATACATGTTGATGAGCTTTGTAGAAATGGAATAGTTAGCCAGCATCAAAACCCAGTTGGCATTTCTGTGTTATAAAAAAAAAAAATAAAAAAAAATATTTTACACATTGTATTGTTGTCCTGTTTTATAACAGTTTTCTATGTCAAATGACAAATTGCTGTGTGTCTGCGTACAGGATGAGATTGAGCGTCAGGGCAGTGTACTGGTGGATTATGCAGACTTGACTGGAGACAAGATGGTGCGTGAAGCGCTTCCTGAACTAACCACAGATCTGAAAGAACAACCAGAGATAATTCTCAACTGTTTGGGAGTGGCCATTCACCAGGTACACATACAGTATGTTGTTAGAGAAGTTAAAGCCTTTCAGAAGTTACTGTGAATGTGCATAGTTTATTAAATGCTTATAATCGTTTTGAAAATCAATTCATGATGTTATTTGTCACATTATCTGTCAGATACCAGACTAATAGTATGTTTTGTGTGTTTTCAGGTGTTGACTATAGATTTGGAGAAACAAGCTGCTGAGCTGCAAGGGGAAGAGCTTCCTGTAGCTTCACCAATCATCAACATCCCTCACATTAGCGCAAGGTAATGGACACAGTGAAGCGCAACCAGCTGTTTGCTTGTCACCTGCCGGCCATGAATGAAGATGATTTTATCGGCATAAATCTTCACAGGCTGTATAACTACGAACCATTGACTCCATTGCGGATGCTGCGTGCCAGTGTGTATGGTCGGCTGGTGTGTGTGAGAGGAACAGTGGTCAGAGTGAGCAATATAAGACCTCAGTGTACCAGGCTGGCCTTCAGGTGCCTGGCCTGCTCACACACACTCTCTCTGCCATTGCAGCATGGGAAATATGCTACACCCACCAAGGTATGTACACACATACTGTACCAATGTCTTTTCGTTATAACATAGATGAACTTTGTCGAATCTAGTGCGTGCGTGCGTGTTCTCACAGTGTACCCAGCCTGACTGTCGCAGTCGTTCCTTCGCTGCCTGCCGGAGTTCTCCCTTTACACACACTGTGGACTGGCAGATCATCAAGTAAGTACACACACGTACACACATGCACAGTTGTATACAATTCAGCAGTGGCGAGGTGTGACCCACAATCCCTTCGTTTCAGTATCAGAGAATTTGGATGCAAGAGATGTTTTGATGTTACTATGGTGGCTAAGGGATGGGTTTTTTCTATTCTGCTTTTTTCAAACAGCCAGTCGTTTTCTAAGGGTAACTGTTGATCAACTGAAGTAACCTGTTTTTAATTAGGTACTGGGTGTTTACAGAATTACACTGTATGAAAATGAATTAATCACAACACACTTAAATGTATTTATTTGTGTGTCAGGGTGCAGGAGTTAATGGGCGGAGAGCAGAGGGAGGCTGGACGAATCCCACGCACCGTGGAGTGTCACCTGACCTCCGACCTCTGTGACAGCTGCGTACCTGGAGACACTGTTACCGTGACAGGGATAGTTAGAGTTACCAACGATGGTATGTACACACATATTCTAACCAGGGTAGGACGTTAAATTTAAAAACACAAGTACAGTTCTCTTCCTTGGTAGTGAATGTATTGTTGTATGTATCACATTCTCACTAAATTAGAATTTTTGTAGGTAAATTACAACACAAACTGAGCATCTGCACTGTTTGACTGTATGTTTTGTGTGCAGGCAGTTCCAGGGCGAATAAGGATCAGTGTATGTTCCTCCTCTACATTGACGCCACTTCAGTCAGCAATACTAAAGGTTTTTATTGTCTTTTTTAAATCAAGTTCGACATGAATGACTCAGATGTAGCAAGTCAGTAAGTTATTTCCTGAATGTATGAATGTTTAGGTCAGCAGTCTAAGTCAGGAGGTCCGGGGTCAAGAGGGTCACCTGAAGATCGTTCTGGAGGGGAAGAGTTCAGTCTGAAGGAGCTGTATGCCATCCAGGAGATCCAATCACAGCCTGATCTGCTAAGACTTATAGTACAGTAAGATATACTACATACAATTATACTGTAACATAAGGTGTGCATTGTGTTGCATGTTTTGAGTCCAGCTGAGACTAAAGAAGCCTGAACCAGATGTACAGCTGAGCTGTGAATTTTTGTTCCACTAGTGATAAAGATCATGGAATAAGAAATTTGTCATGTTTCATTCATCCAACAATTTTATTTTCTGTGTGTGTGTGTGTGTGTGTGTGTGTGTGTGTGTGTGTGTGTGTGTGTGTGTGTGTGTGTGTGTGTGTGTGTGTGTGTGTGTGTGTGTGTGTGTGTGTGTGTGTGTGTGTGTGTGTGTGTGTGTGTGTGTGTGTGTGTAGAACATTACAGCCTCACAGACCGTTCCTGTTGCTATAGACTTTTACTCCTGTTTTAACACAGTCCTGCTAACACATAACAACACTAACACCTTCACCCTTCTTGCCTCTTTCAGCTCTTTGTGTCCTGTCATCTATGGCCATCTGGTGAGTTCAGAGATGCACAACACTTATGACAAGAATATCAACAGCATTTTCATTTACACATTACAGTCTAACACCTTGTGTATTTGTGTGTCCCTAGCTGGTGAAAGCTGCCCTGGCCTTGATATTGTTTGGAGGCAGACAGAAACACACGGACAAGAACAGTGTCCCAGTCAGAGGAGACCCACACATCCTGATGGTGGGAGACCCTGGGCTGGGAAAGAGTCAGATGTTACAGGTATAGTAACACTGTGTCAACATACAGTAGAGCTCTCATTATCTCATTCAACATTGTCATTTTTGACTCTTTTACCTGAGGTGCTAATTAATTTATACTTTTTGAAGCTGTGAGATGTTATTAGACTTGCATTCCTACTTTCTTTCTAACATGCTTTATGTATGTGTGCTCTTCCTTTGTGTGTAGGCAGTGTGCAATGTGGCTCCCAGAGGAATCTATGTATGTGGAAACAGTACCAGCACCGCAGGTAAATTGTCTTACAGTAATACTGATATATATTATATATGCAGGTGGTGACTCTGCTCTCGACCGTTATTCAGATCTGTTACAACATGTTCAAGTGGGGAATTTAATTTTTAATGCTTACTTCTTTAGGATTAACAGTGAGTTTATCCCGAGATTCAGGATCAGGGGATTATGCTCTGGAGGCCGGAGCCTTGGTGCTGGCTGACCAAGGTAGGAAAGTATATTTGTGCCTCTCTTGTATATATTATGTATATTGATTTATGGAGGTGGCAAAATATATTTTTGAAGTCATCTCAGCTCAAACACTGCCTTACTCTGAAACAAAAAAAACATTAAAATGTACCTTCCTCGGCCGATAAAGAATACCTCCTTTTATAATCACTGACTGAACTGGAATTTTTATTCACAAGATTTTATGTTGAATCACTTTTTGGTTTCGCGGTTTAACCTTAAAAGGCCTCAGGTGTCAGAAATACATCTTAAATCACAGAGGAATAAAAAGACACTCGAACAGAAACCTGAGAAATCAACAGAATTGGAGACCAATGCTTTTCTCACAGTGTAAGCTCCCACTGCCCATCAGGGCTGCAAGCACTTGTTTCTCATTCTTGTCTTCCTCTCTTTCCTCCCCTTTCCTCTTTTCGTTCTCTTCCTGTCTTTTATTTTTAGGTCTGTGCTGCATTGATGAGTTTGATAAGTTGGGCAACCAGCAGCAGGCTCTGTTAGAAGCCATGGAGCAACAGTCTGTAAGTCTGGCAAAGGCTGGAATAGTTTCCTCTCTTCCTGCCAGAACCTCAGTCTTAGCTGCTGCAAACCCCGTAGGAGGACATTACAACAGAGGCAAAACTGTCTCTGAAAATCTGAAGTAAGTTTAGTCATCAGTTGGCTATTATAAAGAGCCAAATTTCCATTTAAAGACAGTGTAGTTGCTGAATCAGTTAGTTCACTATTCATTTAAAAGTCATAAGACATACGCTATGTTAGTTAGTTGTAAATGTAAGTGTCGTGTGTTCTTGTATTTAGAATGGGCTCAGCTTTACTCTCTCGCTTCGACGTTGTCTTCCTCCTCCTGGACATCCCAGATGAGTCACATGACCGTCGTCTGTCAGAGCACGTCATGGCAAACAGGGCAGGAAGAGGCAGAACCAGCAGTGCCATAGTAACCAGAACCAACAGTGAATTGGAGACCTCCATCCTACTACAGCACTCAGACATGCCGCTGTCCGAGCGCTTGCAGGTAAAAATGCAAGCACTACACCCAGGGAGCAGATTAGTACCTATTTCTTTCAAAACAAATTACATTATGTGTATCTGTTTCAAGATCCCTGCAGGTGAAATTGCTGACCCCATTCCAGCATGCTTGTTAAGGAAATACATCAGCTACGCTCGTCAGTACGTACATCCCTTGCTCTCTCCTGAAGCGGCACAAATCCTCCAGGACTTCTACCTGTCGCTCAGATCTCAGGCACACTCTGCTGACGCCACACCCATCACCACCCGACAACTGGAGTCTTTAATTAGACTAACTGAGGCATGTCCCTGTGTCTTTGATTAATGTCGGTCTAGATAGCATCTGTTTTGAGTGAATTTCAAACAAATTTCCCACAGGTGCCCCAAAATTTATTTTGTGTTTATGCGCAGGCAAGAGCACGGTTGGAGCTCAGAGAAACGGCTACAAAAAGTGATGCTGAGGATGTGGTAGAGATCATGAAACACAGGTAACACTACAGGATTAATTGTGTCACTTCAAGAAAAATATAGAGACTTAGATTTGCAGAGGTAACAATTTTTATACATTGTCTGCTTAAAATCTATTGAGTGTGTGTGTGTGTTTATTTATATCTAAATGGAAAATTGGTTAAAAAAAAAAATACTAGTTTCCAGGACCCTTTATCAGACACACATGCATGTGTTATTTTTTCAGTTTACCACTTTTTTGCCGTATGACTACAAGAAAAGTGATATTTGCATAATCTTTACAATAAAAACAGATAGAATTGTACTGAGATATGTGTGTATAGATAGTCTTGTGTCAGGGTAAACTGGTAAACTTCTCTCTCCCTCTGTGTGGTTGTGGTTCGCAGTCTGGCTGATACATATTCAGATGGTCTGGGCAATCTGGACTTTGAGCGATCTCATCTTGGGTCAGGCATGAGTCAGCGCAGCTCTGCAAAACGACTGGTCAATGCACTGCACGCACACGCTCAGAGGACCAATCAGAAGCAGTTCGACATGCAGACACTTCGAGCAGTGGCTGACAAACTGAACATAAAGGTAAATCCAATTTACAAATGTAAATGTGTCCTTAAAGCTGTGCAGTTGTCATCACAGAGGTTGAGCTTTTTGTTCATGTTTTATTGGCTACAACAAGAAGCTTCTGAGGTAATGTAGAGTAGCTTCCCCTCAAATGTTTACCTTTTGTCTGTAGAATACAGGTTCCAGTGTCTCTTCCATCCAGATGTACTTAATAATTCAGAGTTTCGGTCAGTGTTATTCATGCTGTAACACCTGATGTGTAACTAAAAACACTATCATCATATGTGTGCGTGATCATTTATTCAGTAATTGATTTATTCCCTCCAGGTGATGGACTTTGAAGGTCTGGTGAGTTCCCTGAATGAACAGGGTTTCCTGTTGAAGAAAGGAGCCAAGCTGTACCAGCTGCAGACTATCTGAGCACTGACAACTACAACAGACTCAGAATACACACCTGTCTCTACCTGCAGACCTCATGACAAGGTCAGTGTTCAGGATCAGTGCACAGGGTATCTCTATGAAAAAGAAACAAAAACTGATGGGGAGCCATTATTCAGACGATTGAGGGACAAAATCAGCAAACAGCAGGTTACACTGTGTCGTGCTGAAGAGGTAATAGACCGTACAACCACAACAACACACACAGGTTGCACAGATTGTGTAGCTACTGCAGCCACAGTGTGATAGTACTGTTAAAATTTAAGTCATTTTCATTACATCAGTGAATAGTTTTATATTTTTGAGTAAGAATCATTTTAATATATTGGCTTATATTAGCTTACCCCTGATACATTGTATCGCTGTCCACAAATGCGTTACAAAAAGTTATATAAATGCCTAATATTCTTTCAACAAATCTAAGAGATCCTATGAAAAAAATGTATTTATGTAAAAACTTTTTGTTTTGTTTTTTTTGAGTCAAATAGTGTTAAGTATCTCTATGAAGATGTCACTGTTGGACGGGCTATAGTATAGTATAGTATAGTATAGTACTGTCCACCTAAAAAAGTAACAGTACACAGTATTAAAATATTTGCTTCTCATTTTTGTCTGTGTAATTTCACAAATGTTTCATCTACTGTTTCTGGTTACTTTTTGTATGGAATGCACTTTATTAGTTAACGCAAAATTGTGTAAATTGAGTAAATCATTTTATTTTCCTGTAATATCCAGCATTTTGTTCTTTAATGCTCAGGCACTGATTTTTAAATATTTTTAATTTGGAATAAAATTTATTTATTTATTTATTTTGGGGGGAGGGTTGCACCACAACACCACAGCTGAATCCTTGTATGTTCAAACCTGTTTCTGAAATACATTAAATATTTAGTTTCTTTATTAGCTGCAAATATGTTGATTATTGTATAATTTCTACAATCTCCGTATCTATCAGAGGTATTTAAATTATTACTTCTGATCTCTTTCCTTTCCTATTAAATGTCTGATTTACCTCAATCTCCAGATCATTCATTTTCAAAATAAAATGCTTGTTAGTGAATATCACTGGAACTTTTACGACACCGTATCACTTTACGGCAACATGGCAGCCTGCTAGCTTGAGCTGTGTTTCCGTCGACTCTGACCGTCAGACCCTAAAAACGTCGTCATGAGAATAGGAACGTGCGCCCCGAGGCCAGTAGGTCGGTAACAGGAAGCCCGTGAGCGTTATGATGATGTGTTTTCGGAGGGATGTTCGCTGGTTTGTGTCAGCGCGGTGTGCGGGTGTGTATTCGCAACACCCCCCCGCGCTGACACAAACAGCCGAACATCCCTCCGACAAACACACTCATCATAACGCTCACGGGCTTGCCTCGTTACCGCACCTACTGGCCTCGGGGCGCACGTTCCCTATTCTCTCGACGGATCGTTCTTTCAGCGGTACTGACCCGTGGTATGCGCACGGAAATCATCTTCTGTACCGGGGAGGTCACGAGAGGTCAGCGGCTGGTTTCCGGTACCTGCTGTCATCAGGAGCTCGAGGGCTCTGTAGCGGAAAGCACAAGGAGACACCGGACAGCTCACCTGCGGCGGACCGGACTGAAGCCCCTCCGGTACCGGGACACGGACTATTCAAGTTCAAAGAACTGGTGAGTACCGAGCGTGTACAGGAGATAAGTAACAAGTACTTTACCAGTACAACAATGTAATGTAAAAACTCCATCACTAGTAAATGTCCTGCATGAAAAGTCCTGACAGACCCCCGCCTCTTCCTCGGTGTGTATTATTAATATTGAAGCATCAGTGTTAGAGCAGCATGGTACTGTTGTAGCTGATGGACGTGGAGCTACTTTATATTAACTTAACTAGTTTAGTCTAGTGGTTCCAAACGTAGGGGTCGGGCCCCTCCAAAGGGTCAGCAGATAAATCTGAGGGGTGCTGAGATGATTGACTTTATTTCTTCTTCTTTTCTCTCTGTCACTTAATTAATTAATAAACTATTTAACAGTTAACACCCAACATATGTTTATGGTGATATTTCTACCTATTATAACTGCAGCAGGAAAATTTGACACTAATACTGTGTTCATTTAAGTTTCACTAATTTTATTTGTTAAAGTGACACAAATCTGTGTTCCCTCTATTATTCTAATCAGACGTACTGCTTTGAGGTTTATGCAGGTTTGTTAGCTGACTGTTGGCTCTATGAGGTAATGCATGTCTCTAATATGTTTTTCCTGCAGTATGAGAACCCATGGACAATCCCAAACCTGTTGTGTGTGTCTCGGATTTTGCTGGCTCCATTCCTGGGTCATCTGGTCATCCAGCAGCACTTTCACCTCAGTCTGGCTCTGTTTACGCTAGCAGGAGCTACTGACTTGGTAATACACATACAGACACTTCCACTTAACACCTGTTGCATAGCTTTTCAAGTGTGGAGCCGCAGACCTGTACACAAATAGACTGTTGTTCATCTGTTCAGATTACAACTGTCTCTGCCGAATATTTTGTCACAGAACATTAACTTATATTTTCTAGCTTTAACTTCTGTCTTGATGTTAATTAGTGACAAATCGGCTCAGTCAACCAGCCATATTACATTGTTAATGTTAATGGTTTATTATTGGCAGGATTTCATCTAAAGTAAAACTTGACATTTGCCACATTTATTTCTCAAACTTAAAAAGAAAACTTGGTCTCTGATCCTCTCTGTCTTTCTTTCTCCCAAACTCAGTTGGACGGCTACATTGCCAGAACGTGGCCCACTCAGAAATCTGCATTGGGCAGCGCTCTCGATCCACTGGCTGATAAAATTCTCATCAGTATTTTATATCTCAGTCTGACCTATGCTGAAATTATACCAGGTATAAGTCTGTGTGTGTGTGTGTGTGTGTGTGTGTGTGTGTGTGTGTGTGTGTGTGTGTGTGTGTGTGTGTGTGTGTTTCTGTTTTCTCATAAATGCAAACAAACAAAACAAGTAATGATCAGTGCCAATGCTCCCTACTATAATAATATTAATATTACAGGATAAATGTAATATTTTTCTTCTGTTTTAGCTCCACTCACAGCTTTAGTGATTTTCAGAGACATTGGTTTGATTGCTGCCGTCTTCTGGGTCAGATACAAGACGGTACCGCCACCGGTGAGACACATTACATTTTGTTTATTTATTTTAATAGTATTTGAACACTGAAACGTAAAGGTAAAGACATGCCAAAGGTAAAACATTTTATTATTTATTAATGTATTCTTGATGATAATTATAATTCAGGAAGGAAATGTGTACGTATTTTACAATATTTAACTCTTTTTCCTGCAGGTGACCCTTAGTAAGTTTTTTAACCCCTGCTACACCACAGCACAGCTCAAGCCCACATTCTTCAGCAAGGTGAGACACAAACTGCCCACTCTCACTGTGCCTGTGGACTATTAATATTTTGTTCATTGCAGTAATAAAATTAAGATTTAGAAACAATGGAGCCACATACACAGGAGTTCTTGATACATGCTTTCTTGTATGTTTACATGTTGTTCATTTTGTAAGTGGAAGACTGATAATTGAAAAGATCAATGTGTAGAACACAAGTGATGGCTGACAGAAGCAGTTTCATAGCTGCCAGAAACAGTTGTTTTATGTTTAACAGAATTAAATTTACTGAAAAATAATGAGCAAATTTTTTATTTGCTAGATATGTAGACACATAAGTGTGAATGTGTGTGTTTTGTACTTATTTGTATTTATTTGTTTAGGTGAACACAGCCATCCAGCTGCTTCTGGTCGCAGCTTCTCTGGCTGCTCCTGTTTTCCAGTATTCAGACAGTGTCCTGCTGCAGTGCTTATGGTAAACCGCATTCAGTATATTACATGTACATTATATTACACGCACACTGGCCTCATCCACTTGATACTAATATCCATAATGTACTTTGGCTCTCAGCGCAGTGGTTACAACAAGGAAAAAAAAAGTTTATTGTATAAATCATCAGTGTCAAGCACATAAATACAGCTTGTTCAGGTTAAGTACACTGAGTCATTTCATTCTACAGTTCTGACTGAGCCAGAGTAAACGTCTGACTCGGGACAAACATTTTATTGTCACAGTAACCTACATTTTCATACAAATATGCTTCAGCAGCCTGCTGAACCTGATTGTTTTACATTTATACTTATTTTTCATAATGTTTTAAATCAGGATTATCACACTTTTATACACATGGAATCTTAGGTTTGAGATATTATAGCCTTTCCCAGTCCATAATTATAATATTACTATTATCATAACTGCATATTAATAAAACAATCTTAAATTATAGATAAATTAAACCCATATTTTAAAAAAGGAATTGTAAAATGATGTTTCAAAAAAATGTTGTGCAATCCTTGATTCTACCACTGCAGGGTGCAAAGTCACATGTATTTTAATAGCACAATTTAAATGCAAATGTAAAACATTGTTTTTAATCTATAAGAAAATGTAACTGAAATAAAACTACTGTAGAATGATTGATTGCTCCTCAAATAACACAAAAATAATGTGTTACGGTTTGAATCAAACTGTTGTCATTCACAATAAGTGATATATTGTATTGCAGGTATGTTACAGCAGTGACAACTGCTGTGTCGGGCTATAGCTACTGGCACTACGGCCGCAAGACTGTCCGGCTACTAAACACCAGATCACCATGACAACCACACCAGGAAACACCCAGAAAGCAGAACAAAAGCAGCGAGCAGCCGCTGCAGAGACACTGATCAGCAATGACTAAAGCTGGACAGACAGAGGGATGATTGCCAGGAGGTTTGAAACCAAGTAGCTGTGACAACCATTTATGAGTCGCCATGGCAGCGATGCACGGAAACCAACCAAGGTCGCAGATGGTTTACTGCAACACTACAGAAACGCCTAACAGCAGCTCTGCCACTGGACTGGAGTAGAGACACATGTACAGAGATGAAAACGGCAAAGACATACACACACACTCAAGTCTATATCAAGTGAGCTTCTATTTTTTAGTTTTTCCAATCAAAGATGTTGCAATGTCACCCTAATCATTGTCAGTTTTATAAACTAATGATTTATGATTAAAAAAAGAAAATTGCTTTGAAGTCTAGTGTGTTTCTCTCTCTCTCTCTGTCTGTCTGTCTGTCTGTGTGTGTCTGTCTGTCTGTGTGTGTGTGTGTGATTTTACAGACAAAATCAAAAAATGATAAAACTGGCAGATTTAACTGCAATTACAGCACCGTTATTATCACCTATATTATTAGGTTAGTTTCATTTATTTTTTTACAACCTGCCCAGGTGCTGCAGATTAAAATTAGCCCTTTAGCTACCCCTACAACACTATGTTCATGCTTGTTTTGTTGCACCCAACAATCTAAAAAGTTAAAGATATGCCAGCAAATGTTTGGCATTTGTCTTTTAATATAGAACCTAAAGTAAGTAAATGACTATAGTTGAATAATTGTTTGAGCATAACTGTATATGTTGACTCAGGTGCGGCACTCGTATCTTAACCCTGCTCGTTTCCCTGTGTGCTGTTATTATTAAAAGAAACAAATGTGCCGAAGCTCTTCAATAAGCTACAGGCTATTTGGAGCCTCAGTGGGTTACTACTGCAGTTACTACAGCTACTACTGGACCTTTTATAGCTGAAACGCTTTTATGGTTGTATCAAACTCTGCTTTTTATTTTCCCCTCAAGAAAAACTAGTAGGATGAGGAAAACGTTTCCTTGTAACCCTGCAGTTTGCAGCAGCACTTGGCCAATGCTGTTTGATTAGCGACAGTGTGCCGTGACTGCCAGGCGTGTGCGAGTTGTTTTCGTGGCCTTGCGTGGGATGTCTGCTCATTATCTCTTCACTGAATAATTTAAATAGTATCATTCTAAAATGAGATATCCATCACTGGGAACAAATTGATACCTTTGCTCATTAAATGACTGTTCTGGTGCTTTTTATCAGATGATTGTAACTTAAGTCCATATTTGGTAACACAAATTGAAAGTGTATAATTTGGACATAGTGGGTGATGCCCCACGGGTTTTATAAGTATTTGTGGGGGAAAAAAACTTCAGTAGTGCCGCAGAGAAGAAAGCTTAAACAAAATGACCCTGCTGCTCGTTTCAAGCTCCCTGTGGTGTGAACCTGTACTTTTCTACACTACACATGATCATTAATGATGCATATTTTTATAGTTGTGGTTCAGTTGGGAAGTAAACTTCTTTCCATAAAGGAATTTCTAGCTGAAAAATATCTCAGTGACCTTAAACTTGTTTATGAAGCACAAGTTTCAGTTCATTACTGTAAACTTTTAGCAACATTAAAAACTTGGGTTTTCTGCTCTTTTGAAACCATGAGTCATCCTTAAGAAAAACGTGCATATTTTGAAATCATAGTCATAGTCAAAATCCAGTAGATCATATTTAAATAGAAGTGATGCCCTCGTCTCAACAAATAACTTCCACTCGCCTCTTGGAGTTTAAATAGATTAAAATTCATAGGTTTTAATCTGCTGGTCAACTAGTACAAGTGCTATATATAAGTTGCACTGCAGTACATGATGTCATAGTATTAAATGTTGTGAAATGTTCTTCTTGGATGAATATTGAATATTGGATTTAGTCATACAGTATATTCCATTAGCACTATTATCTCCTAGATCTCAGCAATAATCTTAAAGCAACATTTTTTTTCTTATCCGCACATTTTGCACTAAAATTCATCAACATTTTAACTGACTTTTAATACAGATTTACAGTAGACAACAATTAAATCTTAGTTTTTAATATGTTTGATTCTACAGTATTTGTTGAATCGGGACTGGCGGTAAAAGTCACGTGAGAAATACAGAAAGGCTTTAATTATGTGTGAATGAACCTATTATGTGGTTAAAATGATAAAATTATTGTTTGAATATTTTAAGGAGCAGCTAACTTCAGTTTCATTGGTTTGGTCCAAATACTGTTCAAAGACATTTTCAGCAATACAATTCTTTTACAAATGAAACAGGCTGTTTGCTTGTTGTGAAAATGTTCAGACGTGGTTGGTGTTGAGTATCTGTGCAATGTGTCAGCTACTGGCAGCTTCACTCTGTGATAGGTTTTTTTTTAGTCTCTAGAAAGCCTGCGGTGGAAACGTTATGTTATTTTCGCCAAAATATTAAAAACAGTCCTTTCGACAAGACACACTTGAAAAAAAAAGATTTAGGTCTCAAGAGATAACACTTATTTTGAGAACACAAGGCTGCAAGAACCAGTAAGAGTATAACAGTCACAGGCCTGCTCTCCAGAACGCACAGACAAGCTGAATCACACTAACAAGGGCAAACTTTGGATATATGCTTATGTCAGCACGGCCCTCCGGTACTGTCCACTGTTTGAATCAGCCCTGCAAGTGTGAGAATCCTGTGTCTCCTCCAGAGCTAAAGTAAGCTTAGCTCTGCTCAACACAATCTTGGTCATTTATTTCACTGAGCACAAAACAAGAAGTTGAGTTTAAAATGATGGACACAAATACTCGCACAAGCAAACCAGGAAGTCTGCACTACCGCTGTCTTAACTTTTTCCCCACTTTCAACTCTGTTGGGTCTTTGAAGGGGCCACAAATCTCCCACACCGTCTTTCACTTGTACTCACCTATCTTTTGAATTTGGAAGACAAATAGGTTAATTTTTCTGTAAATATGTACACTGTGTTTCTTTTCCCTCCTTCCACTGCTGAAACAAGTAAATTTCCCCGTTGTGGGATCAATAAAGTATATCTTATCTTATCTTATTTAATTTCTGTGGATTAATTCCCTTAATGAATTGATTGAAAGATATTAGTTTACTATGATACAGGACTAAATAACCCAGAACATATTCACATCTGAGAAGATCAAAGAAGAAGATTTTTTTTTTTTTTTTTTTTTTTTTTTTAAATAATCAATATCAGTCTGATATCATCTGATCTGACAGATGTGGGGTATCTGTGTGTGTGCCGTAGAGGAACAGCTGATTCTGTGTCTAAAATTCGGGAATGTCCTCCGGTTCTCCTAAGAAACACAAGCATCTTTGTTTCAGCGAGTTCCCCAAAACGACAAGCATCAGATGTATGACTCTTGTCTGTCGGGACTAATAAGAGGAAGTACTGTGATGTAGTTATAGAGCCACAGAGAGAGGAGGTCGTGATGGATTTTTTGATGGTTTCTTATTTTGCTACTGACAGTCAACATTTCTTTCTTTCTTTTAACCGTGATCGCTGTTGTTCTCTAACAACAAACGGCAACGACAATGTCGTCATGTCAATAGTGATGTCAGATCACAAAACACTTTGTCACTTGTTGGTAGGTCTGTAGTTTTTAGCCTTTAATTGTCTCGTTTGACATTGTCTGTGTGATACTGTAGTCTTTGACATTCTTCATCCTGAATCTGTCTCTGGTGATTTGCTGTAAGACACAATCAGGAAGAAGAAACCAAAGTCATTGAGATTCATCCTCTGGGGACCATGAACGTATGAACATACAAACTCTAGTCTAGTCTCGACCAAAAGTGGTAGAACTGACATTGACATCTCTTGACTTCTTTCTTACCCTTCTGGATATAAATACTGATGTAGCTTGTTTTGGCTTAATGCTCCGATTCTTTGCCTGCATCTCGATATAATGGAGTTGAATAATCAATGCGTTGTGTGTTTTTCCAGAAACTGTCTTCCCCCTTACTCTGAATGATCCACAGTAATGTATACCCTGTGGACAGGCTTGTAAGTATTATTTCTTCAACGGAGAGTAGTGAACAGACCCTTTAAAACATTTCCGGAAATTCAGTGGGCTTTTTTTAAGGCGAAAGCTACAATTACAAGAAGGCTTTGGAAAGGCTCTTATCAGAGCTGTGAGGGAAAGGATGCTGCTGCCACAACATCCGGGTGCACTTGACATGTCTGTGGATACAACAAGTAAACATGGAGGCACTTTTCCAGTTGCTACGCAGCTCTGTGGGATCACTGCCTTTTAAATACAGACGGGTACAGGGGTGTGACTGAACACATCGTAGGCACAGAGACTCTGAGCCAAACTTCACTTCAAACTTGACTGTTATGAAACCCACTGAATCAGAGTCCTTATAGTCCTTACAGCAGTCCTACACACAGCAGCACACATGCAAACTCGTATGGGTACTATAGCCACGCATACACGCACACACACTTTTTCGTCTTTTCTGGTCCTGAAATAGCTCTCAGCCTCCCACTCTCCCTTATATAAGCTCCCAGCATGGAGATCTGCTGGTGAAGATTGTGGTGTGTGCAAATGTGTGTGTGTGTGTGTGTGTGTGTGTGTGTTAGTGCATGTGCTTGTTTATGTGTGTGCACATGTGTGCTCCTGTCTGTGTGAGTGTCAGTGTGTGGGCAGTAGGAGTGTCTTGAGTTGTGTGTGTGTGTGTGTATGTTTCTATCAGAGGGTTTCTATTCGTAATGCAGCGTGTAGCAAATTAGAAAACATTTTTTATGGAGGAAAAAAAAAGCAGTTTTAAAGGAGCAGTCTGAGTCTTTGAAGTTTTGCCAATCATATGTTTGATGACAAATCTGCTATGATATCTATGAGCACATTCAGTCAGATGATCATAACTGGTTGCAAACATGCTCCGTTTTTTTTAGACGGTTAACGAAAGCAAATTGTTACATGGACGTTTATTATTTTTTATTATATATTTATATATAATTTATAATATAGGTGTCTTTATTTTTTAAATAAATGTTATAGAGCTCTTTATTTTAATTTTTTTCTGATTCATATACAAAAAAACAATCCAGAAAAATCCAGATGAAAAAATACTGTTTGAAATCTGTAGTTTAACCATGTGTTGTTTCGATCATACCTTACAGAAACATACTCTGAGCCATCCTTGTTGCAGGAGGTTGTAAACGTTGTGTACATGGAGATATAAAATCCAGGTGAAAAGAAGTTATAGGCAGTCTGCTCCTTTACAACAAATGTTTTATGTTAAACTGACAAATGATAAGGTTTAATTACATAATTAAACCAGGGATTAATTTACAATGTTTGTCCTTTGTAGACTAAATTCACAGGTCGCAAGCGTGTCTTAAATGATTGATGTAAAGAAGAAAACCATATAAGGGATGTCTGCCACGAAACCACCATAAACAGGCAGGATTTAAATATCCATGCTAGTGTATGTTTACCCTGTTCACTGGGCTTTCTGTATGCAAATTCAGCAGAACAATCCTGAATTGAATACGTCCGAGACAACCCCCCTCCACCACCCTCACCCCCACAGTGGGAGCTCATCGATGCCTCCATCTCATCCCACTGAGGTGTAACACACAGCACCTTAACTGCTCTGTTGTGCTGACAGCCATAAACTGCTTAGCTTCCCCAGTGTTGTTCTCCGGACTAAATTTACACTTTCTTTATCCCTGTAAATTCAAAATCGCTTTTCATAATTGTCCACAGTTATGATTTGATGATGACAGATGACAAAACAACAATCATGTACATTGTCTTTATATATATCAATCTGTTGCTTTTGTGTTAAACAATATGTTCATTTTGGATATTTGTGGATAAATAAAGCTCCATCTGGCACTAACCAACAGTATATGAACAAACAGTATCAAGGCAACATGAGTCTCTGCACGTGTCTGTTCATGCAGTAAAGTGTGAGTGTGTAGGAGGCTGCAGGATGGTAAAGTGTGTATCAAATACCTAATGTATTATATCTGTAAGGTTTCAGGGCCGCACTGTGGCGCTGGGAGAATGTCGTTCTCCACGCGTTCAAACAGCTGTGTTGTCATGCTCGAACGCATTTAAAGGCGCCTACACCAACGCGTTGTTGTTCCAGTATGCATCATTGTTTTTCTCTATAATAGTTTTACAAATAAAACTGTAATTATTGCATAAAATAGTACTGAAATTATTATTTAAAATAATCAGGACTCAATTTGAATCCACAGTGAGGGCAGATATATTATATATATATATATATATGTTCATGGATCCATGTCCTTAAATATCCTTATTTGTCTCTTGTTCCTCTGAATGATTACACACACACACACACACACACACACACTCTTCACCATGTTCTCTTATTTACACCAAAACTGTCCTATTTTTCATTCAGAGGAACATTGTCATCTGTTTCTGCCTGTCATTGTTTTATATTATACCAATATTCAGTTATTACATGTCCACTGTCTCGCCCACGCCCCATTCCTTCCTCCTTATAATTAGTTGTGTAAGTAAACATAAAAATCTATTGCTAAAATACATATTTTTAAATACACTATATGGCTAAAAGCTTGTATGTCCACTAATCATAATTTCACATCATACAATGATATCATTGTCCATAGCCAGGTCTAAGAAGAAATGCTTTTCCCAGTTTTCTGGTCCTGACCTCAACCCCATCCATCACCTTTAGGTGCTCAACTCTACCACTGCTGACCGGGAGCAAATCCCTGCAGCCACGTTCCAGTCATGCGAATGGACATATTCAACAATCACACATGGGCGTCCAAATACATTTGGCCATGTAGTGTTCAAAATTGGCCTCATTTGACCGTAATCCCAGTTTGGTTTGATTCGCCCTGCACTAAATCACCCACTCTCTTTCCCTTTTTTCCTGCTATACCTTTTCTTTCTCTTCTTCTCTCTTGGTTTCTCTCTATCTCTCCCACTCTCCTCTTTCTTTCTCTCTATCTCTTTCTCTCTGTCGTTTTCCCTCTTTATCCCTCCCCCATCTGTGGGAAGCTGCCGTTGTGCGCATGTCACCGATGAGTCAATTTGTGTAGGCAGTGCACGCGCATACACACACATGGACACACACATATGTATCCTGTCTCCCACGAAGGCATCTGTTTCAGTCTGTCTCTCTGTGAGATGCAGCACCAACAGCGGAGAGAGGGGGAGACAAGGAGAGGGAGGGAGGAAGAAGTGAAGAGGGAGGGATAAGAAAACAGAGGAGAAAGGAAGGAGACAGAGCAGAGAGAAAGAGGAGACAGAAGAAGAAGGACTGAAATAAAAAAAATAGAGTGAATAGTGAATAGAGAAGGAAGTGCAGCCAAAATAATAATAAAAAAAAAAAACTGAGGAGGAGAAGATGCTGCTGTATCCAAACATCTCTGCCTGACTTCTGAGGAGTTTGGGCTCGGACATGACAGAGATGCAGCCTGAGCATCTGTAGTTTGTGTGTGTGTGTATTAATGTGTGTGAAGCCATGGCGAGTGCTCAGCCAGGGGTCCATGCATTGAAACTCCAGCCTCCCTCCGTCTCTGACACACTGAGGAACGGAAGCAACTTCACGAAATGGGACGAGGTAAGACTGACTGTTAACACTCAGTGTAAAAACAGATGCACAAGCCAAACATCTTCATTGAGTGTTTATGCTTTTTAATTCCATTCATTGTTTTTGTTTTGTTTTTGCTTTTGCCCTGTATACATCTATTGGCAATGTGTGTTTACTATCCATGTGTTGATTGAGCTTTGGCACAAAGCACCTGTGGAGGTGTGTGTGTGTGTGTGTGTGTGTGTGTGTGTGTGTGTGTGTGCGCGCGTGTGTGTGTGTGTGTGTGAGAGAGAGAGAGAACCACAGTTGGTGTATTGCCACCTGTTGGTATAAAATCTATTAGAATGCCTTTACTGTACTGTGTGTGCATTTAAATGTGTATGAGCACAGACAGATAATTGTAGGTATTTGTGTTGTTGCATCTGCATGTGTGTGTGTGTTGGTATGCAGAAGTACAGAGCCCTGACAATGAGACACATGCTGTCCGGTTACCATGGTAACTGGTATGGTTACCACCACCTAAACAGAGAGAGAGTTTTTTTTTTGCGGTGTGTTTGTGTGCGTGTGAATCAATCTTTTGAGAATATGATATCATGAATCATATTTATGATGAACTAATCCAATGTACTGTTGGATCTATACACAATGACTAAAGCGTATGCGTGTGTGTGTGTTTTCATATTTGGATTTCTTTAACATGTAGAACGGAGCTTTATGAAAAATAGAATTGGTTGCTATGCCAACGAGTGACAGGAATCTAGTTAACCATCTTCTGAGCTTTTTCTTCTAGGTTTTTATTCTTTTGAATGCAGCCTGCAGTTCAGGCAGCAGAATGCATGACCTTTAAAAATATGCAAGGAGATATACCAAACTTTATACTCACTGACATCTATACAAAGATTTTAGCAGGCTGACGTTGACACCGGGATGTTGCCAAGATAAAACAGATAAAACAGCAGCTTTTGCCCTGAAACTGCTGCTTTTCTCAATCTACGACAATTCACAGAAACTGTTACGGTCTATTTCTAATCTTGAATAATTAACAATTTTCATTTTGTCTACACACTGTTGTAACAGCATTTTACATAAAAAGAGATGCGCTCCTCCTAAAGCAAAAAGCTGTTTAATGACACTGTTGACATCACTGGTGATTTGATCCAACAGTTTCAAACAACCAGCTGCATGTTCATGTTCAGTGTCATCCCAAGAGTCAACATTGTTCCGTCCGTTAACTAAACAATCTTGCCATAACCGTAAGTGTGTTATAATTTATTTGCAATGACAACAATCTTTCCCTTTTACTTACTTTGGTTATAGTTTAGTTTCACAAAAAAACATACCATGAGGATCAGGAAACACTCATATGGGTAATTTGGAGTGCATTAAAAAATGACCTATGTTTTCATTGAGGTATGAATTCTTGATGGTTTTAAGCCATTTTTTATCATTATTGTATCTATCCATAAATAAAAAAAACAGTTTTCTTTAATATATTGCTTTTCAGTATGTAGGTTGCTCGCTCGGATGTTGTTGTTGTTGTTTCATGTCGCGACGGTGGTTTGGTTGCTTTATACCCACAGATTAGCCGTGAGGTACCTCAGGGCTGCAATGTTTATTTTCACCTCTGTACTGTGGCTGAATCTTATATTTGACACCATAGTGAATCCATTTACAGTGCACAGTGGATATATAGCAGACTACATAGTAAGTATAGGGAGTGATTTCAAACACTCTATTCAAAGATTGCTCCCTTGGTCACTCATTAACTGTTCCCTGTTTGATAAGAGCATTTAAAGGTTTATGCAGTACAGAGTAGTAAAATGAGACCCTTGACAGGTATAGTGTTACATAATAGAGCTATTTCACTCTCCCTACTAAAATAATATGAACAGTGAAGTGAACCACTGCATTGTGAGATGAGATTTGTAACATGAAGTAGTGTTTTTTACGGACACTGCATTTTTTAAAATGTATTCTATAATGCAGAAATAATTTGCCATTTAAAAGCTGTCTGCATTTTTCACGATTTTTAATGTTTTGTTCCTGTCAAGGATCTGTCTACTGTGACTCCAGTGACTCTGCATGTGGATCCACATGGATTTTACCTCTACTGGACGGATCAAAACAAGGTTGAGCACACATACATACTCATACATACACCTCATACTTATACCTCATACTTTTACCTCATACTATATATACATATACACACAGCTTACTCTGCGTGTGTGTGTTTCCTTTAGGAGACAGAGTTGTTGGACTTGACCCATGTAAAAGATGTCAGAACAGGAAGAAGCACCAAAACGCCAAAGGTACAATCACCTCTGCCTCCATTCACCTCCTCTTCTCCTCTCACATATTTTATGTGACTATAATTATGTGATTATATTATGTGTCTGTAGTTCCCAAATGGGTCGTTCAGTATAACTTTGAAAGCCAGAATGCAGCAGATAGATGCATCATTTTGCACCGAATCATCAGTTTTCACATGAAATAGCACATGGTAATTGTGCCAACTTACAGACGGATGAGTCAGCCAAGAAACAACATGCCATGTTTACCAACAGCATGGTAAACAACATGGTTGTCATGGCATGTCATGACTAAGTTCAACTGGAAAAAAAACTCCTGCGCTGTCTTTGCCAACTCTTGCAAGCTGTCCAAAACAAAGCTAAAGTTTGAGTCATAGTTACATTCAAGCTAACAAACAGCAGTTTAGTTTAGAACAGCTCAGTTTTAACCACACTACCTGCGACTGGTAGTTTCTCATGTTCCACCTGCACTCAATTTAAGCAGATTTCCCCGTCCTTGTCACTGCATCACATGCAGCAAATCAATACATATATATAAACATACATATATACATTTCACACTGGATATAAATTTTTTGTGAGATACATCATGCTCTCACATCCAGCATGCCTCTGTTTCATTCTCTGTCATCGAATAGGAGGCCAAGCTGAGGGAGCTGCTGGATGCAGGAAACCTGGTTGGCCGGCTGGAGAACCGCATGGTTACCGTGGTTACAGCTTCAGACCTTGTAAACGTCAACCAGCTCAACTTCATGGCTACACAGGAGGAAGAAGCAAAGGTAATGTGAAGGTGTCTGGGCCTGAAGAGGAGGAGGAGGAGGAGGATGATGATGATGATGATGATGATTATGATGATGATGATGATGGAGTGTCTGATTTCGGTAGGTGTGGTGTGAGGAACTGTTTTCTCTGTCTTCCAACCTGCTGAGCTACAATCTCAACAGAGACCACAGTCTGCTGAAAGCGTGAGTGAACACACAAAAGTAGGAGTCTGTTTATATTCTGGATTTTCTTCATTGCCAACATGTGGCGTGAAAAAAACTGAAACCTAAATGAATTGATCTACTAACAGGGATTGCAAGTTTGATATATCTTATCCCTCTGTTCAAATATGAGCCACACTGTTGCACCAGGAGACATGTTCCTTTATTGCTATGAACACACACACACACACTGTTTATTTTGAGTGAATCCTACATACATTAAATATTCACTGGAGCACCAAATATGTGTTAATCTGCTGCTGAAAATAGTCCCCACACAACACATTATTTACTCATGTTTGAGTAACATTTATTAAAAACTACACTACCCAGCTGATTTGTTTTTTTAAATAAAAACTATATATTTGTGAACCAATTTTAAAGTTTTACATTTTCAGTACAAACAGATATGCTTGCTAGATATAATAAAAAGTCATTGAAGTCTATGATGATTGAATAATTATTCTCATATTTTCACACCACTGAGATCTTTGGGAGCCAGAAAAAAAAACAAAAAAAACACATGACGTACAACCCACAACCTTTTTTTTTTTTCCAGGTACGTCAGGTTAACTCTCCAGCCAAATGCAGAGGGGAGAATTCCTGTCAAGAAGTGAGTTCCTGATGATGATTATTATTATTACCCTTCTAATCTTCAATAAATGACTCTACCTGAATGTTAACTTTGAGTCACGTGTTAGAGTAGATGTCTGAGAAAGTGAAGAAATAGCTTGAAGAAATCTGCAGAGACATGCACAAACTTAAACTTTGCTCTTTCCCGTCCCTTGTTTCCAAAAATAAACTTAATTCCATGTGCACTTGGGAAAGCAAAAACAGGGACATGATTCAGGAAGGTGCTTAATTCAGCACTGACCTGGTAATCAACTACTGCTGGCGCATGAGATGGATAATACAGTTATGAAGGAAAGCTGTACTTTAGAAGCAAACCAAGTGCAGAATTAAGGTCAGATGATATATCCTGGAAGTCGACAGAGGACTAGATGTTTTAAGGATGCAGAGATGGATTAAACATTTAGGGTGATGTTGAGAAACACATTGAGTACATTCACATTATTGGGTGAAATTTTGGTAGTTTTTTGGGGGGCGTTGTGATACAGCTTTGTAAAGTTAGAGCAGGGCTTTTGGAGTAGTTATAGGAATACATGTGGGTGTATTTAATTGAGGGGGAAGTCTTGAGCAGTAAACATGTAGGTTTTGTGTTGGTGGCATGTTGTGGATAAGGACGAGCTGATAATGGTGTGATCTCACTGCTTATTGCAGCATCGTTCGGCTGTTTTCATCCGACCGGAAGAAAGTAGAGAATGCCTTGGAGAACTGCAGACTGCCTTACGGACGGGTAAACGATGTCAATCGATGATCAAAATGTTGTTTTTTTTTGTTATTAGTGACAGTAAATGGAGTTTATAGATGCCGGATACAGGCTGTAATGCTGTTGCCTCTTTGTACAACTACATACAGCATAAGACAAACACAGATGGACTTGTTTTTCAACTTCATCTGTCCCTTTTTCCTCCATCTTCTAGTTGCGCTGAGGCGTTTTTCTGGTGCTTTTTGTCCAGAATGACTCACAGTGCATGACGTGAAATGAGCTCAAATATCTGGGTCATCAAGTTTTTAAGCAACCAGTGAAAAGCGAGAATCTGATTCTCTGCGCACACTGAATCTCTTTGATGGAGAAGTGTTGGGTAAATAAATCAAATATGACGGGAAATGTGTTTTTTTTTTTTTTAGGTTTTGAAACTTTATTTTCAGTAAGCAGGAGGAGGATAAAACAGAAGCAGGATGCTGGATGATGGAAGCTAACACAAAGTCATGCACACTTGTTAAACTCTCTGTCCTACATATTTAACAGGGTGACGGTGTCAAACTGGAGGACTTTACTCTGGAAGTCTACAGGAGCTTCTTGGACAGTCTGTGTCCTCGTCCAGAGCTCAGCAACATCTTTAAACTGCAGTAAGTATCCAGCAAATCTTTCCTGTTGTTGTTATTTGCTTCCGGTGGTAATCTTTGCTGTGTTCTGTAGAGGGAGGGGTGATGGATCCCTGTCAGTCGATCAGATGACAGACTTCATTAACAACAAGCAGAGAGACCCCAGGCTGAATGAAATCCTTTACCCGCCTCTTCGCCCGACACAGACACACAGTCTGATTGAGAGGTACCAACACGACCAGACGCTGCTGAAGCAAGGTGAAAAAAAAAACCACAAGAACACTCACACTAGGACACATGCTGCTCTTTAGCCTCGGGTTCACACTGAGGATTTTATATTCTAAATAGCTGGAGATGCCATTAGCTAGTCAGCTGCGTCTGTTACTAACATGGGCTGATACCAAAATACTCCTCTCACCCACCAACACACAGTGTAAGCTGCTAAAACAGGCACTTGAAGCACAATGCTGCATGATTGATTTATTTGTTTAACATAATGTTATCCATTAACCCAAATAAAAATTCTTCTGTCTTTTCTCTTCTGATTTCTCACATCTGAAAACAGACTAAAACTTACTAAAAAATGACATATAGGGGAAAAAAACTATTTGTATTTTCTTCTAAAATATCAGAAAACCAACAAGATGTTGAAGAATGAGTCTTAAAGGGACACTTGAGGATGTATAAAATATTTAAATCCTATAATATTAGAAATAGGCAGATCATTTAAATCAGTGAGATTAAATGTGGATGTTTTATCTATTTTAATCCTATTTTATTGTAATGTTTTTCTTACATTCGGCACATCCTGTCCTTACAGTTTTGTGTGTGTGTTTGTATTTGCGTGTGTGTGTGTGTGTGTGTGTATTTGCGTGTGTGTATTTGCGTGTCGTGCAGGTGTCATCTCTGTCCAGGCGTTCGCTAGTTATCTGTCCAGTGATGAGAACGGCGTCATCCCACCAGAAAAACTGGATCAGTCTGAAGATATGAGCTTTCCACTGTCTCACTACTTCATCAACTCATCTCACAACACATACCTGACAGGTGCTTACACACTAATATACAAGCACACTATACAAAACCTCCATCATGCTCGGCTACAGTGGCAGATCTTGGAATATGGATTTTTTTCTAAAATCTCTGAACATGATGGTTAAAATTTCTTGAAAAAAAAAAAACAGAAGCTGTACTCCTGAAAGCCAATGTGGTTCTTTAGAGTAACACTAAACACTGAAAGGACCCTGGATTTTGTTACCAGAACCAATGATGGGCTCATGCTTTAAAAAAAACAAAAAAACATGTATCTGATGCAACAGCGACTGGAGCTGATCATGAATGGACCCTAATCATTGTCATCATTCTTTTTTTCCCTTGTGTCTCAGCGGGCCAGCTTGCAGGGAGCTCCTCAGTGGAGATGTACAGGCAGGTTCTCCTGGCTGGATGCCGCTGTGTGGAATTAGATGTGTGGAAAGGACGAACTGCTGAGGAGGAACCTGTGATCACACACGGGTTCACCATGACATCAGAAATCCCCTTTAAGGTGTGTACACATCACAGTTTCTACATCAGGTGCAAACAGCAAAGTGTGATTGTCTCATGTTGTAGTTACTGTCGCTGACGTGCTATTTTATCTTTTATTTTCTCAGGAAGTGATTGAAGCCATTGCAGAGTGCGCCTTCAAGACCTCGCCCTTCCCTGTCATACTGTCTTTTGAAAATCACGTGGACTCGTGAGAATCTCTCTTTCACTTTTAACGTGTTTAAATCACTTCTATATAAACACATGTAATTACTCGAACCAAAAATTTTTGATAAGGATTTGGTTATTTTTACAGTTGAAAAATAAAGTTGTCAGTGCTCTCTGGCTGATAAACATATCTTTGACATTTATAGTTTGAAGCAGCAGGCTAAGATGGCTGAATATTGTCGATCCATCTTTGGGGAAGCGCTGTTGATCGACTCTCTGGACAAATACCCTGTAAGGACACACGCACGCACACACACACACACACACACACACACAGGACAAAATGTTATGTCAAAAGATTGCAGTAACTGTTGTTAATTTCATGTTTATTATTAGGTAACTACAGCTAGTATCGATACTGTCATATTGGCTGTATAAATGTGTGTGTGTGTGTGTGTGTGTGTGTGTGTGTGTGTGTGTGTGTGTGTAGCTAGAGTCAGGTGTCCCCCTGCCCAGTCCTCAGGAGCTGATGGGCAAAATTCTCATCAAGAACAAGAAATCACACAAACCGCCAAATAACACAGACACTAAGAGACTGACGGACCAGCCTGCCAATCAGAGCAACGAACCAGTATCTCCTAGCAACAACACAGGAGGTAAGACACACACGCACAAACACAAAAGACTTTTTACAGCCTTGAAATCCATGTGAAATCATTCTGTGCTTTCACAGGTGGTTTAACAGGTGCGTATGGCTGAAAAAAAAATGGTAATAGGTACTGAGGCTTTAAGAGCATCAGCAGCATTAGTGGTTCTGTGTATCTTTTAAGTTGTTTTCACATCGACGTGTAACATATTAGACATGGATCTTCACAAACGTGAGTCATCACAAACTCTGTGAAAGCATTGCAGCTCCAGTGAGTGTGAGTAATAGAAATTCAACAACCGAGATCATTTTATGCCTTTTTTTTAACAGACAGGAACAGAGAAACGGGAACAAATGGGGCTTGTGAGAAATATCACAGGCTGAGCAACTTCTCTTAAGTTTTTAAAGGTTACAGAGTTTATCTTAGTTCCTAAACAGATTTGTTTCCAATGGAAGTTGAAACATTAGAACCACCAAGAGTCGAGTCCTTGTTATTTTTTTTTACTTATATGGTTTTATTATTGTGTTGGATTTAGATAGACATCTGTCAGATGACACCTGAAATTACTCAGCCATAATTTCTATCAGGATTTTAGCCAAAGTGACAAAGCTACTTGTTCTGCTCACGCTGGCATTTTCCTCCATGCACCTCATGTGGGACGTCTCAGTAATGAGCAGAGCATCCCAGGTGAGGTCAGAAGCTCAGAGCAGCAATTAAACATTAGAGCAGGGGGAAATTAGGGAGCCTTATTGACACGTCTGATGTGCAAATCCTGAAAACAGGCTCCACATGGCCAAGTGGAGCCTAAGAGTAAGCTCTTGTCTGCTAAAAGCCCGGCCGTGCTGAAGTACAGCCTCATACACTGGCCATGACCCTTTAGTCAGTGGATGCTTGAGTGAGCTGAATATTCACAGGAAGATAATATAAAGCAGCAGCTTTACAAAACTAGTCAGCTATCTGTTTTATCACTCGTAGTGTGCTTGAATATCTGCTGGTGTATTTGTGGATTGATTTCAGTGTTTGACAGACAGCATTTTAACCAGCCCTGACCTCGGGAAGCGTTAACGTAGCGTGCAAACGCGGAGGCTGAGCGTGATGATAACAATGCTGCTGCTTTTAAATCGGGTCTTCTGATATTTGGAAAAAGAAGCGATGCTGGAGAGAAACGATGAAGATGAAGACTTGTTTGACTTCAATTTTAACAGAGATGGAGGCTGAGAGTGAGGAAGATGATGATGATGAAGATGATGATGATAAAAAGGTCAGTGGTGACATCATACAGAGCTGTGGGTCGGTCACCGTCACTGCTGTCTCCATCTGTTAACAAGTGTTGTTTATTCTCATTGTGTTGTTGTTTATTCTGTAAACCATCGCGGGTATTTTATTGTATTTTACTGTCATTTACTCGAAATGTTCTTGTTATATTGGTTGTTTTTAACTGTCGCTGCTTCTTGTTGTCATTTCATCATTTGCTGTTTAGTCCTCTTATGGTGTCATTGCTGTTTGTTGTTGTTGTTTATTGTTGATTTTTTTTTCTGTCGGAGCTGTTTTGTTTCCTCGTCCTTCGTCATCATAGTGTAGGCCTCAGCTTTAAGCATACAAGCCACGGCTTATTGTTTACTGGCTTGATTTATCTTCACAAACACATAAGCTGAATGTGGGGAACATTTGATGGCAAAAAACTAAAAGAAAACAGAATCTGGTAAAAACAAATAAATCCCAGACTGGAGATAAAAAATGTCCCTCTCCGAAAGAGAATAAATGAGGTAAACAGATATCAAACAGACAAGATGCACTTCAGTATCAGAGAAGAGAAGAAAAGGCCTGTTGTGGGAGTGTGATAGTGAGAGGAGGCTACTGTGGGGATGTGAGTGTATTTGAGTTGAAAAAATTGGATGTTTTGTTGGAAATAGTTTTGCTGTTTACTGTTGCTGCTATGTTACGTTGGTGTTACTGTTAAGTTTCAGTGATGACGCAGCTGTTTTTCTGTCACTACGTGCTGAAAACTCCTGACTAAAACCTGTTGGAGCACAGGACCAAAACAACAGACTTTGTATCTGACCTGTGTTCATGGTGTCTGCAGGTCTCGAACAGCCGGATAAAGCTTTTAAAGAGTAAGAGTATTAGAAAGTTTATAACGTTTGATTCACAAAAGTCACAAATATTTTCTCTTTCCTGCAGTAGGCATTATTGTTAGTTCTAAAATTGAAGATGTTATACACCAATAAATTAAAAGTGACTGTTTCAACAGTAGATTGTGCTGCAGGGAGCTGTTTAATCCTTTATTGTGGACCATTAGAAAAGCAAACACTGTTACTACTGCTAGCAACAGCAGCCAGGAAGCTCATCCACTCACTCATAGGCAAATTACTTTCTGTTAATTAATTATATTATTAGGAATTATTATTATATACTGCTGGTAAGTACTGAAAAAATGTGATATCTTCAAGGTCTTCAGTGTAACTTAGCGAAACCTTGTGTTGCATCAATGAGACATTAAACCCAGCTCGCTGATTTCAGTCGGTGATTCTTTAGACCCAAACAACCTTTTTCCTGTCGATGTTTATTCCAGGGTTCAGCGGAGCGGGAAGCAGTTGCAACAGAGGAAATGTCGACTCTGGTAAACTACGTCCAACCGACCAAGTTCAACTCCTTTGAAGCCTCCAAGAGTAAGAGAAGCAGATCAAAACCAATAGTTTGACATACTGAGACACACATTCATTGTTTGAATGTTTTGCTTTCAACTGTGTGTGTGTGTGTGTGTGTGTGTGTGTGTGTATAGAGGCAGCCCGCTGTTACCACATGTCATCTTTTGTGGAGACCAAAGCTTTGGAGCACCTCACAAAGTCACCAGTGGAGTTTGTAGAGTATCCTTGGCAACAGTTACCAAAGTTACCCCACACCATGGCAACAATTTCTTCTTTTTTGTTCTTCTTCTGATGCTTTTTAAAAATAAACCTTTAATAATCGGTCTCAGTCAACGAGCAACTTTTGATAATAATATTCATTTCAATAATAGCAGTTACCAGTCTCTATGTGTACCAGGTGTACACATTATAGTACATTATAGTTTAATAAAGACGATAGAAGTGTTATGAGTGACGGCTTTCTTTTGATCACGTTCAACTGGAAGTTGACATGGGGATGAAAATGTCCTTAACTTTGCATCAACCAGATATAATAAATCCCAGCTGAGTCGTATCTATCCAAAAGGAACCAGAGTTGACTCGTCCAACTTCATGCCTCAACTTTTCTGGAACGCTGGATGTCAGCTGGTGGCTCTCAACTACCAAACTATAGGTAAAAAAACTGTATCTTTTTCACTGCTTCACACAAAGGCGCAGTGGCCACCTGGATAATTTAATATGGTTGTAAGGTCAAAGTTAGCCTCATCAGGCTTTGAAGACACAATGCCCGATATCATTTATTGACCCCAAATTGTTCCGAAATATTAAACTGCCATAAGTCAAACTCCTAAATGTATTTATTAATTTCAAATGTAGACATCAAAACTGCAAATACCCCATTCGTGACATTAGGACTGGTGACACTACTGTATATCATATTGATATCGTGATACTAGATACAGTAATCATACAGTAATCAGTCATCTCTACAATATCGTCACAATATCAACATTAAGGTATTTGCTCTTAAATATATATACATTGTAATATTTGATTTTGACCATATGATTGGATGGAGATTTTTATTTTTTTTTAGCTGTGATGAGATGTTTTGTACTGAATTTCTTTTCAGACACACAGTTGACATACTTTTTCTACACAGTCACAGTCTTGTACAAACCAGAGCACAGTTGCTCAATGTCTGCACTGATGAGTTAATGAACCATCGATCCCCAAAATATCCGCTTCCTCTAAAGCTACCATCATCCCTGTGTTCCAGATTTGTCCACGCAGCTGAATCTCTTCATGTTTGAGTACAACGGTCGTAGCGGCTACAGACTGAAGCCTGAGTTCATGAGACGACCGGACAAACACTTTGACCCTTTTACAGAAAACACAGTGGACGGCATCGTAGCCAACACCCTCTCTGTGAAGGTACACCTACAACAGTTTTTGTCAGAGCCTTTATTATATATAGATTATAGAATATTTTAACTTTTTTGTTTTGATGTTACCAGTAGAAGTCATCTAAGTCAGAAATGTTGAAATGCTACATACAGTGGCTTTAAGACAACACATTTTAACTATATTGTCCTAGGTGATTTCAGGCCAGTTCCTGACCGAACGTAGGGTGGGTGTTTACGTGGAAGTGGAGATGTTTGGACTTCCTGCGGACACCAGGAGGAAAGCACTGAAGACCAAAACCTCTCAGAACAACAACGCCATCAACCCAGTGTGGGACGAAGAGCCTATCGTGTTCAAAAAGGTGAGATACCTGCAGACAAACAGGAGGGAAGAATTTAGAAGAATCTAATGATCATAATCTTCCTGTTAATGGTGTGACTCTGACAGGTGATTCTTCCTACTCTGGCCTCTCTGAGAATCGCTGCGTTTGAGGAAGGAGGGAAGTTCATTGGTCATCGAATTATCCCAGTGTCTGCCATAAGACCAGGTGACCACGTCCATCCCAAACCCCTTATTTTTTTAATGCTAAACATTAAAGTGGCTGTTGGTGAGATCGTGATTTTTTAATACCTTTGATGCTAACTGCGCGTATACAGAAATCCAGTCAGTGTGATTAATAATGTGGTGCCTTCATCTTTTTCTGTTTATATTTCACAACTCTACACCACAGTTTTTATTCTGTTATTCAAATAAGAAGTTGTATTTGTTTGTGTAAATTTGAGAAAACTTTTGTGAATCATGAGGAAAACGATGTTTTTTTCTAAAATGTGATACGCAGTAGAATAATGGATATTTCTTTACATTATTATTTTAATCCCTAATTTGAAAAGATGATATCTGCGTATCTCTTTTCCTGCCTGTATAGACTCTAACTTCACTGATGTATTTCTCACATTATTCAGCAACAGCTGCTGTCTTTTCTGCTTACTTCTCCTACTACTCCCCTACCTTGTATGACTGTAAATGACAGATTTTGAGACATGAACTCATCTGCATCTTTCAGCATTTTTGTTCACTTCTATTAACGGTGATTACATCAAATTCCATGTGTAAATGTTTTCTTTAAAGGATATCGTTATATCGGCCTGAGAAATGAGAAAAATCAGGCTCTGATTCTACCGGCTGTGTTTGTCTACATTGAAGTCAAAGACTATGTCCCAGACACCTTTGCAGGTACAAACTACTGTTACGTCAAACTTTCTTTTGGTCTTCAACGAGCACAAAATCTAAACTTTCCTCTTATACAAAAAATAAATGTAAAGAAACACATTCATACATTCCAGCTTTCAAGCTCCGGTCACAGGATAAATACTCAACACTACGCAAAATATAGATGAACAATTTTCCTGAGTACATTCATGATCTCAACAGAATAAACCATTTTGATTTGAATGATTGATTTTCTCTTGTCTAGTTTTTTTTAACCTGAAAAAATGCAAACACATTTTTTGTGTTATGCCCCCGTTTTAGATCTTTCCATTGTCCATGAGATTAGCTATGTCCATATAGACCTTCTGTTGCACAGCTAGCAGCTCTGCTTCCTCTCTAGATGTGATTGAGGCTCTGTCCAACCCCATTCGATATGTCAACCTTCTGGAGCAGAGGTCCAAACAGCTGGCAGCTCTGACGCTGGAGGACGGAGAGGAAGACACACAGACTGAGGTCAGTCCTCCTTCTACTGTTTCTAGTCTTTGTCTTGAAAGCTACCTTCATGGCTGTAATTCTCATTGGTGTCTGTATTCAGGATGAGGCCGACAGCTGCGCAGAGCGTAAGAATGATCTGAAGTCAGCCCCACTGGAGAATGGACTCAGCCCCGCCTCCGGCCCCACAGGACACACCCCCATCGTCACGACACCCAAAGCCTCCGCAACCAATCAGCAAGCAGCTACAACAGGTAGCGTTTATTTATTTATTTAAATACAAAGACTCCACATATTTATAGATGCCTTAAAATAGAAAGGGTTCTCAAATTACATTCATAATAATGATACAACCAGTTGTTTTAAAGAATTTACTAAGAAATACAACGTTGTTGTTGTGATGATGTTGATATCTTCTCTTTGTATCTTAGATGCAGCCAAACCAGCAGCAAAGACTGAAGATCTGGTTTTAAGTGTTTTGATAGGTCAGTGTCATAATGATTTTGGATACTTTTTGAATTGTTTTTTATCAGGTTTATCAGGTAGGCCTTATTCTTGCAAAAAGTGTAGAAAAACACACATTTACTTAATCTGTTAAACCAGGTGAAATATATCTTTCAAAAGACTCAACAATGTCAAATGCCCTATAATGGTTTCAAATGTATATTTATTGAAAGAAGTACAATGGGTCAAGCCCATCTGTGTTATATGAAACCAAAAACATAGAAATAAACACCAATCTTATAATAATAAGTACTACTGCTAATTATCTAGATCAATTAACATATCCTAAATTATAATTTGTGGGAGCAGAAGTCCCAGTGTGCACCATAGAGAGTCTGCAGCAGTCCAAGCTTTACCAAAAGGAGCAGAGACGTCAGTTTAAGGAGCTGAAGGAGTTAGTGAGGAGACACCAGAAGAAAACTTCAGAGCTCCTCCGAGAATTCAACAACAAGTACAAGAAGACATCCAGACAGTGCAGCAAGAGCAGGTACACTTTCTATCAACAACAGACTGGCAAGATACTTTAACTATAAATATGCACCAAATGTATTTGTTCAATATGTGGTGAGATTTTCTTATTATTGTTGTGTTAAAGTCTGCAGTTCATTCACCCATCTATTCGTATCCCCTGTGTTGTTGTATTATGTGTGCATGAGTATTTCTTTACGTATGTGTTCATCAGGGGTTCATGTTCGGACAGCGAGAAAGACGATCGCCTCCAGCAGCTGAAAGACGAGCAGCAGCAGCAGCTTCTGGCTCTGAGGCAGGAACAGTACTACAGTCAAAAATATCTACAGAGAGAACATATTAAAACGGTAAAGTGTATCTGTAACTAATTTAAAGCTTCCTTTCTGTCTTTTTTTTAAAATGGGAAGTTCAAAATAAGATCCCCAAATGAAAGACGAAATGCTAAATAAGCGACATATAAGAAACACAGTAAACAAGAATTCAAATATGTAAGATTTTTTTGCTCTAAAATTAGGTTATACATTATACAATAACATTCAGAATGTGAGGTGAATTAGTAGTGAGTTTTATGTTCCAGTATGTTTTGAACATGCATGTCAAACCTAACTTTCTCTTTCTCCTTCAGCTGACAGAGCGACTGAGCAGTCTGGCCGAGGAGAGTCATAACGCCCAGATGAAGAAACTCAAAGACATCTGCGACAAGTAAGATACAAATCTGAGACTGAAATGACATTACATTTGGGTCTTTAATCCCTGTTAGGAAACACACAAAGAATTATATTGTGAAGAGCTTCTTTTATAACGGCCGTAGAACTGTTGAAGAGCATTTTGTCTAAGAAGTCGATGATTTAAAAAAAAAAAAAGAAAAATTTATATTTTGGGCAATATGACGTTTAATTGTGAGTCATTAAGCATCTTTCAGTTTTCAGTAATACCGTTATGCTTTAAGACTGCTACCTGCTGCAGATCCAAGTTAGAAACACTTCTAACAAATTGTCCACTTTTTTCAAACATCTCTCTGATTAATTTGTTCTGATGATGCTGTAGAGAGAAAAAAGAGTTGAAGAGACAGATGGATCGAAGGAGAACAGAGAAGATCAACCAGGCGAAAACCAAAGAGAAACATCTAGCCGAGGAGTATGATCCATAAACCCACAGATTGCACCTCACCCTACATACCTGCTGTAGCTCTATCATTTACTTGCACCGATAACTTCTTATAATCTTGTCAAAAGAGAAAAATATTAAGCCCAAACTCAACAGAGCTCAACCTATCTGTGTGTGTGTGTTCCCAGGGAGAAGATTGAGATCAATAAGTCCTACGTCAATGAAGTCGTCCAGAACATAAAACGGGTGAGCAGAGGATGAAGAATCTGGGTTAAAGCAGCTCAGGATTTTTTGGATCTGCTTTTCTGTAAATTGAATAAATCAGAGAGGACGATGAAACTTTTATGGATGCAACATTATCTCTGACTTTCTGCAATCATTAAACTTTTTTTCTGTCTGTCTCCAGCTCGAGGAGACGCAGGCAAAGCGCCACGATCAGCTGGTGGAGCAGCACAATGAGCTCCTGCAGGAGATTCAAGACCAGAAACCAAAGGTAAAACAGCTTCTCTAGCCTACGATCATTGCCTGTTTCTGTTCATTATGAAATCACTTATTACTTCCTTTACCTCCTACTACTCTGCATTCTTCATGCTTGACACAAACAGAAATTTGCATACAAGCTGCTGCTGTTTTTGGTTTTGCACCCACACAGTTTAGGATCAGCACTGACGTCAACGTGGGGCATTCGAACATGTAACATGCCCTCTGGCGGCCATGTGTTCAATTGTTGGCAGTAATGGCTGAATTTCTAAATGTACATCCCATCTGTCTCAACAGTCAGATCCACACAAGACAAATGTCTGCTGTTTTTGATCTCACTGACCTACGAGGAGACCTTTTGATCTTTTAATGGCCAATATTAGCAGGAGGTGACAATTACAGTGAGAAAAGCCTATTTCAGTTCTCACATGTTTAGATTTGTGCTGAATGGAAACCCGGTTGCCGTGAGTCACAGTTTTCTCTCTCTCTCCAGCTGCAGGGGGCCGTGGAGGCCGAGTTTCAGGAGAAGTTCCAGTGTTTGCCCGGAGAGATTCAAGACTTCCTGCAGGACAGGAAGCCAGAGGTTAGAGGTCACAGCAAGTCCCGACCGGCAACCCCTCATGATACTCTGTCGGAAGAGGACTGAGGGAGGCAATAAAAATGTGTAAAGCAGTTAGAGAATATACGAAGAAGAATCGATCTATGAATGAATCAGAGTAAAAGATCAAAAGGCAAAACAAAACAGAGGGATACATTGATGAAGGGATAATGGGTCAGAGAAGGAGATACTGTATCCAGATTATAAAGACTGTTAATTTTCTTTTTCATAGAAAAATGCTTTAAAGTTTTATTTTTTAATTCCATTCAAGCATGCACTTTGCTGTACTTCAGCGTTTATTCAGATTAATTTAGTCTCATATTAATAAGTCTTATTTTCTGTCATCTGTTATTTTGACAGACAACTGAAACCCAAACCTGTCTGTGCATGATCTATCTATCTATCTATCTATCTATCTATCTATCTATCTATCTATCTATCTATCTATCTATCTATCTATCTATCTATCTATCTATCTATCTATCTATCTATCTGTCTGTCTGTCTGTCTGTCTGTCTGTCTGTCTGTCTATCTATCTATCTGTCTGTCTGTCTGTCTGTCTGTCTGTCTGTCTGTCTGTCTGTCTGTCTGTCTGTCTGTCTGTCTGTCTGTCTGTCTGTCTGTCTGTCTGTCTATCTGTCTGTCTGTCTGTCTGTCTGTCTGTCTGTCTGTCTGTCTGTCTGTCTGTCTGTCTGTTTTGACTCAGTTCACATACAGAACCATATTGGCCTCAATGTGAGTCTATATTTTATTCTGGAAATTTCATTTGAAAATGTGTGTCATCTTATGTTTGAGGACTGAACAATTATTTGTTCACAAAAGATATTCCAGAAATGATCTTTAAATGGAGAGAGTACCATCGTAACACTCGTTAGGTTGTTTGTAAGTTAGTTACTGGGCTGGAGAGTGTTTCCAACTTCGTTCATGGTGAATCTTTTAGTAGTGAGTTAGTTACAACTGAAAGAGTTTCTGACGCCTCATGTAACGTGTTTTGTTAAAAGTAAACAGTAACAAGAAGAAAAATGTGCAAAGCTATGTGAGGAATAATTATTAGAATTAAGAGCAATTATTGCATATGAGATACATGAAAACCTGTTGAACCAAAGGTTTGGAAACCTGTATCTATACCCAGAGGCAGAGGATGGCTAATTCCTTAAAGAGAGGATGGCCTGGATCTGATGAGATGGATTTAGATTTCTGTGTAATCTGCCTGTTATAAATGTCTGACAGAGAGAGCTGCTTTTCACCAATGATTTCGCTCGCTTCCTTGACAGCGTTCCCTAATTGATTCCTGTTTCATTCATTCATTCATTTAAATTCCCATATATATCAATGAGAGGAAGGTTTTCACTTCATGGTGCGTCTAAAGCGTCTTCTTCTGCAGCCTGTCACAGATGATGAAGTTTTATATTATATTATTATTTTTTTTTTTATATTTGTGACTCATTTCTGTCCTTGGCAGGAACAAATGGGCTGAGAGCCACATACAGGCAGGATGTGGAAGTCACAAAATATTGACACACATTGTTGGTTTTGGTCTTTTCATTTCACAGATTTGTTGACAATAAGAAAAAAATAAAAGAACTCACTTCTTTTTCCTTTAAGTCATTAAATAATGGATTTTAATCATACATGTATCCAATTAATTTATCAACTTATTTATTTATTTATTTGATGTATTGATTTATCCTCTGTTTTGGAGTTAATGGGAATTCCTGACTACGTCTTTAAAATATATTTAATAGAATGACTGCTCAGATCAACAAGCTTCCTCCATACTGTTTAAAGGAGGGAATTCACAGACAGACAGATTATGGGGTTATATAATAAACCTATTTTTAGTGTCTCATTCAACAGAACATCGGTTCACTGGTCTGACAGATTCATCTCAGAGTCTTCTGCTCCTGCATGGTTTATTTGTTTTGATGTAAAGGTTGTTTTAACATAATTATCATTGATCTATTTATTTCTGAATTGTTAATTTCATGATGAATAAGGACCACAAAGTTAATTTATTATCAACTAGTTTCAGAGTGCAAAGTCTTTTTTTTGTAAAAATGTAAAATGAATGGAGCTCATCATTATTTGTACAGTGTTGTTTTTTTCCCTCTGGACTTAAACTACGGCTGAAGCTGCGTTCAACAACCTTTTTTGCAGGGAACCTTTTTATTCAAATACAAGCCACTGTTGATGGATTGGATAATCATGCCTGTACCTGACCTCATAAAAGGTAGCCGACACTGCAATTTCAATGGCAATATTAGACTCAGAAGCTTAATCTGTGCTTAATCTTAATATTCACAATCAGGCACCTCGTTATCCTGCTACTACTTTAGGTCAAAATGATCACGTTTGTGTTTTCAAAGTGAGTTAGGTTCTCCAACAAAATGCCTTGTTGAATGCACTGAGCACGTGATTAAACTGAGCATGCTTTATTGTCCACCGGTTCAATTGTTCATTGATTTTACTGAATGCTATTTTAAGACCAAGTGAAAAACTATTAAAAAATATTTGATTTAAAAATGAAGTTATTATTATGTGTTTATTTGACGGATTTGTTGACTAAACTAATTTTTTTTTTATCATCTTGATGAGAAAGAAGAAGCACATTAGTTGTTATACAGACATTTTTATGCCACAGGGAACAGAAATAAGTACATAATCATCTCTTAAGGTCTTCAGAAGCAGTCATGATTCACCTTCCTCCTCTGTAATAAGTTGTTGTATTGTAGTTTAACATCCCAGCTGCCTGAAGGTGGGAGTTTGATTCTGTCAGACAGATAATAGATCATTACTGCTGTCAACCAACATCAAGACGAACCCGCCGCATTCGTGTCTGTTCACAAAATGTCGGTGCGATTCTTGTGTGTGAGCATGATAATGTGGGCTTTAACAGAGAGGCAGGCGTCTGTCGTCAGGGAGGAACGCGGAGAAGGTTTTTCAAGCTGAGACGATCCATCGTGTGTGTAGTTGTTTTTGTTGTTGTTTTTTTTGGGGGGGCACAACACCAACACAACAGTTGATTTGTTGGAACGGCAGTGAACTTTCTGCCTGTTGATGTAACAATACACAAATCTAATGAATGAAATACAGTTCACCAACTGTGTTGTTTACTTATTTTGGGTGGCCTGTTTATTTATCTATCTATATATTTACCTGTTACTACTTTCCGCTTCATATCTGCAATAAAAGAAATGACTACCATTATTCTATTACAATAATTCATTAATCTACCAGGTTTTCAGCTGTAGAAACATTAATTTGTTTTATTTGAATAACTATTAGAAGCTGGAGGAAGTAAAATACAGAAAAACACAAGAAATAAAGTAAAAATAGAAGAAAGCTTGAATGTTTTTTTTGTATGTATATCCTGTCCTTTCATCCTGTGACCCCTTGTGGGGTCCTGACCCCAGGTTGGGAACCACTGTTCTAAAGGTCAGTATGAACAGGAGGATTAATTACAGAAAGCAACATCTGTATCAATGTTCATTTGGGCTCCTGACTGTCGTTTTAAGAAAAACTTCAGAAAGCTGTGAATCTATCCTTTAATTTGTGTTTTCCTATCCTCTCCAGTAGATGGAGGCAGTGAGCTGTAGATGACCCTGCTCTCTCGCCGTAGAAGAAGCTCTGCAGCCCCTCAGCATCAGCACCAGCTCAAACGTCTCTCCTCATCTCCTCTCTGCTCTCCTCCTCTCCGTCCACTGCGGAACATCGGCCTGTTTTCCTCCGGTCCCTCCGCCAGCGGCAGACCCAGCTCGCCATGGACAACTCCGGCAAAGAGAAGGAGGCCATGCAGCTGATGGCTGAAGCCGACAAGAAGGTCAAAGCGTCCGGATCCTTCCTCGGTGGGATGTTCGGGTAAAGGATGCTCTCGTTATTCTCAGTCTGTCTGTGTTTACTCTCCCTCTCATTGTGGTATTTGGGGGGGAGGGATTCCTGCACGCAGGGCCCATCACAGCCTGTCAAGTGTTTCTGCTTTTCGTCACAGAGAAATCGCGATGATAACAGGCCCGCTCCTACGATATCATGTCCCCACAGCGTGCCTGCAGTGCTCAGTAATGAGCTTTGTGTTTGATCAACATTATTATTCCCATGATCTTTTTCTATATCTTATAGGTAACTCTCGCAGTGACATTGTGCCCTTCTCAAAGATTCATCAAATATTTCCTACACGCCTTTTTCTACAGTCGTAAGCCACAAAAAAAATGAACAGTCATCGCAGATAAGGTGGCCTGTCGCGCAAGATAAATGTGGTAAATCGCCTCCTCCTGCTGCTGCTCCGGGATGTGAGCGGGCTCGGATGCAGCGTGAGGCCGGGCCAGAGATGCAGTGAGGCGGGGAGAACAGCGCAGTCAGGACGGTGTTTGTGTGGCAGGGAAGCAGTCGGTTGTTTTTTTTTTTGGTTGTTTTTTTTTGTTTGTTATGTGTTTGTGTGGTAGGGGCAGATGTTTACACAGACAGATAGTTCAAAGCCAAAGATAATTCATTTACAATGAAATAACAAAAATAAATGTCCAATCTTCACATTTTAGAAAGTGGATTATCAATATCAATCATTTCATCTGAAACACAGATATAACAAAAATATCAGTATCAGATGTATCTCACATTTTATATGTGTATGTTTTGCATGTATTGTAGTATGTAGATAAATTATAGATAGATATAGATACACAATAAACAGTGAATGTTTTTTCAATCAGTCAATTAATTGTTTAGTCTATAAAAAGTCAGAAAAGAGTGATTTACAATGACACGGCAAAAAGAAACGTTCACATTAAAGAAGCTGGAACCGACTGTCCAGCTGTCTTTTTGAAGTGATCAATCAATTCACCAACTGGTACTAAAGATCAAAGTTCAATTCATAATTTTCAGTCATGAAAACTAATTAACACTGATTCCAAGTTATGCATCAAAACATTCTCTCATAATTAATTTAACAGATCGATAAAGCGATTGATATCTTGATAAGTTGATTAATTAAATCAACATAAAATTAATCAGTAATTATTTTCGGCATCATTCTCTTACAGCTTCTTAGATGTGAGGATGTGCAGCTTTATTTTGTCTTAAATGACAGTAAACTAAATAAATGTGGGTTTTGGAGTGTTGGTCAGTTTAATGTTTAAAATCAATGCTGCAGCTCATTAACATGTATTTTTTAATGAGCCTCAGCCTTAAGTTAGGAGATGAAGTCATGAAGTCAGATGGTGTCATTTAGTGTTTTCTTTGTCAGATTTGTGATGCCACCGTCCAAACATTTCGCGAAGCAAGAATCATACACAAAACTGTGTCTTTCACATGATTCATTTGTCACAAAACGTTCATCAATGTGTACAAATGCAGGAGTGTTTCATTAAAGGGGACAGGTACGTTGCCATGTGCACCTAATCACCAATCAGTGTGGTGTCGCACTCACTCAGCAGCACCTCACACAGAATAGGATTTCACTGTCAGTCAACACGATGATGTAGAAACCATTTATTTAGCACCTATCTGACATCTTTGAGAAAGGATGTCTTCTTTCTGTCTGCTTTGTTGTACAAATCTTTGAGGAAAAAGCCACCAAAGGTCAAATAATGAAAACAGTCCAAGGCTGGCTAACTTCTAAACTGTACTTGTCAAACAGATAATGTTTCCATCTTAAAAACATCCTTGTTGGATTGAAACCGTGTCCGTTTGTTTGTCAGTGGCTATTTTGAAACACATAATAAGTGTTAGACATTAGTGCTGCATTAGTCAATTAATCATTTAGTTGCCAACTATGTCATTAATCACCAGCTATTCTGATAACAATAGTCATTTTAATTATAGTTTAAGAACATTTCTCTGATTCCAGATTCTCAAACATGAATATTTTCTGTTCTCTGTGACAGTAAAGTGAATATCTTTGAGCTGTGGGCAGAAAAAGACGTTTGAAGACGTCATCTTGGACTTTGGAAAACAGTGATCAACATTTTTCACCATTTGACATTTTATGGACTAAACAACTAATCAAAAAAAACAACAACATATTTATCAATAATGAAAATAATTGTTAGTTGCCGTATCTATATAATAATAAAATGTTAATGAAGTGTCACATTTAACAGATAAAATTCTTATGTCAGTTGAAAATGCATTACATTTATTTAACTGACTCTCTCTATACTGGCTTGGTTTGTTGTTCTGCTTAGAAACCAGTGTCCCATGTGTTGTAAACACTGTGTGAACTAGTTCAAGCTGCAGTCACATGACCACTCATCACGTACCGTATACAGGAAATAAGATACAGATGCCCAAATGAACGTGAGCAAAAATATGAGACAGATTTTGTTTTAGTTGCAGCATGATGCAAAATCAGAAACATGCCACAAACTGTAGAGGGGAAAATATTGAATTTAGAGGATTTTAGATGAGTGAACATAACTTCTGTGGCCTTCTAGTACTATGTCCTTCATCTGGAAAACTCTACACTTAACACAAGTATTAATATTCAAACTGTATAACAGTGTCAGAGTGTGATATGTCGAGGACAGGTTATGGATTATTATTGCAAAGAAAATTTTTGATTTTGCGTGTGTGTGTGTGTGTTTGTGTGTGTTTTGTTATAGGGGTAACCATAAGGTGGAGGACGCCTGTGAAATGTACGCCAGAGCAGCCAACATGTTTAAGATGGCAAAGAACTGGAGCGGTAGGTGACACACACGCGCACACACACACACATATCACAGACTCACACTGCACCAAAGAGAAGCCACACACATAAATCCCACATAAAAACACCCACACAGCATATAAATGATTCAACAGCCTGCAGAGAGTTTTATATTACCATGAACAGCAATAAAAGCCTTTAAATACACATATATAGTTGATTTATATGTAAATTTTATCACTGTATGGACCAATAGGCGGGATATTCATGGCTGCAGAAAACAGTGTGTGATCTAGAAAGGGCAGGTGTGACAATAATAGCTCATGCCGAGGAGAATTTAGCTGTTTTGATGTGTCTTCTGATGCTCACGCTGCCTGATGTACTAAATCACGTACACTCATGAGAAAAAACACCTGGAAATCTAACAGGAATGTTTTGTCACAGGCAGGTTTGAATTTAATTTAACACTGTCTCACTCAACTCTGTGTGTGTGTGTGTGTGTGTGTGTGTGTGTGTGTGTGTGTGTGTGTGTGTGTGTGTGTAGCTGCGGGGAACGCATTCTGTCAGGCTGCTCGGCTCCACATGCAGCTTCAGAACAAACTGGACTCTGCCACAAGCTTTGTCGACGCCGGCAACGCCTACAAGAAGGCCGACCCGCAGGGTGAGCAGCGCTGTCTCACACACACACCGTACCAGAACACAAGCACATGCAGTGTTAGATGTGAGGAGTAGTTTCCAAAGGCAGCCACCAGGGAAATATTTCAACACAGCTTATTTCATGTTGTTTATTTACCTTCTCAAACCCCTGGACACAAACATTATTCTTAAATCAGTAGATTATCTGGCTGATTATAGCTAGAAGCGTCTTTTTGTTGACTGTACCCGAGGCTTGAGGGGAGTTTCGCTGGAATACTTTGAATCATCTGCAGGATGAGTTATCTCTGGGCAGATTTACAGCTTTGCTGCATCATCATGTATCTGCCAGTGTCAGCGGGCTTGCTGGGAGGTTTTAAATGTTTCAAATTGCTGCTGTTTCTCAGGTTAAATTTTTATTTTCTCTTTCACTGTCATTTTATTCATGATTTTATTATTTTATGCTGACTAACAAGACATTGTGTCTTTTATGCTGTTTGTCCTAAGTAGTAAAGGCAAAAAAATATATACTACAGTCTAATACTACAGCAAATGCATTGGGACAAGGGCAAAGCAGACACAGAGAGAGGAACTGCAGGGGATAATTTATATAAGAGGTAAAAGTAGTTTATTTACTGCTGTTTATCTGCAGCACAGTTACAGGATTGTTCTCTTACATTTGTGGTTACAAGCCTCAAAACATCGTCAACTGTTTTCTTATATAGTCTAACCAGTCTACCAGTGGCACGTCGGTGTATAATTGACATGCATGTATTGAAAGGGAAAGCCTCTGGTGTCACTGCATTCACATTTGGAGTCTGAAGATGTATTGTTAGAAGATTAAAATGGGTCCCTGGGTTGCTCTAGGAAAATTGATATCTGGGTTATGTTCCAACATCCCACCTGTCTTCCAGCGATGAGCTTAATAAAATACTGTGGGTTAGCAGGTTAGTAGTCACACGGGGAAGGAACGGAAATTGAAGAGTTTTAATTTGACTTAGTAGACTCAGAAGGCTTCAGCAGACTCTCTTCCATCCTCACCATCCTATCTGTCTCGTTCCAGAGGCCATCAACTGTCTAAATCAGGCCATTGACATCTACACTGACATGGTAAGCTCTGCCACAATCACTGAACCTCTTCCTGTGACAGTCATTCATATCTCTGAATGATATATTAAGTGTGTGTGTGTGTGTGTGTGTGTTTATGTGTGTTTTGACTACAGGGTCGGTTTACCATTGCAGCCAAACATCACATCACTATAGCAGAGATATATGAGTCTGAGCTGGTGGACATTGAGAAGGTAAAGTGAGAAACATTTCTGCTGTTTTCTGTGTTTAATTCCTGCAGTGTTTGCTTTGTTGCTATAAAATTAAATATTAAAAATATTGTGTTTTGTACTGTATATTTAATATATATGTTCATTTTCAGGGCATTGCCCACTATGAACAGGCAGCTGATTACTATAAAGGAGAAGAATCTAACAGGTAAATTTGGACAACACATGTTATATAAACATACATGTTTAAAGAGGACATAACATAAGGACACATAACATAACCACTCCCGTGGATTTATCAGGGTGATGCACTGTAAAGGTGTTTTTAATACATTATCCATCATCTGAATTAGGCTTCTGAATGAGAGCATAGCCGGAAACAACAGCAGCACACACATTATCTGTTAGCTCATTTTTCTGTGTGCTTTGTTTGTGTGTTTTCAGCTCAGCCAACAAATGTCTTCTGAAGGTCGGACACTACAGCGCTCAGCTGGAGCAGTACCAGAAAGCTATCGAGATCTATGAACAGGTAACAGCTGGGTTAACAAAACACGTCTGTGCAAAGCAGCGCAAACCAATACAATAACTCCTCAAAATGTCGCTTTAAAAACTCAAATTTTACTTCATTTTTTCATTGTTTTGTTTGTTTGTTGTTGATGTTGATTGACTCATCTTTATGGTCATTTAGTTAAATATATACAGAAGGAATATAAAGAACGCAGCAGCTTGAAAAGTTAATAATCTTGTGTGTTTCAGGTTGCTATGAGCACCATGGACAATCCTCTGTTGAAGTACAACGCTAAAGAGTATTTCTTCAAGGCTTCACTGTGTCACTTCATAGTGGATGAACTGAATGCCAAGGTAACAAACACACACACACTACAGAAATCGGGCATTAATAGAAAGTCTGTCACATACAGTATATCAGCATATGACACATACATGGTGATCCGTTGCTTTATGATAATATAATGTATTTACAGGTTTTCAAAGGAGACCTCACTTGTTAATGTAAGCAGGGATACAGGACTTTCCTAAGACTGAATACTGATAAATTTTTGCATGTATGTGTTTGTGTTTCAGTTGGCCATAGAGAAGTATGAGGAGATGTTTCCAGCCTTCTCAGACTCAAGAGAACTCAAACTGTTAAAGGTACATCTGTCACTAGGCCCTGCAGTGGATATCAGGCCTCTTTAAACTGTCTTTAACCTTCACCCAAGCAAAGGGCAGATACTCGGCTGCTTAATCCAACCTTATATCTACATGTACCTAACATGTACATGTTTGCCACGCTTAAATGTTTCAGATCATCAAACTAATTTAAATATAAGACAAAGATAACACAAGTAAACACAAAATGCAGTTTTTTAAATGAAGGCTTTTATTATTATGGGAAAACAAAATCCAAACCTACATGGCCCTGTGTGAAAAAGTGTTTGTCTGCCTGTTAAAACGTAACTTAACTGTGGTTTATCACACCTGAGTTCAATTTCTCTTTCCACACCCAGCCTGATCACTGCCACACCTGTTCTCAATCAAGAAATCACTTAAATAGGACCTGCCTGACAAAGTGAAGGAGACCAAAAAAAAAAAAGAAGCCAGATCTGAAGAAATTCATGAACAAATGAGAAAGTAATTGAGATCTATCAGTCTGGAAAAGGTTATAAAGCAATTTCTAAAGCTTTGGGGCTACATGATCTGATTATCTGAAACACTTAAATATGAGGAACACACAACAAAATAAATCAGGACGGGGGAAAACACTTTTTCACACTGCTGTATCTGCTCTGGCTGACCCCAGCCTCATCTGAACGCCATGGCCTGTCAATTGTCCAGTGTCATCCCTGTTCAGAAAACCTTTTATACTTTTCTCTGACCAAAATGCATCTATTAACTGTCTTTGAAACACACCCTCACCCAAGCAAAGAACAGATATATTAATATTTTATTAAAGGTTGTATATCAGTTATAATAAGAAGAAGAAGAAGAAGAAGAAGAAGAAGCACATTATCTCACAAAAAGCAAGAAATGACTTGACCTGGTTTGAAATCTTCCTAATTAAACATATGAACACTTCCATATCACAGTACAATGGGAGGTGATCCAGGTCATTTGCATAAATATGGTCAAATGTCTAAGTCCATGAGGGTAAAGACTACACACTGTTCAAAAAGCTTTTTTTGGTGCTTAAATGTTCTCTGAATGTTATTGAAGTCATCATGTTTATGTTTGGTCACAACAGAAACTCCTAGAAGCCCACGAGGAGCAGAACAGCGAGGCGTTCACAGAGGCCATTAAGGAGTTCGACTCAGTGTCCCGCCTGGACCAGTGGCTGACCACGATGCTCCTCCGCATCAAAAAGACCATCCAGGGAGATGCTGGGGACCTGAAGTAAACAAATTTAAAAACATGGGAGAAATGGGGATGGGGGGGCAGGGATGGTCACGATACGTTGAAGGGAAAAAGTCATAAAAGAAGAAAAGAGAAGCAGGAAGATGACTTAGGGGGATTAAGGGAGGGAGGGAGGGAGGGACTGTGGGAGTTTACAGTTGTACATATCAGTCTGCATGTGTTCCCCCACTGAGCTAAGCCTCACCTTTAAACCATCATTAGATGTCTCTGGTCCTACAGTATTGATCTTGTAACACTGGACAGAACTGAAGAAAAAGAGAGAAGAAGGTGTGAGTGTGAAAGAGAGTGAGTGTGTGAGTGTGTGTGTGTGTGCGCGTGTGTGTGTGTGCGTGTGTGTGTGAGTTAGAAAGGTAAAATATATTATTTGATGGGAAGGTGTGCAACTTATATCAGATTTAAGGATATGTTATTGTAAAGGGATACAAATGTTATTTACGAAATTGTTATTTATTGTCAATACAGAAAATATTGTTGATTATGGTGCTCAGTGTTACGATTTGTCTTAATATTTTAGGTATTAGCCCCTCTGGTCTCCTTCCCTCCTTTTGTTTATTCTTTTAGTTCTTCTCCTCATCTTTCTTCCTCCCCCCTCTCTCTCTCTCCCCCTTCGTTCTCTCCTCACCCCCTACTCCCGTCAAAGTCAGTGATATCATCCATTGTGATTGGTTGGTTCTTTGTGTTCTGGCCAGTGGTTGGTCGGTGCAGTTAGCCACCAGTGCTAACTCCCGCCCCTGCCTCGTTTGTGCATGTCTGTTGTCATGTTGATGTAAGTGTTCTCCGTGTTGTGCTAATGTGTGAAGAACATACATGTAGCCTGGTATCATTTGTGTAAAATCAGTAAATATGTACCTCAGAAACCGAGTTGAAATAAAAATGTCATTGCATCAGTTGTCTGACTCAGCTTTGGTGTTTATTCAGGTATTGAATATGGATCTGTAAGATTCTTGAGGCTGATAATGCATATATAATATATTGATTAACTGAACATGAACACAAAGCATAAACAAAGATTTTCATTTTAAGAATCCTTTAAATTTGATTGCATGCGGTTATTGTAAAGATAATGAGTTAAACATTTTACAGTTGAGAAATAAACATCTACTGTTTCTTGGACACAATATGTAATATAGACACTGTTTCTATTGTACATTACCTCAAACATACAGTATGTCTGACATTACTGTTCTACTCTAAATGGATTTATTTACTGACATACACCACATACCTGCATAAAGCAGAGTGACTGGTTGTAAAATCATAGTATATCAAGTCACTCAATAATAGGCCTGTGAGATTGTTTATGAGTGGTAAAAGCAGGCAGAGGGTTTAATTGAAATGAAATCCTGCAGACTCAGCCCTGAAAAGGACATGATTGCACATCCTTGGCCTAAATATTCAATGTAAACTGTTTTATTTAATACTGTATAGGTCTAAAGCTAATTTATTATATGTTATATTATAACAAATGATGCTGAATAACAGTAACAGAGATAGCTTGGTAAACATCATTACTTGAAATATTAGCAACAATATTGTAGCCATATATGCAGTTATATAAACGATATAACATGTATAAAATTCCATGCACATCGAGTGTTTATCATCATTGTGTCTTCAATATACAGTAATAAGTACTGTTGTGATAGTGTAAACCTCAAAACAAGAGAAAACTGTTGATAGGTATTTATTGTAATTCCTCTCTGATCTGCAAATTTAGAGGCTTTTGTCTGTATATTTGCATAAAATTGAGATACCCTATTTTAATATCTACAGGTGTTATGTCGAAGTCGGTTTTCTATTCCAAGTCTGTGTCCCGTGTGCCGTTAGCCTACGTGTATGGTGTTGAGGTTTAATTCAGGTTATAGTTAGGCAGTTTTAGTAATCACAATAGAAACAAACGACTGGCTGTGGTGTGGACAGGTATGCATTTGGGCTTAGGTTGAGGTAAGAGGACACACAAATCTGTGGGGATACAGATTTCGATACAACACCAACTACTACCATTATACCCATAATACATTGCGGTGGACCCGTTGAGTTTCCGGTGTGGTGGTGCATGTTCGTTGCTCCTCGCACTGCTTTAGTTGTTGGGTTTTGTGTAGTTACGTGTAAATAGTGAACACCAGTTATTCTTCATAACTGGTTGTGAATCTGTTATATTTTTTTTTACTGAAGGAGGAGAGAGAAACAAGCCTTCAAGATGCCGCGAATTATGATAAAAGGAGGCGTTTGGCGCAACACTGAGGTACGTGTTTACATGGCTAGCTGCGTTAGCATGATGCTAACTACTCATAGTAAACCTATAGGTCTGCGTTAGCGTAAAGCTAGCCGCTAATTTAACGCGATTTTAGCCCGCTTAGCAAGTTTGGTTTTGTTGTTACTGCCAGCTATGTTGCTCCCGGAGTTTTATCAAGTTGTGTACACGGAAACAACATACTGCATATTCATCATAATGTATAATATTGCCTTGAAATAGTAACGTATTTAATCATAGTTAACAATGGTGGCAACGTCATTAGCAAACATTACTGCAGGCTGCATCTGTCCTAAAACAGTTCATGTGGCTAAATGAACATGTAGATAGGCTTTTCTTGCTGTAATCATTCCTTGTGTACATACTGACCATTATAATAGCTCGTCACAATGCACTTACAATGTACTTTTTCTGTAAAACTGTGTATTTAAAATTTCTACATTTTAAATTAAATATACAATTATTAATCGTTAGCTGTCTAAATGAATAAACATCTACAGTCTTTTTAGTGCCAAAATCCCTCTTTTGATACTAAACGTTCACCACAGCTCAACAGATGCTAAACAGACTGTAAATGTGTCAGATATCCACCTAAGTGGACTGATGAAGCCTCATAAGCTTCAGATGAACTTTTAAATGCATTTTTGCACAGAATGACACACTGTGGATTTTATCCCCCATCACAAGCACATTTGAAGTGGATCTTTTAACAGCCAGTATGTACAGGAGGAATGATTACAGAGAAGAAAACCTCTTTCAGTGTTTTATATTGGCACCTAGCTGTTGAAAATTTCTGAACCTATCCCTCAAGTTGGAATAGTAAATAGTAATTGAAAGTATATCTTGATTAACATCACTGTTTATAACATGAAGTCTGACTTAATTGTACAATATGCTGCATACAGTACTTGGCAAGGTGATACTATGAGTTTGTCTGTTATCTAGGATGAGATCCTCAAGGCAGCGGTGATGAAATATGGGAAAAACCAGTGGTCCCGTATTGCTTCTCTACTGCACCGCAAGTCTGCAAAACAGTGTAAAGCAAGATGGTGAGTCTGACACTTTGCACATAAATGTGATGGTAACAGTAGTAGTTTCCCTTCAGTTTCTAAAACATTACGATCACTCATATTTTACCTGTATCAGCTTTTAGCTTGCAGCTGATGTAACTGACTGACATTCATGAAAAAGGAGCTTAACTAGACACCATTGTCAGACCTTGTCTGTGTGTTTGTTGAGCTGTATTGTATCACATTTGCTTTGTGTCTGCCTTCAGGTACGAGTGGCTGGATCCCAGCATCAAGAAAACAGAGTGGTCCAGAGAAGAGGAGGAGAAGCTGCTTCACTTGGCCAAGCTGATGCCTACTCAGTGGAGGACCATCGCTCCTATCATTGGACGCACTGCTGCCCAGTGTCTTGAGCACTATGAATACCTGCTGTACGGTTTCATATGACTTGCCACACATTTATACACTACATATACTTTGCACTTATAATTTTAAGACACAAATACTGAATTCATAACGGTATAATTCAGAAATCTATATATATATATATATAGACTTTATTTTACTTATACTGGGATGTCCTGCAGCTCAGCACGGGAACTTTCTAAAAACTGATATCTCACTCACACATGAGCACAATCTGTCGAGCTTTGAGAATTTCTACATACCAACTTCCAAAATACTTAAGCACAGGCTTAAGCTTCATTATATAATTTACCTGTGCATGTGCTCATGATTTATGTCTTTGTATGTGTTTAGAGATAAGGCAGCACAAAGAGACAATGAGGAGGAGGTGGGAGAGGACCCCAGGAAGTTAAAACCAGGAGAAATCGACCCTAACCCTGAAACTAAACCTGCCAGACCTGATCCTGTGGACATGGACGAAGGTGTGGTAACACACTCGATGTCATAAACAAAAAAAAAGACTTTTTCAGCAACTTTTGTTGCTTAGACATCCAAATAAGCTTTATTGTAGGATTCTCTGACATGAGAGACAGAATGGACCCCGGTCCAAAAATATCCACTACTGTGTCCTTTTACATTTTAGTAGTGAAACTTTTCAATTTATGCATATGAAGAATTTGAATGAAGAATGTAGTAAATCATGGCCGCTCATATCAGTCTTCATAAATCTGAGTATTAGTCACATTTGTGACAGTAACTTAATATTAAAAATATTTTATAAAATAGATGTGTGTTTTTGTTGTGTGTCTCACTATCTGTAGATGAGCTGGAGATGCTGTCAGAGGCCAGAGCTCGACTGGCCAACACCCAGGGCAAGAAAGCCAAGAGGAAGGCCAGAGAGAAACAGCTCGAAGAAGCCAGGTTAAACTACTGTATTTACAAATACATGTTTTTTTAATTAATTAATTAATTAATTCTACATTTTAATTTGTTCACTTAAATAAAATTTCAGTTTGGACTAGTTTTATTTACACTGAAGGTTTTGTTTTGGTAAATAACTAATTTATGTATGTATGAATTTGCCAAATTAGTAAAACTTTTTAGGATTTTTTTTTCTGTGGGTTAATTTGTACTAGGATTTTTTTTCCTGTGGGTTAATTTGTACTTACTTTGGGGGTAGTTTTTTTTTTTAAATAGCTTTTAAATTTAGTTAAACTTTTTCTTCACATCTAACACCCTTAGTTTTAGCTCTAGGGATGGTAGTACAAAAAAGTAGGCATAATTGAGTTTTCCTCATTTGCTCCTGCAGGCGGTTGGCTGCTCTGCAGAAACGCAGAGAGCTGAGAGCAGCAGGAATTGATGTTCAGAAGAAGAGGAAGAAGAAGAGAGGAGTGGACTACAATGCTGAAATCCCATTCGAAAAGAAACCCACACCAGTAATTATTATTCATTGTTTTGCTCATTTGAACATAATCTACATCACACAGAATACTTGAGCTCAACATCATATTGTAAGTTATTAATTGTTTACTTTTGTTCACCTTAAGGGTTTCTATGACACCAGCATGGAGCAATATAACGCTCTGGAGCCAAACTTCAAACGACTCAGGCAGCAGCACCTGGATGGAGAACTACGCAAGTCAGTAACACTGAATGTTACGAGTACAATATAAAAAACACAAACACCTTTATAAATTATCATTATGTAACAGCTTTACTTGAATAGAGTTTCTCTTTGTGAACAAACACAATGGTAAAATTATAAATAAATAAAAAACACCTAGCGAGCACAGCTAAGCAACAAGAGATAGAAATGCATTTTTTGCATCATGAGGATATAGACATTAAATACAAATACACACCCCTGACCTCACAGTATTTATTCATGCTTCAAAACATGTTGTTTGTCTATAGTGAACGTGAAGAAAGAGATAGAAAGAAAGATAAACAGAAGATTAAGAAGAAGAAAGAAAGCGATCTGCCATCTGCTATCCTGCAGACCAGCGGAGTGGCAGAGTTCACCAAGAAGCGCTCCAAACTGGTTTTACCCGCACCACAGGTAACCACTTCAGCTTTAAAGTGTGATAAATCTCAGACCAGTGGAGTTCGTACCATTACACAGCAGGGTATTGTAAAGAGATATTGTATGGAGAGATTTCTGTCAGCAGACTGAGGTTTATACTGTTATCATGACAATCATCCTTCCAACTGGAGCAGCCTTTACTGCTTTACTTCACCTGTAACTTGCACTGGGAGCTTTGCATTAGGTTGTAGTAAACTCACCAAAAATTGCAGTTGGTTCAAGTAAAGTAATCATCCACTCTTAAGGTTCTTAGTAATGTTCTCTACTTGTTACTTACTCATATTTGATTAAACTCTCCCTATAGATCAGTGATGCTGAGCTTGAGGAGGTTGTCAAGCTGGGTGTTGCCAGTGAGGTCGCCCGTCAAGCTGCAGAGGAGAGTGAAAGCGGCAACTCCGCCTCCTCCACCCTCCTGTCAGAGTACAGTGTCACCAACACCATGGCAACGGGACTACGAACCCCCCGCACCCCTGCTGTCCAGGACCGGATCCTACAGGTAACACAGGCACACAACCTGTATCAGTGGTATCAAGTATTTATCACACATTTGAATTCACTTCATTAGATACATACTCTGTTTCCCTGTTAAAACATTTGTGCACCTGTGTGTTTGTATGTTTCAGGAAGCACAGAACCTGATGGCTCTGACTAACATCGACACTCCTCTGAAGGGAGGCCTCAACACCCCGCTTCACGAGAGTGACTTCAGTGGGGTGACACCTCAACGCCAGCAGATACAAACACCCAACACTGTTCTCAGTACTCCATTCAGGTCTCATGCTATTCACTTTCACATTTATTCTAATAACTGCATGTGGGTGACACTTCTGCAACAGCCTACCAGTTTCATCTGTAAATATTAATATTTATGGTCATGTCATCTCTAACAGAACTCCTGGAGCAGGTCAAGGGTCGGAGGGCATGACCCCTCAAGCTGGAGGAGCGATGACCCCACGGGTGGCAGGGACCCCAGGTTTGACCCCCATCCGCACACCGCTGAGAGACAAACTGAATATTAACAGTGAGGAGCAACTGGCTGACCCTGCATTTGCCAAACACCTGGTAAATACACACTCAATTCTGAACATATGAGAAGTAAATATCAATTTAAACTGTAGAAATGCTGTATAAAATCAAATGGTTACGTTTGTTACTTGTCCATTTCATCAAAGGAAAAAGAAACATGCATATGCAAATCACAAATTGTAACAAAGTAAATGTTAAACCTGCAAACCTGCTACTGTCTTTCTCTCCCCTGACACACAGCAAAGGGAAAGCCTGCAGCAGTTGAGACAAGGCCTGATGTCACTTCCTGTTCCCAAAAACGACTTTGAGATTGTCCTTCCTGAAAACGCGGAGAAGGAACTTGAAGAAACTGAGACAGAGAGCGGGTTCGTAGAGGATGCGGCCGATATACAGGCACGCAAGCAGGTAGGTGTACCGCATACATAAAAACACCAGGACACAACTTCATGTAAAATCCACAAACCCCAGTTCAGAAGTTGTACTTCTGTTTGTGTTCACACACAAAGGTTTTCTGTCTGTCTGTCTGTCATCGTGTCAGGCCCTGCGGGATGCAGAGAGAGAGAAGGAGCTGAAGCTGCGACACACTTCTGTTCAAAGGAATCTCCCCAGACCTACTGAGGTAACAAACGCATAGATGGTTTGATCAAGTTCACACTGTTATCTTAAGATTTCATCAGTGTCTCCAGTTAGTCTGCGTTTGCATTTTCAGTCAAACTCAAATTCCTAAAAACTGTTAAAAATTAGCTGACATAGCCTCGACTTGTACAGACTTTCCCCTCGGACACTTCGGCAGTGGTGCTGTTGTGTTGCTCTGTAGGTGTTAGCATGATGATGTCAGTTTGTTACTGCCCATGTCTCCAGGTAAACGAGTCCGTTCTCCGCCCGGGCTCCATGGAGCCGCTTTCCGACCTCCAGCTGGCAGAGGAGCTGATCAAACAGGAAATGATCACCATGCTACACTACGACTGCCTGCACCACCCAACAGCCAATGCAGGCAGCCAACCACAGCGCGGCAAGGCCAGAGGCCCAGCCTCAACATCGAATAACGCCTCACACATATCGTACCTGGAAACACACCAATACAAGCCTGTCAGCACAGACGAAATGGAGCAGGTAACGCATCACCACCATTTTTCACCACCTGAAAAATGACGGCAACTATCAATTAATTGTTTGGTCTATAAATATACAAACCCCAAAGGTTTTCAGTTTACAATCATCTATGATTAAGGAAAGAATTAAATCATCACATTTTAAATGACTATAAACGATTGAATAGATATGGTTGACTTAATGTTTTGTCAACTAATTGATTAATTTAGTGATTGTTGTTTGATCATAACAATAGGTGAGAGATTGTGACAGTGATCAATGCCTAATAACAGTATAACCTGTGTGCAGATATACTGCATATAAGAAGTGGTTCTTAATGACGTTGCATAAACAGGCTAAGGTGTTGCTGGCAGCAGAAATGGATGTGGTGAAGGGCGGAATGGGCCACGGTGATCTCAGCATGGAGGCCTACAGCCAGGTGTGGGAGGAATGCTATGGACAGGTAAGCATCTCTCTGTCATGGAGTACTAGCAGATAAACTGCCTTAGCGACATTTCTCTTCATATGAAAACTACCTCTGTTAATAAATCAGATGTTTCATCTCTCTTCCTACAGGTGTTATATCTACCTGGTCAGAATAGATACACCAGAGCTAACCTGGCATCAAAGAAAGACCGAATTGAAAGTCTGGAGAAGAAACTAGATGTGAGAAAGCACACAGACACGTGATAATAGAAAGATTAAAATGTGTCTCAACCCCGGTCTTTGATATTCATCAAATGAAACATGCTCTGTTCTAAACCCTGTATGCATGTCCCTCCTCAGGTGAACCGTGGTCACATGACAGCAGAGGCTCGGAAAGCAGCTAAACTGGAGAAGAAACTTAAAATCCTCCTCGGAGGGTTTCAGTCCAGAGCGCTGGGGCTGCTGAAGCAGCACAGTGAACTCTGGGAGCAGGTACTGAACACCTACTGAGTCTCTGTCTGGGTTTCCTGGTCAACCATTTGTTGTTCGGTGTATGTAAATCTGAAGAATGTAACATTTATTAGTTATTCTTCTTCAGTTAACTTCAGTGTGAGATGTTGTGATTCTCAATAAGCACATTACCACATTAGTTTTTACTCATTGCAGTCAGCTTTGTTGGTGTTGGTGTGAAAGCAGCCATAATCAATATAACAGTTAATCAAATTTAATTTGTAATTTCGGAGGTGCAGCTCACCCGATTCTGCAGCTCCTCTTGGCTTTATAGAGTTTCAGCTTATTGTTTTGCAGAAACACAACTCTAAAGGCTAACAAGTTCAATTTTTTTGAGCTTGATCGTGAAGGCTGTGAATATTTGTGTACAAATGATTTCTTCATTTTTTTTATTTTTAATAAATTTGCAAATGTCTCAGACTTTGTGTGTGTATATATAATGATATACTTGCTGTGTCCACTAGGTGGAACAGGCAGCCACAGAGCTCCAGACCTTCACTCAGCTGAAGAAACAAGAAGATACTGCAATTCCCAGGAGACAAGCGGTGATATGTTTAAGACATATGTTTAGATTTAAGTGATTGTGTTTCCTCTCATACAACATCCAGAACTCATGTCAAAAAAATATTGTTGGTGTGGAGGAATTTGATTATTGCTGTTAGATTTTGCAATATTTGTTTTATGAATAGTTAAGAATGATGATAGAAATGAATATAGATGATCTCTGATTTAAAATTCATTATCTGCTTTTCAGGGTTTGCGGGAGGATGTGGAGAGGCAGATGGAGAGAGAGAGAGAACTTCAGCAGAGATATGGAGAGCTGATCATGGAGAGGGAGGCAATAATTAATAGTGCTCAGAAATACTGAGCAACACACACGCTAATCACACATTCATTTATACATCCTACACACATACACATCATGACGAGACGTTTCTATCAAGCTCACAGCCAACAACAACAGAAACAAATGTGCAGAGAAACACGAGTTTCCTCTTTTCCGCCCTGCAAGTCATCGTATTAAAACGTCATTTTCTGATTATATGGGCAATTCCAGAGATAAGCCCCGCCTTCATGTGCTCATGTTGCAATGATGTCGTGAGCTGAGTGTTCCCTTGTGTTTCTGTATTGTGACCAATAAAGTTTCTTTCAACAATAACAACCTTAAAGTATCTGTCTGGGTGTTTTTTGATTTCCCCTTTTAATTCAGCTATGTAGGCAGTTTCACATATGAAATTTCACATCTATGATGATTTGGATTTTTATTTGATGGTTAGAGCATTGAAAAAACTACATTTGAAAACCAGAAAAATCCAAAAACCTTGATGTTTATAAAGGAAAATCCACTTACTGTGATGTAAAATGGTTGTGAACCTGTTAAAACTACCTACTTGGTGCTAGAGGCAAGTGAGAAAATGCTTTTTCTTGATGAAAGGTGTAATAACCAACATTTATTCTACACCAAAAGTTACAATCTGATATATTTTAATAATGAAACTAACTTGAGACTAAGTTTCTACATCATACTGTCAGTATGTTACATCTATTTATATATCAGCTTTCCAGACCAGTCACCACAAAATATGATAAAAACTACAAATACAAAGTTAGTTGTAAAAACAACAAGACAGGCTTACTGAAAGTTATTTATTAAAATGATATGACAAAAAAATGCAGTTGTGTACAGGTATGTGTAAGAAAAGGTGTGTGTGTGTGTGTGTGTTGCATCCTCAGCAGGCGAGGAAGGCCATCCCACTCTTCCAGTACGCACTCTGAGAGAAGGAAAAGGGATTTATTGTAGTTTCACTGTTCCAACTAAATTAGGTGTGTTTTAAATTTTGGACAAGGTTTGTAGTTTTGTTGTAATGCACAAGTCACAAGAGTCACAAGTCATGTTGTACACAGAGTTACCGGTGCTCTAATCATTGATCCTGTCCATACTAATGCTGAACTACACTATAAAATCCACAGTCCTTATTCTGTGCAAAAAAGCATTCCAAGTTTTAGCCAAAGCTAATATGAGGATTTAAATTGGACATCTTTCAAAGTTAATCTTTTCAGTATGAGATCTTTGGTTTCCTTGGTGAGGTGTAGGTCTGTTGTCGTGATGCAGATACCCACTTGATTCGACAAATGTAGCTGAAGCCTCATATAAGCTTTGGGATGCATCCTTGGACAGAACGAGGACTTTAGATTTTGTCCATTTAGGAAGTGATAATTCACAACCAGTACAGGCAGCAGGAATAATTACAGCTACTCTTTCAATATGATGTGTTGTGAAGGGTGCAATATATCTATGCCCAGTATGCTCAGTAGTTAGTGTGATTTGTACATACTGTGTGCCTGTAGTTGTATCTTCTAATAGCCTCTCTGATGTGACTGGGCTGGATGGCTCCACTGGGAGGCTCCACTGTAGCCGGACAGCTCTGAAACACACAACATGCTTTTAATACAACACAGTCCAACTGTAGCCGCCATTCAGCACACACAGTGAAGCCCTCAGTATGGTTTCTGGTTATGTGGGAGGGGCTGATATTCTACTATTACACAATTTACACATATTTTAAGTTTACAAACTGATTACTGTGGAAAAAGCATCCAACGTTTTTATCATGTACTGGAACTTAGAAAGGCGAGTTACTGTTAAAATAGCCTCCTTATATGCCAGTGTGACATCAATCAAATATAAGAACAAATAAAAATTTCATATCTTAACATATTAGACTGTAAGGCAGGCAAAACATCAAACTGAAGATTATAGGCCTCTGAGAAATTATGAATGCAATTTGAAACAATTTTTAACATGTTATAGACAATTAATAGAGAAAATAATCAGCAGATAAAACATAAATGATAGAAAACAGTCATCACTCGCAGCCCTACAACCAGTATTTAACAATCAGGACTGCAGTCAGCACACACACCTTTTTGCGTTTCCTCTGTCTGGCTCGGCTGTCCAGACTGCCGTTGCCTTGTAGGAGGGGCTTAGCTGAGTGAGATGAGCCTGGAGTGGATGGGGGCGTGGCCTCAGGTGAGTCTGGATCCCTCTTTACCTGATGGAGAATAAAAAGGCTCAACTTAAAACATAACTGTGGGCTCCAAAACCCCGGTTTAAGTGATTGAATACAACTGCATGTGAGAAAATAATGTGTGTGTGTGTGTGTGTGTACCTCAGTGTGTGTGTTGTAGTGGATGTAGCTGGCAGAGATCACATGACTGATAGGATTAGTCTTCGCAGTCATTTCCTGTTTCACCAACAGTGACAAATCGACAATCTGAGGAATGACAGAAAGAAACAAATGTTTTTAAATCAGGTTAAAAAATTGATATAGATATAGATAGACACAAGATAATAAATTACAGCTATGTTACCTGGGCAACAGTTTCATAGGCCAGGTATGACAGGATCTCCATAGCGACGCTGTTAGGTTTCAGCTCCAGGCTGCTGCAGTCTATCCAGTCCCGAAACTTGGACGATTTCTTAGCTGAGAAATTAAATGAGGTCTGTGTTGTTATGGCACCAATTTTAAACGCTGAAACTACACGACTGATTCCAAACGCTTCCTGCATATTCCTGCTCCTGCGTCATCATTAAAGAAGAATACTAACATTAAAATAACTTTAAAATCTTACCAAAGCTCAGCTGGCGACTCTCACAGAACTCAGAGTATTGAGCCTGGTCCATAGTTCGAGTCTGACGCTCCAAACGCTGCAGATACAGAAACACACAGTTCATAAAACTAAAAATCAGAAACTGAATAAAAACAGATTTGCTGTTATCGACACTGTGCTGTGAAGACGTCATGATGACCCTCTGACCTCCATGCGCTCCTGTTTGATGGGGTCTACTTCCTGCCGATCAGCCAATGATAGGAGCTCGCCCGTCTGATCCATCCACACCAGGAAATCCTGGGCCAATCGCTGCCTTCGCTGGTTACTGCCGGCGACACCACCTAATAAAATGTCCAGTAAATCAATATGTGAACACAGCAAACCTGCGTCAGGTATAGCAACAGACTCAAGAGTGATAATTAAATCAACATTTGAGCTTTGCACATTTTAAAAAAGGTTGTATGTGTGTGAGAGAAAGAGTGTGTATACTTGTGTCTTGTGTGTCTTCATCCTCGAATGTTTTGAGCAGTTTTGATTTATAATCTCTAAACTGGAGGTATTTTAATAACCGTGCCACTTTCCTCTGGTCAAGAGACAAGACAGACAGACACAAAGTGAATCAAAGAGAGAAAAACGTTATTCATGTCAAAAAGTACTAATGTACAGAAGCACTATTTAAAATAAGTTAGTATTTATCAGCAGTTAGAGCGAGAGGTGGTGGATCTTTTTCACACCGACACTGTCTTTATAGATATGTTACCTTATCTCTTCTCATCAGAAACAGGATGTCTTCAGCTGAAATGACCCTTGACCCACGGAGAGCCGCCCCCTCACATGCCTGATGCAGCTGATAAAGAAGTACAGTTAGAATATATATATAAATATATTTGTTGATTCAGGAAAAAACTCTTATTTCCCTCAGTTCTTCATTATGTCGGTATACAAGTGTACGTTACCATAGTAATGAGCTGTGTGTGCACAATGTCCTCCACCAGAGCTGCTGTCTCATGCAGAGGCCTGCGAGCATCTCCCAGAGCGAACCTGAACCCACACACACACACACACACACACACACATCTTAAAAACTAACACAGACAAAACATTATTTATGCATCGCTGTCCAAATAAATACAGTGCTAACAAATGTATACATACGTCTTTCTCTGTCTGTCCCATTGTTTCTCTGTCTCTCTCTCTCATGCCCTCACACACACCCACCCACAGGTGAGGTCCCAGGCTTCACAGACACTTTGACCACAATTTGGTCAAACCTCAATTTGCATCCAGAGAAGCCACTTCCATGATGCCAGACTAAGCTAAACCCACATCCTGAGACTCATTCCTTACCTCATTCCTTCTGTCTCTCTCTACATAGACACACCAGATCCCCCCACCCCATCCTACCTGGCCCCCCTCCTGTGCTGTGATTGGCTGGCTGCAGCTGTCAGTTACACAGGTGAGACTGGCTTTGGTTTGGGGTTGTGGGCAGTTGGCTTCAGGCTCAGTGTTGGTTTTAGGTTCAGGTTTTGGGGTTTAGTTGGGTTTCAACCTCTTTGACCACCAACAACACATCTCAAGAGTCAACAGCCAACGCAAGGTGAGTACCCCAAAACAAACACACACTCTCGCACACACAGCATGCATGTGGTTTATTTAGTAAAACTCTCTGAAAGGTTTTTAGTTAATTTACAATTTCACAAACTAGTTTGTATCTAAGGAATGTTTTTTATGGCATTTTTTGAGTATTTTGTTTGTACAGCTGTAGCTTTTCTATTAGTTAGTTAGTTAGTTGACCTAAAAGTCTAGTGCTGATACCTTTATATATGCATTGATTTAGTGTTATTGTAATATTTATTTAACATATTTGTGTGTTTTATTTCACTGAGCATGCCTTCACAATACTAGAACTGTGATGTTTTTCCTTTTATAACATGACTATAACATAATTTGTAGGGCTGTTTTTACAACATCTGTGTTTCCTTTATTTACTGGAGGCTGTTTGCTTCATGCACCAAAACACTTAATGTAATTACTATGGCTCTGCCATTTATTAAACAGGCTGCCATGGCTTCCAACAGTCTGTTCAGCAGCACCAGCCCGATGCTGTACTGGGGTGAGTCTCCGCATTTGTCTATTTCATAGAGAAAGCAGGTGTGTGTGTGTGTGTGTGTGTGTGTGTGTGTGTGTCTTACATCATGCTCTGTATCTCAGGGATGAAGCTGGTCCTGGAAGCAGGACGGTCTTTAGAACTGGAGGCGGTAGAGCCAGCCATGGGACTGCTCATAACCACACCTGCCTTAAGACATAAAACAAAACAAAGAAATAAAGCTGCATCAAAGAAGAAATCATTTTAACTCATTGTTACACCACATGTACATATTCTGTTATTCTGTCTAATCTTCCATCTAAAAACAGATAGCATGTGTCATCTATAAGCAAAGTGAGTCAATATCAAGATCAATATTTGAAATCGACTTGTCCTCCACACACATATATACTGGCCATTGTAAACAAAAGACTATTCTACAGTAGTGGAAGTGGAAGAATAATATATAAGTATTATCATATAGTATTATCACATATATATATACACACACATACATACACACACACACACACATATATATATATATATATATATACACGACATCATTAGATTATTAATACTGAAGCAGCATGTTACTGTTGTAGCTGCTGGAGGTAGAGCTAGTTTCAACTACTTTATATACAGTTAGTTCAGTCCAGTGGTTCCCAACCTAGAGGTCCTGCCCCTCCTAAGGGTCACTAGATAAGTCATGAGAGGGGTCATGAGAAGATTAATAGGAAAGGAAAGATTAATAGGAAAGGAAAGATTAATAGGAAAGGAAATATGAAAAAACAAGTTCTAAAACACAAATCTGTTTTCAGCTTTTGGACTTTTTCTCTAATATTTGATTTTTGGTGAAATATTGGATCATTTGAACATTTATTGAAATGAATCCATGTGAGAAGTTTAGAGGGAAAAATCACTATTTGGTGGAGCTGTTAACAAGTCATAGACATGTGAAATGTGATCTGACTACACACTGCTTTATGTAAGATGTCAAAAGATAAAAAGGTTGAAACCGCTGGTTTCATCTTTAACAATGTGTCAGATTTTAAAAGCTTGTTATATTATCATCATATCATCATAAATGTAGTGGAGTAGAGAGGAAATAAAGTACTCAGTTACTTTCCATCACTGCTATTCTAAATGTGTTGATAACACTGTGATCATATTTGGGGACCATTTAACCAAAACAAAACTATTAAACTCTGCATAATAGAGCCTAACATAACTACACACACACACACACACACACACACACACACACACACACACACACACACACACACACACACACACACACACACACACACACACACACACACAGGTGTTGTGACCGCAGTAACTTCCCCTCCGGCAGTGAAATCTGAATGATAATAAAGCGCAGTTCCCTCCTATTCAAACACTGTGGTGAATAAAACACAATGCACGAATAAAAGAGAAGAAAGACGGACAGCAGGAGGAGGAGAAGGAGGAGGAAGAGGAGAAGAGAACCAGAGACAGAGCTCAAAATAAGTCTAAATACACACCAAACTCGTTCAAGAAGACGCTGTTGCTCCTACTGTTGATACTTTTTCGTTTGGGTCAGTTTTCGGCGCGATTTGATGACGTCTCTCAACCTCGACTTCGGCGAAACACTGGTAACTGTAGTTTTCTTCCGTTAGGCGTCAACAACGTCCTTGTTCTCTTGATTAATAATATATTTATTATCATTATATTTTTGAAAGCAGAAAACCCCCAATAACTAAGTGATATGTCAAATACACCAGGTTTAGCAGCTATAATTGTATCAATATCCAGATCAATGCTAAATTAACTAAACATTTAAACTACCTTGATATGATTGTTAATGGTCACCTGTGCTTTTTTATTGGTCCTAAAGTGTGAACGTTGATGTATTCTTTATTTATCTCTTAGTATTAAAACTCTTTAAACATTTCTACCACATGAATTTAGAGTTCAGTGAAAACATATTAAAGATGGATACGACCAAAAATAATATCTCTGTTTATTGTCCCCTCACAGATCCTGTAGTGAAGCGCAGGCCAACATTATCGCCCACCAACCATCAACTAGACAACCAGGAGACGAAGTCCCCCCACCAGCGTAGCACAGCGCCACCTAGATGCCTGGTGCAGACTGACAGCCCGAACTTCCTGTGCAGCAGCCTTCCGCATCACTGGAGGTGTAACAAGACCCTGCCCAGAGCCTTCACTGTGAGCCATCATCTATGTAATCAACACGCTTTAATTCAGGTCATGAAAAGTCTGACATACTTTTAGCTTCCAGTTTTTGTCTTCAAGGCTGACTGCACAAACCCTCCCCCTCTCACAAAGGACCAGGACCAGTCTTAACTTTTCTCCATCTTCTAGGTGGTTTCCCTGGGCAAAGACGTACCCGATGGTGTGGTTGTCACACTGATGGCTGGCAACGATGACAACTGCAGCGCCGAGCTACGCAACGCCACAGCAACCATGAAGCAGGGATACGCCCACTTTAATGACCTCCGCTTCATAGGTCGCAGTGGGAGAGGTAGAGATATAAACATCAGTGAAAAGAAGCCTGTGTTTAATTTTATGAGAAAAATAAAAATAAAAAAAATAAAAATAAAAAGATAAATAGATTTCTGTGAAATTCAAAGTAGGCTCCAGAGAAAAACTTTGCTGCTATTGGGTCCCTGTGGGCCCCGCCTACTCACCTCCCATCTTCTGCATTGTGTATTAGATGTACCTTGTCACCTCCAAGTTTACATTAAGTAAAGATCATGCAATAAACTATACATAGCTGCTTTGTTATAGAGACCATCCAGTACTTGTACCTGGTCCCAGGTGTTATGTTTGTCAGTTAGTTTGTGGTAATTTGATATAACGTGACTTTATTTAGAAATATGCAACATATGAGCACAATATGAATGGAAATAAAAAGGTCAGTATTGAACTATTGGTTAAGAAGTCTGTTAAAGGAGACATATCATGATTTTTGGGATTTCTGTTATTTTCATATTGTTGATGTTAGACATTAAACATGGTCACAGGTCCAAGACATGAGGTAAATGTGTGTAAAAATGCTCCCTTAAAGTCATCAAGACAGAGGCTTTAAATCAGATTACTGTCACAGATTATCTTATCTCATCCTGTACATGTGTCTTTTTGTGTTATTTTATCAGGCAAAAGTTTCACCCTTTCAATCAACATACTGACCTCGCCGCCTCAGATCGCAACACTACACAGAGCCATCAAGGTTACTGTGGACGGGCCACGACTGCCGAGACGTTAGTACACAACAGAGAAAGTTACATTTGCACATGTTTTTCTCCTCCCAAGTTTTCAGTCATTCTTTCTGTCTCTCAGGACAGAGGCAGAAGGAGGTGAAGACAGGAGTTTTCAGGTCAGCCGGCAGCAGCACAGCATCATCCGGTATGAAAGGAGAGAGTCACTTCAATCCATATTTTTTATTTTAAAAGCTGTAGCGTAGGATGTCAGTAGTAGACACCAGTCTTCTTCATACAGTAAGATTACTTTTAGAACAAAAGGAAAATGGGAAAAGTTTAATAAAACTGTCATAATAAAAAAATATGCATTCAAATGAATTTAAACATGTATTTATTTATTTCTCTTAAGATTGTAGATCCCGTTCTTCCTCTCTCTGGACCAATGAGCCGGCCTTTCTGGGTCATGTGACTTCTTTGACTTCTTCCTTTACTCCAAGTTCCAGAATGCACCACCTACCTGCCCTCTCTTACTCCGCCCAGCCTCCGCCCTACAGCTCCTACCTGTCTGCTCCTGCTCCTCCCCCTCCGCTCAGCCACAGTGGTCCGTTCCAGCCGGGCAGCTTCTACTACGGGCCGAACCAATCGCTCCAAGCGGTGGGGGAGGACCGCAACGTTACCACTACACTGACCAATTATATTGAAGGGGCGTGTCTTAACATCAGGGGGGAGGAGCCTGTCTGGAGGCCTTATTGATCACTTGACAATGTTTTGTTTTGTTTATCTATTTGTTTTTAAATCCTGAGAAATCTTCAAACTTATGTTCTTTTGACATTTCAGCAACAGTTATCTGTTTATACTGCACTGTTTTTTATTCTTATTTATTGCATGGATATAAGTATATAAGTTTATTTATCTTTATTGCTTTTCATTATTATTTAATCAATTTACTTAGAATCTGTCTTTAAAAATAAATAATTTAATAAAATGTATTATTATGTATTTGCTACAGAGTGTAAACATTTCTAACCAAGAGATTGTTTATTAGAGCAACAAGTTCAAAACATACAAAATATATCATCTCATAAACAAACACACAATGAACCCAGAACCTTGAATTATGAATTAGTCTCTGACCGGCCTCTAAAAGCAATTTCAGTATCAGTATTTGGGTATTTATGAGTGACTTTAATTTTCAAAAATATGTGTTCTTAAATACAAGACAGTTAAAGTTTTAACAGATTTAAATATCCTAAAAATGGTTGTATGTAACAATGGTTAATTTCTTGTAAAAACAACTTTCTCTGCAGTAAATGATCAGATAACCGTCTGTTAAATACAGAGACAACATGATGAGAGAAATTTAGACTCATGGGAGGAAAAAGGTCAAACCTACTGTAGGTTTCCCATTAACATTGTGACAATATAAAATAAAAAGCATTCTCTATATGAATATGATTCAGCTTATAATATTGAAAATAACTGAAGAGGTTTGTGGTTATATATCAGATGGTCTTCTTATCTGACTGCTGATTGGCTGGTTCAGGTGCAGTGGGTGTGGCCTTTAACCTCATGTTTTCCTCCTGTGGTTAAAAGAAATATATCAGAATATCTGTCAGAATAAAAAGTAACACTGAAACTGGGAGTGGCTTTCTGGGTAACCAGTATTAAACCAGTATTGTGTTGGTAGATTTTAATTCTGTGATGTTTATGTATTATCATCAAAGCAATAAATATTGTGTTACATTTCTCCAACACAGCAGTTCAGTGTCGACTGTCCATCTGCAAGGCGCTGAGTTCAGCCACTCTTCTGCTCCACTCCTCCTCTGTCATCTCTTCTTCTTCCCCTCCATCCTTCGCGTCATCCTCGACCTGATGCTCTCCTGGAATACCGAAGATCATGTTACAAATATAACTTTGTGTATGAGTGTGTCCACATTGATTAATTAAATGTATCAGTGTGTCTGTATGTATGTATATCACCATTGCAGGTCAAAGCGGTGCACACCCAGTTCCCACAGGCACACACACACTTGTTGCACTCCATCTGAGTTTCAGCTCCGTCCTCGAACACTTCATCCTCCAGAGCACACTCTACACAAACACGCACACACACACACACACACAGAAACAGGCAGGTAAACAGACAGAGCTTTACACTTCAACTTTTATTTCATTCATTGCTTTCATTTCCTGTGTGTGTGTGTGTGTGATTACTTCTCTCAGGTGGATGGTAGGTGGGAGTCAGACAGTTGATAAACTCAGTTAAACTCAGCTTCCAGTCTGCATTTTCATCTGACAACTCTATCAAAGCATCAACACACAGAGATCTAAGAGACAGAGAAAGAGACCTTCATAGATGTTGTTATGGTCACAGCTGTAATTGTGTTTCCTCGTGTTCTGTGCCCCGCCCCTCCTCTTTTTCCCTGTGTGTCTGTGTGTGTGTGTGTCTGTCTGTGTGTGTGTGTGTGTGGCTCAGGTGGGCACTCCTGGCTAATTACTCAAACCTGGCTTGACTCTACACACCTGTCTCCCATCAAGTTCATCATCTGCAGTATATCTAAGCACATTAGCTTCACCCACTTATCACCACTAGCAGCTTGTTGAAGCCTCTGTGGTGCTGACATAAGACCAGCTTTACTAGAAATATGTGTGACTTTTTGGGTTTTTGTGATCTATGTCCTTGTCTGTCTGTTTTTGTCTGTCTCTTGTGCTCCAGGATCATTACCGTCTCCCAGCCTAACAACCCTTCAGCTCCAACCTTATTCCATTCTCTCTCCTCATCACTCTCCGTTATCTTCCCTCATTTCCCCTTTATCGAGCCACAGCCTAGAACCTTCCCTCCTCAATAAAACTCATCTTTTCATTTGTGTCCCACGCATTGGGTCCCATCTGTATGTCCTTAGCAGATGTGATGTTAACTGTTGATTATTATAAGGATTTATTCACAAAATGTGCACACACCTCAGTAGCAGGTTAGTCTCCAGAGTGTTAGAGTATGTGAGGTTGAGGGCAGTCTCATTGTGTTTCAGGAAACCCAGGAACTCTTTTGAATCAAGCTGTGAATCCCCATTATCATACGTCTGTAATGAGCAAACACAGTTCAACAAACAATTTTATTTTTTTTTAATCGGCTATTTTCCAATAGAATATCAAACTTAGCTAATATAGCTAGCCTGCTGTCAACATCAACATGTGATTAGGAAATTGGTCACACAAAACAGCGTTGAAGAGGTCTCACCTGAAAATACGTTTGCAGGAGATCATGCGCAGAAGACACATTTGAGGCCAGGTTGTCAGGTTTTACTTCCTCCTGAATCCACTGGATCACTCTCTCTCTCAGCCAATCACGATCAGACAGAAAACACACAACTGCAAGCAAAAAATAAGTGTTTAACCACTTATTTTACAGACAACAAAGTCAAAAAGTCATTCGTTTAAATTTATGTTTTTGTGGCGTAATTTGCAGACTTACTAGGACTCACGTCTCTCTTTGTTGGTGTCTCTGCAAATAAAAAGACACAGAACACAGTGATGACTCACGTAAACACACACTGTGAGCTTCCTGAGTGTATTTAAAGCATGTGTTTGTGTACGGACCCAGACAGTTTCCTCTGTGCTCCACATGTATCTTGATCTGTGTGATGCAGGCATCTCTGTGCAGCTCACAGTGGTTTCTGTAGGATCTGCCATTACTGCCACACACCCAGTGCTCTGACACGTCGCACTGCTGCAGAGAAAAAGACCAGAGATGTCTCACATATGGCCTGCAGAGCACAACAAAGGGAAGCCTTTTATAGCATAAGTCACAAAAGAAGTGGACGTTGTTGGGTGACAAGTTTAGTAGCTTTATTTACTCAATATGAACTTATCAGGTAAAATACGTCTCAAAACTGGCAGATAAAAAAAAAAAAAGCTGTGTAAATACTGCAATATAAATTTAGACAAACATTTTGAGCTAAGAAAGCAATTTAATTATTATTATTATTAATAATATTATTAGAATTAAACTTTTAGTCACTGCATTTTTATTTTTGACCTGAGAAGACAGAAATCAAGTCATAATTAGTTAAATAAAAGCGCAAATAGTGCACAAGTTCAACAGTAATGGTACCTGTAAACAGCGACACACTGGTTCTCCTCTGTCAGTCGATACACACTCTCTACCTGCACCGCAGAAAGTCCTGGCACACACCGACTGATCCTGACGCACAAAAAGAGAGGGAAGAATTTATTTCATTTACTGTCACCACATTTTCATGATATTTCTGTTTTTATATAGTTAATAGAAGCTGTGTGTGTGTGTGTGTATGTGTGTGTGTGTGTGTGTGTGTGTGCGCGTGTGTGTGTGTGTGACAGATGGTGACCTTTAACCTCCCACTGGGAGAGACACATGCCGCTTTGAATGACAATGACTCAACACACACACACACACACACACACAAACACACACTCACACTCATTATTGGAGCAGCTGGCCAGCAGTAGAGCTCATTTTGAAATATCTGCATCTTATTTGTGTGCTTTGGTCATTCCTGACAGTTATGATAAAATGTAACTCAGCTTTTAACACTCACATGTGAAAATGAAATTAAATGTGAAGACACATCCACAGGACCAAAAAAATAGCTGACACTTTTTATTTTGACACTGTTGCCCAATGAAACTTGCAGTAAATTCAAACCATGCAGGAGCAACACAAGAGCAATAATCCACAAGTGTATTCCTTCCAACCTCTTTCACTCCACCACTATTTTGTAGCAAATAATAAAATCACATTGAAATTAAATGTCTGCAGCTCACGAACTACACTGACTATATGCATAAATAAGGTCTTGTCAGAAAGGACGACTAACAAAGTGTCTTGAAAAAGTGTCAGAAACACTGAAGGTGACCCAGAACAGAGCAGGGAGCCTTTGATGTCAGTACAAATTGAAAAACTGCCTGTGGCTTTGTCTGTAAATGTCGAGGGCAGCATGGGGCTGTAACCAAAATACCTCGAACATCAGCACATAGTGTGACTGTGTGATAGTAACAGCGAAACCCCGAGGGAGGACAACTAGTGGTGTTGTAGCAGATTTAATTAAGGTTAAACAAACACAAAACACATGCCGTTACAACAGCTAATAGAAACCTATTCAAAAGACAATCTGCTCTTATCATCTTATGGTTATGAATCCTGCAGAAGTTTAGATGCAGGCTGCCAATAACATGTCAGTATAATATCTGATCAATGGTGATGAGATCAGACACCATTGATGGCTGCTTGTTGTCTTCCTGCATGAATTTTCCAATCACCATTCATTTCTTGCTTTTGGAGTCATAAGGAATATCTCTTTATCATGTGATGAACACAGTTTTGCAAGTAATACAGACAGAAACAAAGGAATAACATTCGTCATAAGTGAATGGTAACAAACGCACGCACGCACACACACACACACACACACACAGATGTTGTGACACACATAAATACTCAAGCTTCAGATTAGAGATGTAAGTTCTTCCAAACAGGTTTACACTAACATTGTACACATTCCTCTGTTTACAGGTCAGACAACCCAACATGTTTGTACTTCTGAAGGTTTGAGGGACCTCATCATAACTACAAGGCTAACCCCAACTAAAAAAAACTAAATGTTGAAGAAGTGACCATCAGCCAAATCTTTGATCACTCCCACAGTCGAAAACTTAAATTGCTCGACACAAAGATGCACAAGAGCACACACACACACACACACACACACACACAATAGATACATCTGTCGCCTGTGGCTGTCCAGCAGACATCTGCTGCACCACAAACCTGCTGTTAGCAACACACACACACACACAAACACTGCGGTTGTGTTTTGGGTGTAATTATGAGTTCATGTCTGACCCTGTTTGGCTATAGAGCAATTTGTTCTGCTCAGAATCTTTTCTCCTTCTCTTAGTCTTTCTTCTCTTTACCTCTTTCACTTTCACTTTTTCATTCATTTTCTACATGTTTACTCTTTTCACACATGATCAGATTTATCTTCTTTTAGTTGTGGTACTGACATTTTGGATTCTGCTCACCATATATAGCTATACATTTGTTGTTTTTAATTTCTGATTAAAGTATGTTTACTTTCGGTGACTTTTCTGCATGGCTTTGGTCATTTTATTTTTAGTACTTATTGGATATAAAGTTCAGAACATCTATTTTCTGTTAAAAGTTGTATATTTAAATAAAAGTTGTATATTAAATATATTTTTCACTTCAATTCAGTAAAACTACCCACGATATCTCTGCAGAAAAAATATTGATTTGAATTGATTTCTCCCTAAAATGCAGTGGGAGGCCAACGAGTATTTTCAGTTTTAGATTTCCATGTAGGCAAGCAGCTGTGTTTAGTTATAAAGTTTAGTTTTAGCTGACTTTGATGACTTTTTCTGAATGAATCCACACCTCGATTGACTTTGACAGTTTTGACAGCTGAAGAGGACACTGTCTGAACAAACCGACACAGAGTGTGTTTAGACTAGAATTACAGGTGGAAGACTGAGATTAGAGATGAATCGCTGACAGTCCTAATCAACCACACACACACACACACACACACACCTGAGAACCTCCTCACCATTTACGTTATACCCCCAAGACACACACACACACACACACACACACAGTCAGAGGTCACCATCAGTCTTTTGTGAATGAGTATCAGTGATGGATTTACACCAGTTTTGCAAGGATGGAATATTTCAGCAGCAAATGAAAAATGTAAAGAAAAAAAACAAAACAGGAAATGTCTTCCTTTGATATACAGTTTTTTGAGTCATCAATATGTCTATCTGTTTTTTTCCACAGAATACTGAAGATTGTTTCTCTTGTTGCTAGTGTAGGTGCACCAAATTGAGAATTTTTCGAGATATTTTATCAGCATAATTTAGATTAAGGTTCAATACATCCTTCAATAATAATCTTCAACTACAGCAACCTGATCCTCATTAAGGCCTTCTCTATCTTCATCATCACAAAATGTTGTTTGTGAAACATTTTTGTTTGTAACCAAATAATAAAAAGTTTACCTTGGCCAGAGGAGAGGAGGAGACGGGAGGTGAGACAAGGAGCAACGTCAGCAGCAGGAGCACAGAGAGGGTCAACATCTGGAGAGGAGAGGATATTTTAATAGTATAATCACGAAACATTTCACTATTGTAATGACAATAAAATGACTAATATTTATCATGCACTATTGATATAATAACAATAACAATAATAATGAAGCAGTCGTACCGTTTCAGTTTAACAGTTTCTCCAGATGCCGTTGCTCTGTAATCAACCAGTCAACATTAAAGACTGTAAGAACCTGTCAGTCAGTCCACAGTGTATTTGTTGAGTTCCTCTGTGAGCGAGACCAACGAAAAAGAGACCAACGATCCTAAATAAAGAGTTTATATATATATTATATTGTATTATATCCAGCCAGCAACCAGCATCTGCTTTGCTCTGCAAGGAAACAATGTCTGAGTCCCAAAAAGAAAGAGGAGAGAGGAGCAGGAGCAGGAGGAGGAGGAGGAGGAGGAGGAGGAGGAAGCGAGGTGGTGGAGGGATGTTGGAAAAGACACCAGCTGTCCAGACCCCCCCCTCCTCCAACCCCTGAAGCACACACACTGAACCCTATGAGCACACACACGAGCTGTCGTCTTGAAGAATGATAAGGTAAAGGCACGCGACCAGCTGACGTGTTGAGACAACGTTACACGTTGCTCACACACACACAGCTGCCAAATGTGGATGTTTTGTTTTTTTATCTACTTTTAAAACAGTGATTAAAGATCACCTCCACATATATATTAAAACATGTAAAAACACTCTGCTTGTAATAACAACAACAATGTGCGATGTCTTTTTCCCACAAAAAAAGCATAATTACCACATTATCCTACTTCATATGTGCCTTCTAGTGTCAAACATCGATGTGCACAGTGAAGCTCAAACATCCGACTGAAGAAAAACTGCACTGAAAAACACATTGAGGGGGGATTTTAAACAATGATAAAAGAGAGACAATTGATTCAGTTCAGTAAGAATTCAAGTGGTCCACTTTTCTAAACCTCATTTGACAACAAAACATGTATGTTTTCACAGAACATGTCACATTGGGATGTAGAGTTTGAATTGTTGAGTAAATCTCACCCTGTGAAGGCTGTTATTGTACCATAGGGTGACCAGCAGAGGGCAGAGTCTGCATGGTGGTAGTTATTCTCACTAATACGTCTCACTCACTCACATACACACAGTCTCGTTTCCATTACCTCAGAGGACTTTAAACTAACCTTAAACCAAGTCTTCACCTTAAAACTTTATCAGTTACACTACGATTACTTGCTTTTTCTCCAAAAGAGGGAGGCGAGTCTGCACAGTGTGACTGAACACATTACCTTAGTAATACACACACACACACACACACACACACGCGCGCGCGCACACACACACAGAAGAAACATAGACACATATAAATATAAGAACTAAAAGCTAATTAGGGGAATGGATTTGACTTGAGAGCAAATTAACGGGAGTTGAAGCAGAACATGTGGACAAGTCTGATGATCTGAAACTAAATTGAAAAAAAATAAAATAAAAGAATTATAACAACAGTACTTTATGTTTTGCATATTCAAACAAATCATCTCTTAACTAATCGTGATGGATGTTTTTGTCCAGTCACTTCTTTATGAAGTGTTTTAACTTGGTACCTGGTTTCTTGCGTCTCTCTGGCGTGACTGAGCTGTGTGTCAGAGAGGTGCTGAGGTTCAGATAAACCCACCACGCTGGTGTGTGCTGCAACACCAATGGATGTGCGCTTTACTAAAAATAAAACAGAGAGGTCAGCCAGAGTGTGTGCACATTTGAATGTGTGTGTTTGTGTGTGGGTGCTCTTTTAAGGGAAGGTATGTTATCGTTCTTGATGATAGCAGAGGTGTGATACATGCACAGACACATTCACACAAACATTTATGTGAGGTCTGAGAACTGGAGAGGAGATGATGACAAGAACTACAAGTCTGCTCACACTCTTTCCTCCTGTCTCTACATCATTCAGTGTGTCTTTGGTTCAAAACAGAACAAGAGACAATCATGTTTCACATTTATAATCATTAAAATCATTACAAATTGTGAACTTGTCCTTAAAAATTCAATAAGAAAGGTGGGAAATCCTCATTTCCTGAAATTGGATTAAATTCTTTACATTAGGATGGCAGAAGTTCAGAAGCTCTGAAGCTGTTTGGAACAAGATGTAGTGTCGTGCAGACTTTGTGTAAAAGTTCAGCTTTGTTGAAAGTCATGTGTTGGAAGAGGAAGCCTTTTTTTATCAAGATTAAAAATGAAGTGAGCTTTCAAAGCATCTGAGGATGTTCAGTTTTTTTTGTTCATGTTTAACCTCGAGGGGCGTCGCTGCGTTCACAGTTTGACTAATTGAATAACTTTCATGAAAATGGAACTGAGTGGCATCATTGTTAAGCCACCGTAGTGTTGGAGACACTGAGGTCATAATGCAGCAATTAACCTAATATTTTCTTACATTTAATAAAAACTAAACTGCTTCTAGTTGCGTGTTGTTGTTCCCCGACAGGATTTTAGTGTCACATGGTGTAACCGCTGTCTCAAATGAGTTAATGAGAACTCTAACCTTCACAACAACACACACATACATTGATGATACCCTGGAGGAAACCAGTGGGCATTTGACACTATCACAAGTTCTCTAGAAAAAAAGTCTCTAAAAATCTTCCGTGCCCATTAAAGAAGCCTGAAGCAATACTGTCATAATATTTTAACTTTTCTGTCATCCCGCAGTCACGAACTGGCTGTGATCTGGCTGTGATACACCCACTTTGGTGATATTGTTTCTTTACTTTAAGGCAAACAAAGGACTCCAAGTGACTTGGATTGAATTGCACCTGAGTTTAAGCAGGTTAGGTTAGGTTTAGACACAAAAACCACAGGATCATGGTTCTAGTTAAAGTGATCACTTTGTTAAGGTTAGAGAAACATGGTGTTACGTCCTTCAAGTTAGGCCACCTTGATTGTGATGGCTACAATAATAACCACAGGGTTATGGTTAGGGGATGCTTTGCAATTCAACATTTTACATGCCTTTTATTTATTTTACAAATAAAGGCCCCAATCACTATTAGAGGAAATATGGTATTTCAATTTAATTCAATTGAAAATTTTCATTTTCAGACCATCTCTGAACTGAGTTCTGAAATTTCAATAAACCTGCTAAAGCTTTTATAGAAACGATCATCATCTTGGCAGACTTCCCAGCATGCACTATTTGAAGACAACATACATGATGGAAATTTGCTGTGTATCACCTGTTAAGATAAACACTGGTTGACAGACACAAATTCAGAATAAAAGTCTTTGTAAATCAGATTAAAAGTACAGGCCGAATTTGGACGGAAATTGTGCACCACAGTAGAGCACAAAGTGTTCAAGCCACACAGTGTGAGTTGCGTTTGTACATAGTCACAGCAACTAGCTCAGTGAATAAAAAGTGGGAGTGACAAAGAGAGACGTATATAGAAGAATAGTGTGACAAAGAGGAATGCAGGACTGGGACCTGCAGCCATTGTGTCTTAATACAATATCTGACTTCCTTTACATGCCAGACACCACAAACACACACACACATGCACATACATGAGAGTTGAATAGCAGGCAGCGAGGCACCAGGCCGACTTCCTCTGGAGATGTAGACGATGAAGAGTGAGAAAGAGGGGGAGAGAGGGGGAGGGAGGGGGAGGGAGGCTGGTACAAACTACAGTCTCACATTCACTTCAGTTCAGACCTCTGGACACAAACTGTAGGTTTAATCTGTCTGCTGCTGGACCAACTCTCTGTAAACTCAGATTACTTCACTCAGATCAACTCTCTTTGTGCATTTATTCATCTCTCTGGCTCTTTGACTCTCTGATGAGAGCCTGAAGCTTTCTCAAGTTCACACTGAAACTTGGACTGAAACACTCAAGACTGGAGAGTGGCTGTTATACACTGTAGACCACTGGAAGATATCTGGACCCGTGAAAACCAAATCACGCACATCTCCTGGTGCTGGTGACTGAGTGCCTTGCTCAATAACAGCTGGTGAGGAAGAGGAGCAGAGCAGCCAGTCTACCCACTGTGTTTAAGTCTTGAGGCTGTAATCTGCACTGCCTGCCTACTGTATCCTAAATCAGGTAAAAAAAAGTATGTGTGTGTGTGTGTGTGTGTGTGTGTGTGTGTGTGTCAGGTGGATTATTTAACCCAACTTTAAAGGGATAATTTCATAATGTTCAAGTCTTAAAACAATAGTCAGGTGAATATTGAAACAGGTTTTGATATCTGTCATCATTTCTCCTGTTGATACTTACTGATGTTCCTTTTAAACAAAAATGTATTTAGTACTTTATCCGAAGCTTATATGAGCCTTCAGCCATCTGAGGTCAAATAAAGTAGATATCTTTTGTTTCCTCAAAGTGTTTTCTTGTTGAGCTGTAGTAGAAGGATCAGAAAGAGGGAATTTGTCACTACAAAAGATCCTGATTTAATGTGACTAATTTGGACGGAGGAGTCTGTGAATTTTGTCCCCATTAATCTTTTAATAGTCAGTATGCACAGGAGGAATGATTACAGAAAGAAAAACTTTCAGGAATTACAGTAAGTTTTGTTCTCTTTAAAGTAAAGAAGAATCACTAATCTCAGGTAATTTAAATGTATTAATTGTAAATTCCAAGTTTACATTTTAAAAAGTGAAAATCGTCCAAATTAAATTAGAAAGTTTTTGAGAACAATTTGTTGGTTTAGTTTTTTACTCAATTGCTTTTGATGCACGCCTCACATTTTTATCTTGTTGACTTATAAATAGGCTACTTATAATTACTGATTGTTAATAGTGTCAGTTATAAATATTTTATGTTGAATCAAACATCCTCAGGTTTGAGCAATGTCAGCAAGCCATGCTTTATTAGTGCATATTGTCTGAGAAAAAAGGAAAGAGGAAAGAGAGGTCATTTGTGTGTGTGTTTGTGTGTGTGCGTGTGTGTGTGAGTGTGTGTGTGTGTGCGTGTGTGCCCATTATCAAGACAGGATGCAGAACAATACTGAGTGCTGGATAACGGGCACAGACACACAAACTCACCAACACATACACACACAGGTCAGGCGAAAGTCTATACAAGGAAGTAATATTGTTATTAATTATGCTTGGAGCACTTGTGAAAGACATAAATACACACACACACACACACACACACAGATGATGTGTTCAAAGTATTTGGGTTTCTCAATAACAGGAAGGGAGGGTCAATCTAAAGAATATCTTTGACCTGAGACTCTCAAGTTCTCTACTGATGGTCTGAATATGTTGGGTTTTTTCCTGGAAAAAATCTTATGTATTTAGGTCTTTTGAGGATGCACATTTGCTTATATTTGTTCTTGGTGCGAATTCAATGTCAGATGAACTTGCAGTTGTCTAACAGCACGAGATGAGTAGGAAACAAAAAGTAATAAAAAGAAAAATAACTTCAATGGATTCTGGTATTTTTAACACTGTCAGATTATGTCACAGCACTACAAAAAATGAGCTATGAGATTTTTTTTCCCCCCAGAGTCATAAATACCAAATCAGCGAGTCATTCAAATAGACATACTGGAACATATTACAGTATGAAATTTACTACGCACATTAATATCCCCAAATACTGTCGAAAACACATATTTGTTCTAAAAAACCTCCATCAGGACAAATAATTGCATTTAGGCCAAGACTGACTTCTAAGAAAACAAAGATAATCAGTTCTTTGATTCAAAACTTTCACACTGTCGGGTGTAAAGGACATCGTAGTCTGCAGGGGTTGCTAGGGGTTGTATTTTACAGAGAAAAATGGAAGTCATAGTATATAATGCATTGTGTGTGTGTGTGCGGTGTGTGTGTGTGTGTGTGTGTGTGTGTGTGTGTGTGTGTGGTAGAAGCAGTGTTTACAGCAGACATCTAGTTTTCCTTCCCCAGAGACAGACAGAGTGGAGTGTGGGAAACTTGAAGTGAAGCTAAACTGGGCACATGATTTTATTAATGGGGTCGGGGGGCCGGGGTGGAGAGGGTCACAGGGGTGAAGATAATATAAGTACTCACCACTTCCCACACCAACAAAAACAAGATTACAGTAACAATCAGCACAAACTGTATCCTTCAATAATGTCTCAATAGAAGTGTATTTTCTCTAAATGTTAGTCGCTTCTTTTCAGCTGCCTTGAAGAACTGAAAAGTTGCACCAAAATGTCAGACAAGTCAGATGTCAGATTATAAATTCAGATCGATGTAAAGGCCTGAATCTACTGATGTATTTCTGTATTTCCTCTAGTTTGTTGTTTATGTTTCTCATTACTGCGTTTATCTCTCTCTCTGAGATATTTAAATAGCCTTTTAGCCTATACCAAATACAGAATATGCCGAAAGCAAGACCATGCAGCAAGTAGTTATCACTGCACTGTCAAACACTTAAATGAAACATGACTGAAGTATTTCTGTTTTTATACAGCTTCTTTTGTTGAAATGAAACAGGAATGACTTCCTAAACTAATGAATGCACCAACTGATCTACCTGACTCAGTTGCAGCCATGACCCCTGTGTGCTCCGATCCACAGGTGAATCCTGCACCTGCATAGTTACGACTGAGTGATACTGAGGACTCTGAACTGAGCTGTGATTGGTTATGGCAGACTGGAGCCTGCTGGGAAACTTCCTGGAGGAAGTGCAAGAACACTCTACCTCCATCGGCAAGGTATCACAAAAACACACACGCACACACACAAACACACACACACACACACACACAGTTAAGTTAAGTTTTGTGATGTGTATGTGTGCAGCATTTCTATAGATCTTTAAAAAGAAAGCTTCAGAAATTGTTTAAGTCTCAAAATATACTTGAAAATGTTTTATTTCATTTTTGAAGCTTGTTGATTGTTGAAAATGATCCTTATTTGTCTTCTTATTCCCATATTCTTTAATATGTGTGCCTGCTATACCTTTGCTCCACAGGTGTGGCTGACTATCCTGTTTATTTTCCGTATCCTGGTGCTTGGGACGGCTGCTGAGTCATCGTGGGGTGACGAACAGGAAGATTTTGACTGCGACACTGAGCAACCGGGTTGCGAGAACGTCTGTTACGACCAAGCATTCCCTATAGCACATATACGATACTGGGTAAGACAGCTTAATGTTGATGCTGTTATTGTGGTATAATATAAACTTGAATAAAAGCCTATTGTGGTGGAAAACATTGTACATGCATAATTGATAGTATTGCTGGCCATTTTTAGGCAGGCTAGCATCAGGGATCATCTTTGAGCCCCTTCTTGTTCGCTATGGTGATGGACAGGCTGACACATGAGATTAGACAGGAATCTCCTTGGACTATGATGTTTGCAGATGATATTGTGATCTGTAGTAAGAGCAGGTGGAGGAGATGCTAGAGAGGCGGAGGTTTGCCCTGGAAACGAGAGGAATGAAGATTAGCCACAATAAGATAGAGTACATGTGTGTGAATGAGAAGGACCCGAGTGGAAGAGTAAGGTTACAGGGAGAAGAGATAAAGAAGGTGGGGGATTTTAACTATCAACAGACCAGAGAAATGGAGTGTAGAAAAGAGGTAAAGAACCAGTGATGTTGTTTGGTCTAAAGAGAGTACCAATGAGGAAATGACAGGAGGCAGAGCTGGAGGTAGCAGAGATGAAGATGCTGAGGTTCTCTTTGGGAGTAACCAGGATGGATGGGATCAGGAATGAGTACATTAGAGGGACAGCACATGTTAGAGGGTTTGGAGATAAAGTCAGAGAGGCCAGACTGAGATGGTTCAGACATGTCCAGAGGAGAGATAGTGAATATATTGGTAGAAGGATGCTGAGTTTTGAACTGCCAGGCAGGAGGTCTAGAGGAAGATCAAAGAGGAGATATATGGATGTAGTGAAAGAGGACATGAAGGTAGTTGGTGTGAGAGAAGAGGATACAGACGACAGAGTTAGATGGAGGCCACTGATTCACTGCAGCGACCCCTGAAGTGAAAAGCCGAAAGAAGAAGAAAAAGAAGAAGACAAACTATAAATCTAAATTGAGGTTTAATTTTGCGTCAACACTGGTTGATCCTTAACGTTGAGTTTCACTTACCTTTAATTAAAAGCTTTTTAAATATAAATATTGCCAATGTCTTTTCAGGTGCTCCAGATAGTGTTTGTGTCCACTCCCAGTCTGATCTACATGGGCCACGCCATGCACATTGTCCGCAGAGAGGAGAAGAAGAGGAGCAGAGAGGAGGAAAAGGGAGAGGGGGGAGGGAGAGAAGAAGATCCAGGAGGGGGAGAGGGTGGAAGAGGAGAGAAAGAGGGGAGGAAAGGAGCGAAAGATGAAGGAAAGGAAAAAACAGAAGCTCCTTTAATGGGTCAAGTCCGTCTGAAGGGAGCGCTGCTGCAGACCTACATACTGAGTATACTGATACGAAGCATCATGGAGGTAAATACTACTATTAACTCTACTACTACTACTAAATCTAAAATAAAACAGTAAAATACCCGCCGAGCACCAAACAGCAATGGATTTAAGTCAGAATAGTAGCTTCTGTGCAGAATAATGTATGTGTAGAGTTTGTTTTCACATTCATTTGTTAATAAGGGGAAAGTCTATCTGTGCTCACCTTAAGTCTTGTTTAAGATGTGTACTCAGGAGCATGATTTGTGACATCATAACTAGTTTGGAGCCAATCGTGGGCCAGTATTCAACCAGCACAAGTGTGATGTAGAAACTTAAAGCCTGATGGAAAGGAGTACTTAACTACTTACAGACTACTGACAGAAACTGAGACAAAAAGAGAAGGAAAGTAAAAGAAAAACAAACACCGTAAATGTGCATAACTTGCAGTAAATGAATGCAGCTGACTGATTGACCCTCCATACAGGTGGTGTTTCTTTGCCTCCAGTATTTCCTGTATGGGGTCTTCCTCCATCCTCTGTATGTCTGCAAGGTAAAAAATAAATAAATAAATAAACATCATTCTTAATTAAATGTACAAAGCATCATATTCAGGCATGCAGTCGTTGTCTCTCTGCTCTCTCAGGCCTGGCCGTGTCCACATCCAGTGAACTGTTATGTCTCCAGACCCACAGAGAAAAATGTCTTCATAGTGTTTATGTTGGCTGTGTCAGCGGTCTCTCTGGTCCTCAGTGTCCTCGAACTGCATCACCTGGCATGGAGACACGGCTGCAGGTGGGAACTGTATGCCTGTCTGTGTGTGTGTGTGTGTGTGTGTGTGTGTGTGTGTGTGTGTGTGTTAGCATGTTTTTAAACGTGTGATCAAACTGCATATTACCAACATGACAAACATGAAAATGTAAAAATAAGAGTGTCACACAGACAGACCTCTGTGCTATCAAGTCATCATATGTGTCTAATAAAACTGTGTTGGACATTGCCAATTTTTAACTCACAGCCACTAAAGTGGTTGCATCTGATTTCCTATTTTCTATCTTATGATACAAAATAATCCTTATTGTTTGTCACACTTAAATGTTTCAGATCATCAAACTGATTTAAATATTAGTCAAAAATGACACAAATAAACACAAAATGCAGTTTAAAATGAAGGTTTTTATTATTAGGGGAAAACCTACATGACTCTGTGTGAAAAGTGTTTGTCTGCCTGTTAAAACGTAACTTAACTGTGGTTTATCACACCTGAGTTCAGTTTCTCTATCCACACCCAGCCTGATCACTGCCACACCTGTTCTCAATCAGGAAATCACTTAAATAGGACCTGCCTGACAAAGTGAAGGAGACCAAAAGATCCTCAAAAGCTGAACAACAGACTAAGAGCCAAAGAAATTCAGGAACAAATGAGAAAGTAATTGAGATCTAGCACCACAATGAGAGTCATAATTCACAAATGGTGAAAACATGGAACGGTCAATTAAAATTACCACAAGATCATAGCGACAACTCACCCAAGAAGTCATAAAAGACCCCACAACAACATCCAGAGAGCTACAGGCCTCACTGGCCTCAGTTAATGTCAGTGTTCATGACTCCACCATTTATTAGGTTTGAGGGACACTTTTTCACACCACTGTACATTGTTATGCATAGTGAAGTTCACACATCCAAGTGAAGTAATAATAAGCTAAACTAATTTTTGAAAAGAAGGGAACTCTAATATTTCTCTGTCCCAACTTTATGAAAGTAAACTGCTGGAGTTTAAAGATGCAAAACCAGAGTGAGGAAACTTTTTTATGAAAAGGTAATCCTGCTGCCAATCTAGTTTAAGGATGGGGATAAGGTTACGTCAGTGTTTTGAGAGAGAAACACCACACACGTTCATATGCACATATGAAGTAGATGTTTTAATAGCCAGTATGAATGATTACAGTGAGGACACGCTCTTTCACCATTCATATGCGTACCACTAATCTAATTCTTTATGCTGAAGACTATCACACTCTTTGTTGCAGGCGATTCATCCTGTCCAGGAAGGCTGTCACTCCTGTTAAAGCTCCGCTGGACCGGCAGCTCTCTCTGTCTCCTCCTCCGCCACCGTCAACACCACCTCCAGATTTCAGCCAATGTGTGACTGGCTCCTCACACTTTATGCCACTCCCTTTTCCAAATAACCACCATTTAGCTAACCAACAAAACTCCGACAACATGGCCACTGAGAAGCACAAAATGGCCGCCTCTGTGGAGGATGAAAACCTCCTAAAGATGAGCTGCTACTCGCCTGGATGGCAGAAGACCGACAACAGTCAGATCCAAGACGACAAATACCTGAAGACCAACGTTAGCTGCTACGGCCCCGGGAGCAGGGAAATCAGCTGTCCTCAGATCCAAAATGGAGGCCCAGACAGGCTGATGGTTTGTGAGAACGGAGGGCTCTGTCACAAGGACAAACGCAGATTCAGCAAAACCAGCGGGACGAGCAGCCGCACGAGAGCTGATGACCTCGCTGTTTAGAAATAAGGCAGAAGCAGACTGAACGCCTCACACACACACACACACACACAACCTTTTCATTCACAAACACATTCACGTAATACATATCGCTACACACAGCTTCCATTTAATCCTATCTGTGCTTCTGTTTATTTTCTTCTCACAGCTATTAAAATTCTTTGTGAGTGAGTAAACAAACTGCTTCTGCTGCCATACGATGGCCTTAAAAAGACACAAATGGAGAACTCGAAGATGACGTCAAACTCCTGACAGCTGACATAAAAGGCAAATGTGTTGATGAATTTCAACAGTCAACATACAGGAAAGAACTAGTAGAGGATGACGTTTAACTTCATGAGCGCAAACAACTTTTCCGGTCACTGTGAATTTATTCAATGCTCCAATTTGCAATATTTAAGGATTGTCAGCAAATTTAATGAGCAGAGACAAATCAACAATGAACTGATCTACTTACAAGTATTGTGTTTATGAGCCACCCTGCTGCAGTGGATAATCTTTTTCTTGCCCCTGAAGAGTATGGTTACTGTATTTAGATTGGTTGTTGGTTTGGCTCTGCACATGAGATTTAAAGTTTGAAGGAACTACAGCAGTGTAACAAGCTGAATCTGGGCTGATGATCTACACACCTGGAATAGAGCATTATGCTTTGATCACAGTGTACTAAGATAAATTCGTTTCAACTGTGGAAACAGTGAAAATTATGCTCACAACATTTTCTCAGCAGGCAACTGATTCTGTGTAACTGTTATCAGAGAAAAGTTCAGTTTGTTATCACTTCTACTATATATTCAGGAGTCTGACCCATCCTGAGCTTGTTTGTTTGAACTGCATCAGTGCCAGTTAGTTAGGTGATAAAAAGAAATGCACAGATGCATCAGATACCATCTTCCTCTCTTCCCAGAAGAGGTTTTACCATTTGTACACTGTATTGTGTGTGTGTGTGTGTGTGTGTGTGTGTGTGTGTGAGAGAGAGAGACTGTAGTCACTGTGAGTCTATACTTTCATTCTGGCTTGTAATGGATTTTAATCTCTACTATCTGAAATGCCGATTGCACAGAAGCATAACAGCACAGCAGACTACATATTTTCCACATATTATTATTATTATTGATTTAAAACTTGAATATTTCTTATGCTTTGTATTTATTATTCCACTTGAATAATGTGAATGCTGTTTCAAACATTTTGCAAAACTTTTAACTTTTTGCACTGTTAGTCTGCTCTTGCTCTAAATGCTGTAACACACATACGTTTAATAGGGCTGTTTAAAGGATTGAATTAATAAGAGAAACATATTATCTTGGAATTATTCACCAGTTTCCAAATCATGCAGCTACTATCTGGACTCTTAGTAGCTTCAATATGTTGTCTTGAAAGTTGAGTTGTGTCGCTGCCTCAATATAAAGTACAGCGATCACTGCTTGAGCTGCTGGTGGTCCCTGCAGCTTTTTCTTTTTTGTTAGTTATATTATGTTATGTAATAAGTGGGGAAAAAGTCTATAAAAACACAATTTAGAAAACCATGTTTCCATTTGCCCAGAAGCACCACATAGTGCACTGTTGGCTGAATTGTGTTGTTTAAGGCTATGAATTAGCATTTTGTAACATCAAATAAGTTATTTTCTCAAATCAATCATTTGTGTGTATTTATTAACAGAACAGAAACACAACCTTGTATTTAACTGTTTCCCTGCATGTCAGTAACAAAGTCTAAACAAAACTGCTCAAGAAATTTTCTACAATCTGAAAACCTTATTTATGTTGCATTACACAATGTAACATGCACAGCCAGAGCAGGTTAGCAATAACAAGCAAATAAGGTCTGCTAAAATAACTGGAGGGATTCATTGGGATTAATTATGTACTTTATGGGCACTTCTATATTTAAAGATGGCTTCTAGATGGCTGCTAACATTGCTCTAAAATCACAACAACATGTAAGTTTTCATTGATACACTTGTTTGAGGAAACACTACATGCCTGTTATACCTCGCTTCCAGACTTCAGAGGGATGGATAGACTGACATTAAGACAGTAAGACAGACAGGCTGCTGAGAAACAGTGTATATTAAAGAAAGGGGCAAAAAAACAACAACTCTTGCCCGGTTCCCATGGCAAATGTCCAGTTTGAAACAGAGACTGATGGGAGAATTCCCAGTAAGGTCATATGAATACACCAGGAATGTTTGGGAAGAGAAACACTGAAGGGTTTTCTGTTTTCCTCTCGACTCCACCCATGTGCATGGCAGCCATGTTTAGACCAGAGTCCGGCCTCCAACTTCAGGATAAATCATAATTATTCACCATGATATTAATTCCTATTTACTGTCCATTATGTTGAAAGGTCAATCATTGATCATTGAATTACATAATATAACAAACTAGCTCTCTGTAGTTTCAAACTTTGAAGCATAATGCACTTCCGGACACACCCCATCCGGTGATGTCACAATAAAAAAAGGTAAGATAAAATGACAGAAACATTAAAATGGAAAGAATAAAATGGCACACAAATTATAATTTGACTCCATTATTAAAGGACAGGTTCACGATTTTTCACGGCTGTCTAAAAACAACGGTCAGGTTCCCCTATGAACATATCATAGGACCATATTACACACTTTGATGTTGACCTGGATAATTATGTAAACAGCAGAGCCATCTTGTGGCTAATATATGTAACTGCCGTGTTACAATTACCACAACACCAGGCTCCTTTTTTGACATTAGCAGGTGGAGTTCAATCCTATCCCTGTAAATCATCAGAATAATCTTAACACATTTTAAGCAACTCAAAGGAAACAAATCATGAATGAATGAATCAAACATCAACACCAGGTTGACAGAAGTACAAACATAAATAATGCACACATATTATCATTTAAGAAAGACATCTTATTATCTTCATTCAAAAAAAAAAAAAAAAATCAGCACTACCCTTTCACATTAAAATACTAATACAAACCTGTGTGTAAATAATGTGGCCTCATAACACCTCACATGAACTCAGATGTGCACTGAGGTCTCTGTATGGTCTTTGCCAACATCACACACACACACACACACACACACACACACACGCACACACACAGCTGTGTGTGTCATCCATAATCACTTGGGTCATATGTCAGCTGTATTTATATCTTAGGGGAGGCCCTTGAATATCGTGCATGACACCATAATCACATGTTGTATCAAATCTGGGCTGAACGACGTTACAACACTTTAGTTCCTGCAATGCACCTGGAAATATATCAGATAATTCCTATTTTCATGCCAACACACATACAATAATGTCAAATTACATGTTGTAGTTTCCTCTCTTGACAACTAAACTGCTCACTCTGAAAAACACATTTTATTGTTTATAATGTGTATAACTTTACTTTAAAGGTTTTTGTTTGGTAATAAGTGCAATTATGTCACCATAGTTTGTTCTTTTTGTCCTGGGTTACATTTATTTATTTCATTGTGGGAAAAAAACAAATACTTTGACCAGCAGGGATCACTAGATGCCCGACTGGAGTCTGACACCTGACTGCTGAGTTAAATCTGTCTGCTCTCCTCTAAATGTCATCTGTGATAGTCTGTAGATTTGTATTAGGGTGTTCTTTTCATATGTTCATATATCAATGACTCCCTCATGATACAAGATGACAATTTCATCGGTATCAACTTTTAGATATATCTATTTTAGGTATTTAAAACATGTTTGCAGTTTATCACTGACGGTTTCACAGTGGCCATCCTGATGTTGTAATTCTTAGGTATCTTTTGTTATATATTAGATTATTGTGATACATTTTTTTTCTTTGTATTGTTCCGTTTTCTTTTTTTTTTTAGAGCAACATGAGACATCTCCAAGGTTTATCCTGATAAAATAAGCGCGGCTACACCATATCAGTTGTTTACAGACCTCTATTTGTCCTCGACTTCCTGTCACATGATTCCTCCACCTTCCTGCTCACCTGTCCTCAGTGTCCTTGGTTCACCAACCTTGTTTCCAGGCTGCTGAAGAACCATTACTGCTTTAACTCAACCCCGCCCGCCTTTTACTGTGGGTCCTATTGATGTATGATGTATCAATTACAAGAACTTAATACTTTTGTCTTTCATTACAGAAGTGTTACAAATGCTTTTGGTATTTACTCTTCACCAGGACCACCAGATGTCACTAAACACTAATGAATCTGACTTTGAGCAGTGTCTTAACTTTATTTACATTACACACAGAAAAATACCATAGAAGGGGATGATTTTTAATTAATGTTATATAATATGTTATAAATTAATAAACAAACACTTTATAATAACCGTGCATGCTATGCCATCAATCAGTGTAAATAAGGCTATAAAAATTAGTTTTAGATACTGATGACTTTTTTTTTTTTTTTTTTACATATTACCTACAGATATATGAAATCATAATATAATTAGAAGGCTTTTAATAATTCTCAGCAGCTGTTTATCTTAATTATATTTGTGTGCAAGCTTGACTTTAGTAGTTTACAGTTTACAGCCTAACAGTACAAACAACTAAATGTCTTCAACCTTCTGTAAGTAGGCAGATCCAGTTACGTCGAATGTAAATTGAGCTTTGATCAAGAAAAAACTTGCAGGAGCTGAGCCGCCCTCAGCTGACTCATTTCCTAGATAGACTTCATGAGAACTGGAGGATTATGTAACATAGTCAGTATATGAGCAGGCGTAGCTCTCAGACTAAAGTCCAACTCAGCCAGAAGAGATGAAATTGACTTTGTGCTGACATTTACACAGGACAGAAAATGCCATTGATCATGGTACAGATCTAATATTCTCTCCACTATTTACACAGGAAACAATTAAAATCTCAAATGGTTTTGTACCATTTAAGGTCATGATCAGATTTGCTTCATCACAGACACAAACTCTTCATTCAGTCAAAACCAACATCCATAACAGTCACTTGCAATAAGTGATATGCATTTACTTTGAACATACTTAGACCATTATTAAGTTTTAACACACATGTGCACTTTAGATATTTCATGTTTTATTTTACTTGATTTTTCTGATGATTTGTTGGTTAAACACTTGACTTAAAAGTGTAATAAGACACATGTATATAAAACTTAAAAAAAACAATCATGTGGTTTTGTTGTTCTCTTAATTCATTTCTAAATATGAGCTTCTGTTAAACTGTTGCAGGGAGAAGTTGTCTGATCTTGACAGAATTTGGGTGCAAAAACACACAAAAGGATAATAGCGCATCCCCTTAGTTCAAGTTAAAAATATAAATATAAATAATAATAAATAATAAGTCAACATCTTGAAATGAAGACACACCAGACCAAACATTTCTGGACGTTTTCTTTTAATTGATCCTTCAACCATCCTGTCCACAACCACACAACATAGCTACCACATATTTGTGTGCATACAGTATATTGCTGTGCATACACTGACAGTAAGCAGCCCCATAAAAATGTTTTACACCTTCACTCTGTCAGATTACAGTAAAATAAGTTAAAACACTTTCAGGCCTGTGAAACCAGGTAATTAACAAAATCTTCCTTCACTTCAGATGCTGTGATTGATAGTTTTCTATACCATCAAGACTTCCACAGCATTGTTCGACATGGCAATTGTATGCCAACTGATTTCACACTACGGGGGATCTCATCTTGGTGCTGTTTTTAAAAAGGCATTAGTACGTATTCCCCACAGTTCTTAGCTGTAAATAGAGGCAGATAACAGTGTGTATGTTGCAGGGCAGTAAAAACAAGAGCATAGAGGGGCTGCTTCAGTAATCTAACAGATAATGCTCAGGTCAGTATACCTGGAACACAAGAGGTACTGTCCAGAGGATTTAGTGGACAACATATTCAGTCTATTCCTAAGAAGTCTAACAAGCATTCATGGAAAATTGTAGTTTCTGACTGACATGATATAATAGACAGGAGAGAATCTGGTAATCTTGGAAAGGAGTGCTGAAAATTCACACTGTGCCCATGTGTTATTCCCTCTAAAAAAAGGTCAGAAACTCCATTTAGCATGAAAGCTGAGAGAAGACTCAGTTTCAGCACCAGTTAACCACCACAAATCAAGATATCCACCCTATATCACTCTGACTTAAGATATTAGACTCTTTTTTTTTAAAGTTAGTATTAAAAATGAGGTTGATGGCGGATGGCCTAGCTAGCAGGAAGTATCAGACACGTGCTGTCATGGAAAACAGAATGAGTGACAGGTCAGGCAACCTATCGTGGCTAGCATTCTTAAATAATGTGATTAGATTTAAGTACAGAAAAAAATAAAGAGGACTGTATGCAGTTTTATGTTTGGCCACTTGTACGTTTACCCATACTTAAAATTAAAGTAACACTTCCTGTGAACAGCTCATAAGAAATGCCACTTTACTAACCCTAAACAACATAAGTTAACCGTCTGTACAAATGACTGAACATAAAACCATATATTTAGCATTTGCAAGCCTAAAATTAAACATAAAAACACAATAACATGACATTAAATATTCTCATATTTATGTCAACTTCATGATGTTGCTGATTTAAGGTATGCAATGAGGTCTGCACGCTCTCCCTTCTTTTTGATGCCAGCGAAGATCATTTTGGTTCCAGGAATGTACTTCTTGGGGTTCTCCAGGTACTCCATCAAGGTGTCCTCACCCCACACAATACCTGGGAAAAGACATAATCTGTGATGAATATTCAATGCAGCTAATCTGACCTTTCAAGACAGAGGACAAGTGATCAGATATTAGGGGTCAATGTTCCACTCATAGATAATCTTTCAAAGCTTTATGTATAGAACTGATACTGTTATCAGGGCTGACAATTAGTTGATCAATTTAGATAGACTATTGAAATACAAATTTGATAATTAAATCATAAATAAAGTCATACAGATTTGCTAGCGTCAGCTTGTCAAACGTGACCTGTTTAATTGTAAACAGAAGAGATTAGAACTGTTGGTTGGATCGACAAATATTTTAAGATGTCAAAAATAATCATTAGTTACAGCCCTGAATGTAAAATTATATCACTTGTAGCTCTAATGATGTTTATAATGTTTTTATTATTTTGTTAGTTTTAAACAAAGACTCTCCCATCTCAACTTCCTATCTGGAGTAAAGGTGAGAGTCACATCTGACCACCAGTGAACTGACCTTTACTCTTGTTGGCGTCCGTGTACGAGTAGCCATCTGCCTGCCCAGTCTTGCGTCCAAACAGACCCCAGAGGTTGGGGCCCACCTTATGCTTGCCCCCTTCCTCTACTGTGTGGCACTGAGCACACTTCTGGACAAAAGCCTTCTTTCCCTTGGCAATGTCTCCCATTGTCAGCTGGAGAAACACAAAGTTAAGACAAACAGCACACGCAGAACAAAAAGACAGTAAGAAACCAGTGGCAGAAGAAGTATGCAGATCCTTTACATAACGAAAAATACTGATATACTATTGTTAAGATATTAAAGTATAGGTTAAAGACTTTTTCCTCTAATCTTTGATGAAATATTGGATCATTTGAACATTTACTGAAATAAAAACCAGGTCAGAAGTTTAGAGGGAAAAAAAATCACTATTTTAACAACTCATCATCTGAAATGTGACAAAAAAAGATTTAAAAAAGTTGGAAACCCCTGGTTTTATCTTTAACAATGTGTTGGATTTTAAAAGCTTGTTATATTATCCATTGTGTCAAATCTTCATCTTAAAAGTAGCTAAAGCTGTCAAATAAATGTAGTACAAAGTACACTCTGAAATGTAGTGGAGTATAAATTAGCATAAAATGGAAATAATCACGTACAAGTACTTAATTACACTACTGTTACCTTCCACTACTATCAGCAATTAATACTGCAAATAATACTAGTAAAAATAATAACATGTATGTGAGGATTTGGACCTATAATAAAACTGCTTCTATTCATAGTTATGGCAAGTTTGACCGCCGGTCGCCATCTTGTGAAGGTCGTTTGAGGTGACAACTTGAGTCTGCACCTGTAGCGCTGCTCGCTTTCTTTACTATGCATTCAAAGAGGTCACAGCTCCTCCATATGTCCTGGCACCATGTCGGGTTCATTTAAACGAAACCCGACAAGAAAACAGTAGGCTTTAGGCTAAACACATTAGCCTCGCCGTTATATCACCGTTCATAACGTCTCACAGACCGGGATTAGCACGCAAGAAAAGCGGCCAATTTTCAGGGTTGACGGTAACCGTTAGAGCATAGCTTGAATGTGTCGCTGTTACAGTGAAGCCAATACAAGAGATTAATGGAGTTGCATTAATGTACATAACTAAAGACTGATGGTGGTTATGAAACAAATGCGTCTCCTTGTCTCATTTCGTCCACAAAGCAGTAACAGTGTCATAGCTATTTATTTCAAAATAAGATTAACTTTCATCTAACGTTATAATGTGTAAACAATTACACAATAAAGAAGCTTGTTTTTGCTTCATGGTTTGAATTAGCTTTAAAGTGGTTAAGAGAACAGTTTAAAGGTGTCACTTTTGGTGCAACACCAAGGCACAGCAAACCGGCACCAGAGACAACTGTCAAATGTGGCGTTAGTTAATTTAAGAGCAATGTACAGTTGTATTTGAAGCACATAAATAGCGGTCGTCTGCAAAGTACAGCTAACGCCACAAAAAAAATAAGTAACGTTACTGTCCACCATAAAAAACTGAGAGTAGCTTTCATTCAGCAGGTACAGCGGACATTGTGGTATTGAAGCTCACATCGTTTTTGTTTGCTCTTGGCCTGGATATACCTTAGCTAGTAAGGTTAGCTGTCAAGGATGCTTGAATGTCGGTGTCCACTTATCGCACTCAACCATTACCGAATACGAGAAACGTCCTAGGAGCCCTTGAGTTTACGCAAAGAGAGCAACCGCGCCATTCACCACCATAGGAGCTAACGTTATCAGCATCTCCTTTTTATCACACCGGTTCAAATTTAACCATCATCAACAATAAAACTCGCAGACACAGTCTCTACTCAGTTTAACAGTTCAATAGAAAGTATAAAATGTACCTTTTGATTAAAATATGAATGACTGAAATCACTCCGGGGCAGGTATAAGCTGCTTCTCCAAGCCGGTGAGCGCTCTGTGGCGGTCGTAAAGAAGGTCACTTCACTATAGAGGCACCGGCATTTGACGTCATCATCTAGTCACGTGCCGGGCGAATTCTTCTGAATCGTGACGTGTCCGGCCGAGTCTCATTTCTACAGAGGCGTCTCCGTTATTACCTTAACCTTGTTAACTTGTGTCTTGTGCTTGGCTTTTAACGTAAAGTGTTTATATATACATATTGTATATATATATAGACACACTCACAACCTTCCATATTCAAAATATCGACGATACAAGTTACGCCGATTGTTTGCTTGCTACGCAGGAAAGGAGACAAGGATCCAGCGATTGAGGCGAAAAGTCTGTTTTAGTACTCGTCCCCTCATTTTGTCGCATATCCCAGCATCCACAGTGCGGAAAATCACCTGCTAGAGTACCCTTAGAAGGATATATATTTATACATGCAGACATACATTTCGTTACTGTTACACTGAAACATTTAGTTGTGCTGAAACCTGAAGCTTGTCAATTGTGTTCCAGTTTCTACAACTCCTTTAGGTTGGGGTCAGCAGAGACATTAATTTACATTTCACGAATAACTTTAGAAAAATATAGCATTCAGGCCTACCTGTAACTAGCCTTTTAAAGGCAGGCAGGGAGAATATATACTTTCAGTGATACTAACTGTAAAGTAGTACTTTAGTAATAGTGAAGTAAAAGTTCATACATAAAGCATTTCGCCCAGAGTAGACGTCACATGCTCTATCAAAAAATACATTAGCAAGATATGAAATAAAGACATAATATAAGAGTAATAAATTTAATATAATAAAGTTAAACAAAGTCAAATCAACACAGGAACGTCTTGAGCTGCTTTTCAAAGGTGACCCTTCGTTTACAAACTCAAAGGCACCTTCAGTTTTTCAAAGCTAAAGGTGTGATTTATTTTATAACACAGCTGTCATATAAGTCTGTGTAGTGCTGTAGAGTAGAATATAGACCGTCAATTTCTTTATGCTTGTGCTTTATGATTGGTGGCAAAATAAAAAAACAAACAAACAAAAAAACATATCTCAGTATAGACACTGAAAAGACATGGATGTAATTTCTTAGTGTGCCGCAACCACAAGAAAGCTAGTATAAACGTAAACGTTTGTCCTTAACGGGGTCATTCAACACTTGTGTGACACACGCACACACATACCCTGCGCGCGCGCGGTATATAGTGGCAAAGGTCCAACCCCCATCTCGACATACTAGTGACAAGGTTTTGACGATATATGATCAGCTGACAGCTTCATGGATGTCGTATTATGTTATTACGTGGGTCAATGACGTAATATACTTTACTATTAGCCTACTATATATATACCTTTAACAAATAAAATACATGGTATTTTAAATATAGTCCATTCATATATTTAATCGTTGGCATATAATACCCTACATTGTATTACTTTATTATTGTTATATTATCATTAGAGTAGTAGAATTATTATTAAATACAGCATTGTTTTTCTGCGGTAACTTACTGTTGAATACTACTAATGGTATAAACTTTTAAATATAACCTTTTTAACATCGCAACTCTTAGAAAAAGTCTCTGCAGCATTGTTTTGTAATTTTGTAACATTGAGTGTTGCTCAGGCTTTTATACCTCCCGTACAGTAGATGGCAGTAACCGCTCACTATCTACTTCTATCAGCTCCACTTATACCTTTAGTGATGTGGGAAAATCGTGCATGACAATCCTACTTATGTAAAACTATATAATAGTCATATAATATTTAACATAAACACTATAATAGTAGCTGTTTTGGATTTTTGTGATGCTTGTTTTGTTTAACGAAAAGTTCCAAACGGAGGTTTCCGAGGAGCAAGTAAACGCAGCAGTAACAAACGCAAACAGCGACAAGAGGCAAAGATGGAAGAGTATCCCACAAAACAAGGGTCAGAAAACCTCGACGACCCTCCCAACAGTCGGCTGTTTGTGGTCACCAGTCGGTCCATAACGGAGGATGAACTTAGGGACAGTTTCTCCGTCTTTGGGGACGTCCAGGGGGTGTGGGTTGTTAAAGACAAGCAGACAAAAGAGTCAAAAGGCATCTGTTATGTGAAATTTTCCAAGTCCTCGCAGGCCTGTCTGGCCATGGAGGAAATGCACGGCAAAGTGCTCTCGGAAGGGACTAAACCTATCAAGGTAACAATTACAGTTGGGCTGGATCAAACGAATAATGTAAACTTACCGTTAATACGAAAATTAAGAAAGAGAAACTATTTTACCAGGAGGTCTACTAGCATGCTACAAACTGGCGTCAGCTAACATTAACGTTACACTGGTCTTAAAACAACATCGACCTCTTCATAATACACTTACAATGTAATTGATGGGGGACATCCACAGTCCTCCTTCTGTGTAAAAATGTGTTCATATTATCTGAAGCTATAATATGACGCTTCATCCGAGTAGAATAGTAGTAATATAATATATATAATATATATAATGGTATATATGTACAAAGCGGGTAGTTTTTGGGTTTACTTGTTGTCACGTCAATGCAGTACACGTGCTTTGAGGATGGAGGAAAAAATGTAAACATGTCCTTCAAACATAATATCTCAGATCTTAACGAATTTCTTTGATGCTTCAATGTTGGAAATTTTGCTGGGTGACAAAAATGTCTTTGCACAGTAAACATATTGAACAATATATAATTTACACATAGATTGTTGAACATTTCTAAATGTTTTACTGAGTAGTTGTGATAGTTATTTTTTCTTTATCTGATTGGTTGTTGTGTAGGTGTTTATTGCCCAGTCGCGGTCGTCAACAAGGCACAGAGACGTGGAGGATGAAGAGCTGACAAGGATCTTTGTCATGATCCCCAAAACGTTCTCAGAGGAAGACCTCAAAAACACATTCAAAGTAACTACACCAGCTTCTCACTTTGTCTCATGTTTCTCTCTCCCATTGCATATTTTCTTTTTTACTCCTACCTACATGTAAGAATAAAGAAAGACTCCAATGAAAGACGAAGTATGTGAGGGGAATAAGATGAGGCCATTTTTTATTTTTTTGTGTTGTTACAACAGAAATAATACACTGCCTGGTCAAAAAAAAAGGTGCCACCAAAAAATGGTCACACACACTACTAATATTTTGTTGGACCGCCTTTATCTTAGATTACGGCACACATTCAGTATATTCAGGTAGTCAGCTGACCGCATTCTTTGAGCACATAGTATTGCTGAACTTCGACCTGAACAACTGCAACAACCCCCGATCATAGCACTGCCCCCACAGGATTGTACACCAGGCATGATGGGTGCATCACATCATCTGCCTCTCTTCCAATGTATGCCAATAGTTTGACTCTTCTCAAACAGACTAAAGATAGAAAGATAATCGCCCATGTTGGCCAGGCAGTGTAGTTTAATATAACATACATATGAGGTTTGTTTCTGTGTTATGCCTTAACAGACTAAACCTTTCTATATTTTTATTTTAAGCTTTCAGAAATATGCAGGTACCCTATAATAGACTGGCTACAACTGCCATCCTTTTCCCAACTGAATTATTTATGTGTGATATTTTATCTCAAATAACCAGTTTAGAAGGAAGAATGAAATCTTTTTAACTCTTTGTCTGTTGCTTCTGTCTCTCCTTCAGGAATATGGAGATATTGAATACTGTGTGATCATCAAGAATAAGTTCACTGGGGAAAGTAAAGGTCTGGGCTATGTGAGATACTATAAACCCTCCCAGGCTGCCGTCGCCATTGAGAACTGTGACAGAAGTAAGGCTGTGACACATTGTGTTAGTGATTCATTGTTTATAGTGGAAGTAACAGCAGAAAAAAATACTTTTACATTGTTGTTACTCATTGTTGATGTTGTTAGCTTACAGGGCTATCCTGGCTGAACCACGCACTAAGGCTTCAACAACAGAAGAGTACTCCGGCACGGGGTCAACAACCAGAGGTGATTACATGAGTGGTGCTGACTCCATGAACCAGTATGCCTTCCCTATGGGTACGCAGTTGCCTCATATTGTGTTTTAGTATTTATTTACACGTATTTGTTATATGTGGTTCCTTATATAAGTAAGGTTACACTTAGATGTATTGTGGAACTATTGAAAACAAGTAACCAGTAGCTGTCATGGAGGAGTGTTTTTATGAGTGGCTCCCAGTCTTACTACCAGTGGTTTTACACTATTCACTGATCTACAGCAGTGAGTTAATGCAACATCAAAGGCAGGGAAGACGAAACATGAGGAATAGGAATATTGCCACGTTATCTGTTTTATAGCTAACAGTATTGACATTTTTTATTCAAATCAATCATAGCTGCCATTGTTTGTGCTTCGTCTATGAATCATGGGGAGAATAAATATTTGAAATGAATGAGGAAGCTCAAAGTCTTACCAGCTAATTAGTTTTATTATATTTCAGTATTTCTTTTATTCAACATTAGCCTTCGGAGATAAAAATCATAATAAAATGATGCCAATCTTGTGCAACAGAAATTGTAGACTATAATCTTAAATTCTGTTCTTGGTGGTGAAAGGAATACATTTTGGAGGCCCTTTCCTTTATTTGTCTATGTCTTTGTATTGATCCTATTGTCCCTCCTACTGTACAGCTGAGCCTGGAAACTATCCAGCCATGGATTACCGCTCTGGTGACTTCACACGCTGCCTGATGATGTCAACACGGGCTGCACTGACCCAAGAGCAAATCTTTGCTCTGTTTGACATCATTCCTGGCATGGAATACTGTGAGCTGCAGAGAGACGCTTACGGGATGAGCAAAGGTTAGCAGCCAAGCACAAAGTATAAGTACATAATTAGGCTTTCATCTGTTTGGCTTGGTTCAAACAACTGCTGCTGTATTTGCATATTTAGTTCATATTTAGCTGGTGTGAACCTGATAATCAAACACTAATGACAACATAATGTGTTCAGTGAACAAGTTACCTGTTGGTCTGTGTAACGTGTTTATAAACACTAAACTAAAATGAAATAACATCTCTTAGGTGTGAACATGACCATAGTCTAATATGATAAACATAATAGAAAATGATTTTTCTGACTTAGAATGGCGTTCTGCTGGTCTACAGCCAAAAACATTTTTCATGATAGGAAACGGGGGAAAAGCAGCTAATTCTTGTATTTGTGCCTCCAGGTCATGCTTTGATTCGCTACAGTAACCTTGGATCTGCTGTTTATGCCAAGGAAAAGCTAAATGGGTTTGAATACCCACCAGGCAACAGACTGGCAGTAAATTTTGTCGATGACGGGGAGGATCGCAGCAGGTTTGCACACATGCTTGTATATACACATCAACATCCACTTTTATGTCTGTTGTATGGTTAAAAAGATTCATGGAGTCACTGAAAAAGAATAGTATCCTTTATATAAGTGTTACGCAGTAAAACAAAGCAGTCAGGACAGTAAGCAGGTCTGACCGTACGCTTTTATAAGATCTTGGTTGCACAAATTGAGTTCTTGCTTTTGTTTGCTAGTATGCAATACAAATGTTGAGTCAAAGAGTCTTAAAGACTGAATGAATAAAAAATAATGCTAAAGCAAAATTAAAATAAAAGTTATTAAGAACACAAACACCCTGTGGGATAAAAGTGGGATATTTTTTCTTAAGCTGGCACATACATTCCTGGCTCCTGGTGACACTGCAGGAGCATCCCTCAACTTTCGTTGTACCAGTACAATGACAATAAAGATGATTCTGATTCTGATTCAGTATTATACTCACTGTGTTCTTACAAAACTATACAGCTTGATACTAGAAATTAGATCTGTAAATGAGGGGCTTTATTTCTGTCTTTTGGTCGTTTGGTTATTTGGAAACAACTTACAAACACATTGAAACCAGCTGTGTGTGTGTGTGTTTGTGTGTAGTCCTGTAGGTCGAATGGCCATGCAGTTTGTAGCGGCCCAGATGTTGTCTGCAGTGTGGAACGGACCGTCCACCAGCCAAATTATGAAACCTCCTGTAAGTACTTACCTGGAAAACTGGTATAATAAAACATAATGCATTAAATCAATTGACAATTGTTCTGCATTTACAACATTTACTAAACCAACATTTTATAACCCACCATACATTTTCAAAATCCTCTGCCATCAGATGTTTATAAGTAAAGCACAATAATTCTTAAACAGTACAGTGTAAGAATAGAAAATGTTTTAAATTGGGTGCGTTTGTTTGCATCCTCCAGGGCTACCCTGTTGTCTCCTCAGTGCCTCGGATTCAGACAGATGTCAACCTGCCCCCTCTGAAGAAGCTTGCCCCACCTGACAGCAAAGCAAAGGAGCGCTTGTTTGTTGTGTTCAGCCCCTCCCCGCTGCCGCTGGACGTGCTTGAGGATGTGTTCTGGTAAATGTCTGCTGCAGTGACTCATAACCTTTCTTAATATTAACACAGTGAAAATGTGCTGATTAGTTAAATATACATGCTGTACAATATGTCGCAAAATACATAAAACAATGGCCAAATGGTAAGAATGATTGTCCATTAGCCAGCAGGTCAAAGCTTCAATCGATCATGACTCTTAAGCTCAGTTATTGCAAATTGCTCTGGGTGAGAACATCACATCGGGCTAAGTGCTTTTTAATGACAGCGTAATGCTGCCATCAGAGTAATGTTCAAGTAATGTTCTTTTCATTAACAAATATTTCTGCTTTATGATAAATGTGTTTTGTTTTTCTTCTTTCGACTGTGCCTCCTGTCTGTCTGCTTCTTTAGTCGCTTTGGTTCCCTCATTGAGGTCCATTTGGTTCCAGGGAGGAAGGTTGGATACATGAAGTATGCAGATAAACAGGTGAGACTCTGAACTGATGGAAGAAAAAATCAAGTCTATGTCCCTAAATAAAGCCCTTCATCCTTGTGTGTGTGTGTGTGTGTGTGTGTGTGTGTGTGTGTGTGTGTGTCTGTCTGTATGTCTGTATGTCTGTATGTCTGTCTGTCTGTCTGTCTGTCTGTCTGTCTGTCTGTCTGTCTGTCTGTCTGTCTGTCTGTCTGTCTGTCTGTCTGTCTTTCTTTCTTTCTTTCTCGCTCTCGCAGTGTGCAGATGAGGCCATGGCGGCGCTCCACACTCGGGTTGTGAACGGAGTAAAGATGAAGGTGTTACTGGCTGATCCTCCCAGAGAGGAATCTCACAAACGACCTCGTACCTACTAGGAACATGTGACAGAAATGACTGGTAGGTGCCACATTTACTCCTGCAGGGAATAATCAATATGATTAACTGGACATTTTGTTTTTAAGTATTTCTTTTAGTAACAGTGTTTTATTTGTGAGGCCTGTTGCACAGTTTGCACAACACCAGTTTGTGTTGCAGTGTTGTTGTGTGCTTCAGGTGGAAGCACTGACCAAGTAACCGGTAAAGAATTTGGTAACAAATGTTAAAGTTGGCACCTTATTTTAATGTCATGTTGAAGTATAAATGCGCTGCATCAGTGTAAACAGAAAGAAAGTCTGACAAAGTCAAATAAGACTGATTGAATTCAACTCAAGATAAATGATACATGAAAGATAAATAATACATGAAGCCAGGTATTGCTTTGGAGTGATACTCCACCAGATTATTGCATATATTACTGCTTCCTCCGCGCTGAAAGAACATGCAGACTTTTGACCCTCCATTTTAAAAAACGCACTGACCTTTTCAAGGTCTGTTCAGGGACAAAGAACGTGATGAACCTGTGAATTTGACAGTGCTGTTGACTCCAACTCTTAACTCCACTCTATTCTGCTTTCATTACATGCTGTGAGATGTACGTTTTAGCACACAAAATCCAAAACATGAATCCCGTCATACACATTATAAAATAATTTATATTTGCATTTATAGACGGTATGTGGGAGTTTTTCCCCTCTGTCCACCTGCAGTCCTCCATACACCTGTCACTGTTTACGCAGGTGCAGGATGTTCTTAAGGACAGCACTAGCTTGTTTATCAACAAGTTTCTAATGAAAGGTGTTTTTTCTGCTCTTATGAATAACTCTTCAGCTTCTTGTTCCCTAGGCGACTGTTGTCATGACACAATGACACCTGACCTGACCGACCGACCGACCGACCGACATCAAGACCTCCTCCTGACCTCTGACACGACCTTTGACAACTGTCTGACCTTACTTCTGGTCAGCGACCTTGCTGTGACCCACTCATATAACCCACTACTGTTATATCCAGTCTGTGATTAGTAAGTCCATTTCTGTTGTTTGTGGTCAGTGTCACAATTTTATGCTTTTTTTTTTCTATTAAGTACATAGTTTCAACTTTTGACACTGCTTCTGATTCTTGTCAGCCGGACAAATTGATGTACAACTACAGCAGTAGCACCACATGATGAAAAAGATTAGAAATATAATATACAGCCTTAAAAATAAGGATGTTGGTTGGCAGGATTTTCATCTTGGCAGGAGGTTGCTGCCTGTTCATAAGGTTTACATTTAGATTCCTGAAGCTGGATCGAGACTTTTTCTCTTTTTAGTTAAGATCTGGCTCTTTCTTTCTTCTCATATGTTATGCCTTGTAATGCAATGTTGAGTTCAGTTCAAAGGTATTTATCAGACACACTGTGAGCTTTTTTTTTTTGTGTCAGTAAAAATAAAAAAATGATTCAACACAACATTCAGCTCGTCTCTTTTGTAGTGTTCTGAACACATTTCCATGATTCGAAATGTCAAAGATAATAACATGCTGTTAGTGCACCCTGTACTGTTATCTGGCCTGCCTCGTGTGTGTATATATATATGTAATTTCTTGTTTTACTTTCATCTCTTCATTAATTTCCTTCATTTATTGTACATGTTTAGTAATGTTTAGATCAGATGCTCAATGTGTTTAGACAAAACCATGATATAGTCTATCCAGATGAACAACACTGCTAAAATTGTACAATTACAAATATAACCTGGGACTTGGCATCATCCAAGAAGAGACACGTTGTGGATGCACAGTAATATTTTATTTCTCCTGGAGACAAATCATTGAGCATAATTACAATACTGGGCTGGCAATGGGATTATGTGGTTTCCCTGCTGGGTCTTAATAATAGCAATTAATCTGGTCTCAAAAATGGGGCCAACATTTCAGAAGCAAACTCTTCTTTTGTATTCCATTAATTTACCATTAAACACAATAATCAACATGGTTTCAACTTCAGCTCAATGGCATTATGAAACTTTAGTAAAATCATTTTGACAAAAGTGCAAAGTCCATTGAACAATTTAATGTTTATTTAGGTATGAGAACAGGTGAAGCTCTGAACAGACTGAATTTCTTACAACAGAATCACTCCTGTTCATTTCTGCTTTGTAAAAACCTCAATTTACAACAGCCATCAATAATAAGTGTATTGCAACCTTTTCTCACAATACAAGCTTTGTAAGTAGAGTGCTTTCATTTTTATACCCTTATAATGTCTCTCTCTGCAAATCACTTTATTCACTATTTAGCTGATTGGGTAGAAAAGTACTTGAAGCCTAATTTATTCAAAAGTAAAATTTGTTCCAACATAAAGCCAGCAAGCTCGCCGAGCAACAAAAAGTGCACAACAGCAGCCAAAGTCTTTTAATGGAAATCCTGACAAGTAACATTCATTTGGAGTTGGCCCTGGTAAACCCTATTTGGCCCTGCAGAGGAAACACCCAATAGACAAAAAAACCCAAGGACAGTGAGGTGTGAGAGGGGTGATACAGAAAACAGGCAGTGATGTCATGATATAGTCAGGCTTTATTACTGGAGTCTCTGAGAATTAAAATCATTCAAACATCGGGTCTCTTTGTTGTTTAGCTCCATGCATCCATCAGTCCATCTTTAAGTCACTTAGTCCGTCCTAACCACCATCTCCAGCTCTCTCTCAGCCTTCCAGCGCCAATGTGTTGAGTTCCTCGTCGAGTTCTTCTAGATCTTCTCCCGTGAACAGGTTTTCATCCACCGGCACCTCCTCGTCTTCGTCCTCGTCTTCCCCTCCTTCCTCCTCATCCGACAACCCGTTGGCCTCAGCGCCGCCGCAAGCTCCGTTCAACTGTTCCCCTGCAGGTGAGACAAGGAGGAGAGGACCAGAGGGAAGAGAGAAAATTGAAGAAACAGGAAAAGAAGAAAAGTACAGAAAGGAGAAGAAATTATTTTTTTAATGTTTTATGTTGATGACCAGAATTGCTCATTTTGCCTTTTTGTTTCTCTTTAAGATCATCTCAAGTCATGTTTGGAACATAATTTATTAGACGGTTAATGATAGACGACTGACTAATCAGAGTTTTTCTTACCATTGTCTGCTTCTCTGGGCTTAGTCTTGTTCTTAGAGGTGAAGCGGTCCGTGGATGCGACAGTAATGCCTGTGTCATCGACCTCTTGTGGAACAAAGCGGGATAAGTCTATGTCCTGGATTTCTGTAGTATTAATCTGAAATGACAATGGTACACATCCTGATTCAGGAAAGATAGTGAAGACAATGCTTATGAAACAAACATGAGCCACAGTTGGTCTGTGTGTTGTAGGTTTGGGAGGATAAATGAATAAAGCAAAGCATTCATTTTTTCTTTTTCCTTTTCTAAACACCACCAACAGCCCTGGTTTCTGTTTGACTTCACTTTGTGCTGCTGTTAACGTTAAAATTCAGCCAGAGCAGCGTCCTTGTGTTTAGACTTGTAGTTATTTATTTTAGCAGTAAATATTGTTTAAATAATAGAGGGATTTGTTTACTTTATATTAACAATCCCCTCCCCCATTTTTGGATTACAACATGATCACACTGTTCAACATATCTGAACACCTAATGGCCTTACATTTAAATATTTAAGCAGCTCTAATTTATACTGTATATCAACAATGGAAACTTTATTAGACACCAACCAAAGTGGTGCACAAATACTGTTTTGGGACATCTCATTACAAGTGCGAGGACTGTAGGACACACAAAGCCAAACTGAATTAACATTTGACTATAGGATGAGATGCAGGGTGTCCAACAAATTCAGCGAGTGTGTGGAACAAATACAATAGGAAAGTGTTGATAATGTTATGATTACCTCTTCCTCGTACTCTTCACTGTCGTTGTCGTATTGAGTGTCATCTGCCTCAGCGTCATCGTCATCAACGAGCTCTGGACGGAACTCGAACACCTCACGGCCGCTAACCTAAAGATAAGTGATTGAATCAAATCATTATTGGTAACACAAGACAAACTCAGAGGCTGACCACAGATATCTATACACACACACTTACAGTTTTTCTGACAACATTCTGTTCAATACACGCATAAACACAAGTTGGATCCAGACTTACAACTAGTGATTTTCCAGCCTTGAAGTCAGCCTTCTTCTTTTCCATCTCCTCCCTCGCTTTATCCACCTGTTAAATCAACAGCAGCCAGTTACACTTTTCTTTTTGAGTTGTATGATTCCTGAAACATCAGAAGAGCTTGTTTCCTCTGGGAAATATAAACATTTTCTGGCAATGCAGACGTTAACAAAAACATGTTCCAACCTTCTCCTGCCTTTTCCTCTTCTTCCAAGCCAGGAACGTCTCCAGGGTGATCCGAGTCACGTTGGCACCCAGAGCTGCACGCTAGCAGAGAGACGGGGACATGAGAGGGCTTTCAGGTTAAAAGTATTTAGAAAGCGCGGGACATCATACCCCATCTGAAGACACCTCCATGCTGGCCCCCATCTCTCTAAACTGCCCATCCTTACCTCGTTCTCTATCAGTTCCTCCAACGAGATCTCCTCCTCTTTCTCCTCCTTCTTCTTGTCTTTCTTTAATACAAAGCCGGGCGGCAGAGCATGGCGGTACATGCAGCTATCGGCCCCTTTTGGACACACCCAGAACCAGCCGTATTTGTTATTCTCTATGGCCTCCAGGAAGTACTTACACACCTGCAACGACAAGACACTAGTTAATCTTCAGAGGTAGAGGAGACAGACAGACAGCATCTTCTATTGTTATTTAGCAGGCTGAATCATAAGTTTAACTGACAGTCACATGGGTCCATATAGTTGGTAATTTCACTGAGTCCATCACTGTTTGACATTATTGCCCTAATCTGTGCATTTTCTGAGGCTGGGCAGATGACCAAATTAGCGGTCAGACTCATTTAACTGAATGCCGCCAGCAATAAGAGGACTACATCACGGGTCAGAGATTTATGTAAAGACTGATCTAATCCAATACCACATCAATCACCCTTCCTTATTCCTTTTCTTTTCCCCTTCTCTAATCTTAAATCTCATCTCTATACTTTCAGACATACACCATATTTATCTCTCATCTCATTTCTCTCTCTGTCTTTGTGTCTATAACATTGATTTAATATTTCCATTTACAATTTTGATTAAAATTATGTCATATTATAATTTTCCATCATATCATGGACCATATGAAGAATGCTATTCCCTCTTTCCCAACTATATTTACTGATCAGAACAAACTTACAATCTGGGTTTTAGCTTTCTTCTTCTCGGCCTCTCCGTGTTTTTTGTTGACCACTTCCTCCAGCTTCTTCTCATCCCAGTTCTCCATAGTGTCTAAACAGGACACAGCATGTTACTCACAGACGTTAGTAGTTCAGTGTTAAACTAGTTTTACAAATATAAAAACCAACAAAATGCACAAAGGTTTTCCTTGATGTTTATAGGGACAACTGTTCTTCAAGTAGTTGATAAAGTTTGAGGTGTAATGAGCTCTGCCTCATTTAACTAGAGCTTTACAATAACTTCAACTTTTTAATTTAAAATCAACACAAGTACAACATTGTACATTGAGAGATGCGTATGATTCATGTTATTATAAATATTAAATGGTGAACCATTTCTAAACAGTTAAATGTAATAACATAGCCTACTTATTCATTTTAGCCTTCTAGAGGCCATTTAATCAATTGTTATATTTTTCCCACACCACGAAATCTCTCAGTTGCATTACATAATATAAATGTCTACTACACAACACACTAACCTTTCTCCAGCTCTTCATCTCTTTCATCCACATAGACGCTCCTCTTCTCACATTTCCTCTCCATGGCCAAATCATGGCTGAACTTGCACTTATCACCTTTAGTACACTGGCCCTGCTTAAAGAATGCACACAGCACTGACTTCGGGTCAACACCTACAGAGAGAGAAAGAGAGAGAAGTGAATTGTTATAGACAACTAGCAAAATGTTGGCATTTTTACGTGATGAATAACTAAAATTAAAGATTAGCCAGATTAAAAAATTGTTCATCTTTGTTGACTGTGTGTTGATTACCTTTGCTGACTTTCTGGGCAGCAACTACAGGTTTGAACAGCTCATTGAGTTCATCCAACTCTTTCTTCTTATCAACCTTCTTGTTGGTCTTGTCTGCCTCGGTCTGGGCAATCACCAAACACACACAAAGACAGTTTATATATTTAAAGATGATTTGATCCAATTACATTAGTTTACAAAGACTTCAATGAGCAGCAAATGGTTCCAATTCTGAGCAGTTTCTCCACTGTGTAGCCAGGTTACTAGTCAACACTCAGTCATCTTTTTCTTGTTCACTGCTCTCTTAAATGTGTGACAGTCTAAATGGCTGACGTTTCAAATTATTAGGAAAGGAAGTACAGTAAGAAACAGTTAAATCTCGGACATTTCAAGCAAAAGACAATCTGAGGTATTAAAAGAGAAGAATTTCTAACCTGTTTGGCACTCTGTTGTCCATATTTGACTTGCTGAGTAACGTTCTTGATGAACTTCTGTTGTTTGGCTCCTTTCTTGTTCTTCAAGCCAAATGTCTTGTCCTAGGAAGAGGAGAGAAAAAAACAACATATCAATCCATTATTTGTTTTCCAAATACAAGACTACACAGAATTTACCACACACTGTGTGATGTTTGGCTGCGCCAAGAAAAGTTGTGCCATGAAACTCACACAGCGACTGTCCTTTGTCCTGACCATAACCGACCTATAACTCAAAAGATATTTACTTTACTGTCATAGAAGACTAAAACGGGGAAATATTCACATTCGAGAAGCTGGAATCAAAGAATGATGTAATTTTTGACAAATGACTAAAATGTATTAATTGATTATAAAAATAGTTGCAGATTAATTTCTTGCCAATCAACTACTGGTTTAACCAACAGAATAAAATGGCACAGATGCGATTTTATAAGACACATTTTGCACAATGTGACATGCAACAAAACTACAAAATCACTGTTACCACTCAGTGTACTCAGTGCCTGTAAAAAGACAATGCAGCTGTTATCCTCAGTTATTATCACCAACATGTGCACCAGTTAGTGATTGCAAAGTGAGTTCAGGGAAAACTGCATTTAATTCAAGCCATTTAAAGCTCACATACTTTTCTCGGCAATAAGAGCAAAAACAGCAGCAGATAGCATTCATTACATCTCATTACAACAAGCACTAGGTCAACAACAATCTGTTCCAGCAATTGTTTAAGTCTCTAAGAGGAGGCCGAGCTGTAATCAGTCAGGTGTGACAACTGTTTTCCTGTTGGACTTATCTGGAAACACTGTGCTGACAATTATTCAATATTATAAAATATATTTACACACACTTAGCTACATTTACTACTGCACAAATGGAGTATTAAGATTTATTTAATTTAAACTTCCAGATTAACAGTTGTTGAAGTTCAAAGATATGGCTCATGTTATTCTTTTTTTTTTCTTGTTGTCAACAAAACCCACACTAAGACCATAACCATCAACCTCCCTTCACTGTGTGCTCAGCCCCAAAACCATTCCCACATAGATAAGATTAAAGGACAGGTTCACAATTTTTCTGTCTGTCTTAAAACAATAGTTGTGTCCATACGAGTCAAATCGAGTAGATATCTTTCACCCCTTTTTTTGTTACTATTCTTCCACAGCAGCTCAACACAAAAACGGAAATTGATGTTAAAAGACTTTTTGGCCGCCATCACTTACACTGAAAGCACATTTGAAAGACACACTTGACAAACTGAAACGTTCATTTAAGTACAAGCCAACGAGCTGCATTTACAATGTTATCACAGTGTTAGACGACTCTGTATCAGCTCTGACACTGAGGTCAGATCAAACATGCTCCTTTAATTGTTCATTATTTAAAGTTAACACAAGTTCTTTGAAAACATTGAACTACACCGATAATCAATCTGGCATCTTAACAAACACGTAAAAGTGTAATCTTCTGCACGCACTGACAAGCCGGTTAGAGAGAAGGATGTTGACAGATGTTTTATGGCTGTTGTAATCAACTGTTTTTTTAAATTAACGAGTAACATCGACAAAATAGCACTCCTACTTTTGACAAAACACAAAAGGTTAAGAAAAAAATAGAAACTTGTGTATGGGACTTCATCTGTCCTATGTGGCCTGACAGGCCCATCACCCGCTGATGTGTGAAGACAACCACGTTAATCAGAAATTACACTGCCATACGTTATGTTAAAGCTTTTGATTTTAACTGCTGACTTTGGGGACTTAGATCGACCTTATTAGGACAATTGTGGTCACTTATTGAAGAAGCACGGCCCTGCTAACACTTTGATCGCCTGCTAACGTCACATGCATGTCAAAGATGAATTAAGTGGGCCTCCTGACAACTAGCAAGCTACAGCTTGAATTATAGTAGTAGACGCTTTGGTTTAGAAGACAACAACATCAAAATAAGCACTGAGTGTATGAGACACCTTCCCAGATACCAGTGTAAATTTATCAAACGTTAACTTGTGATCTTGTGTTAGCCAACCTACGTGTAGTACTTTAGCTCATCGGCTAACGCTAAATGCCGACATGCTAACTCGTGTTTTTTTTTTACCTCAATAATCTTTTCCTTTTTCTTCTCCTGAGTTTTTTTATTTCCCGCGGCCGGGGCGGGTTTCTTCGGAGGCATGTTGGCTCAGGTTTAGCCGTGTACAAAGCTCGTGTAGCGGTGTAATATGTATTTTGATATGATGTTTCGGCTGGGAAGTCAGCTCCACATAACCCAATAGTTGCTAACGCAGCACAGCAACGGCGCGCTTAGGCCACATGTAAGTTGTTGATGTTCTATGACGTCATCACGCATGGCGAGAGGCATGTCGGGTACTGTAGTCTACAGAAATAATAAGTGGCTATTGCTACAGTAGTAATGAGTGTACCAAATATTAATATTTGAACATTATACCAGAGGAGGTTTCTTCTCTATTCTTGAGAGGCAAGAGGGAGATAAACATATAAAAAGTGTAATTGGTTGAAATACATTATTACCATCTGTATCCTTTATAAAATAATGTTTCTCTCTGGAAAAAAAAAATCTGATTAAAATGCTTTAACAGCGACATCTGCAGGACAGGTAAGAGGAGAAAGGGCAGTTTGTGTGAAGAAGAGAGAGGAGAGAGGAGAGAGGGGAGAGGAGGACCGAGGACCGAGGAGGACCGAGGACCGAGGAGGCCCGAAGGAGGAGGCCGGTGTCCTGCTACCCTCCTTCGGGCCAAAACACGTAAAATGGCGCCCAGAGGAGGACGCCTTTCAATATAATATGGACACTGCGTTGGTCTAATAATGACAGTTTCAGTTCTCTACCAGTACGTGACTGTGACAACATGAAATTACAACGTGACAATTGCGAACTACTTTTAAACACATCACCAAAAAACAAAACAAAACAAAAAAACATTTTATTAAGACATTTTCAAGACGCTTGGCGGCCCGACGTCCTCTCAACAATAGAAAAGTTAACATAATTTAAATGAAACAACCGGGGAGTGAACGTGTGTGTTGCTAATGATACCAGACTAGTTAACATACAACCAAGATGACCAACGGCGACACATGCAGTGGGATGTTATGACCTGGATACTTCATCTACATGAAAGACAGAAGACACCAGGTGAGTCAGACACACCTGCTCTCTCTCCCTCTGCCTCTTTGGTCGTTAATCTCGTCTCTTTTGGTTAAATATCTCTTTAAATGAGCTGTAGGTGGTTTGTCTGGACTCTGAAGCTGTGGAAGAGTCTCAGTGATCTGTCTAGACTCATATGGAAATAGTCTGATTCAGTTTCTCCACTTTTTCATTGAGGGCTTGTTGAGTCTCCTGTTGATGTGTGCTTTGTGAATGTGTGCAGGAGGTCGGGCTGAGTAACCAGAATTAACTACTAAATGTAACTATAAAAACTACAGTGTTAACACTGTGAGCTGTGTAAGATATTGTTTATCATGCATCTTGATAAGAGTGTAAGTAAGTAATATAAAGTACACCACTATTGTGATCCTGATGTAGTAACAGTAGTGTTTTGGTCCCTCTGACTGATATATTTTTATATATAACATCATTAGATTATTAATACTGAAGCATCAGTGTTACTGCAGCGTGTTACTGTTGTAGCTTAAGGAGGTGGAGCTAGTTTCAACTACTTTATATACAGTTAGCTAGTTTAGTCCAGTGGTTCCCAACCTAGGGATCGGGCCCCTCCAAAGGGTGTTTTGTAATATTGTGTGTACCGTTTCTTTCCAACTGTTTTACCTCTTACTTCTACTTTGTTTGAATTTATAGTATTTATTAAATAACATCCATAACAACTTATTTAATCAAGTAAAACTGTAATTAATTGTAAAATATGTTATTCAAAAGAGACCTGCCCTGGAAGACAGCATAAAAACAAGACTACAGCCATATTAGGATGTGACACTGTACTTTGAGCATCATGCTGATGCTAAGCAGGCAGGCAGACTGTACAGCAAAACAGCCAGACACACCCGCTGTCACTCCATTCAGTCACTGTGCAACTATCTGTATCCTGTTTACAAAAACACTTCTGCCTGCTTATAGTCATTGTATGTTGTTGTCTATTTGTTTGCCTCTATATGTATGTATCTATTTTTTCACTCACTTGCTGGTACATAATATGTTTATGTTTAATTTTTGTTTGTTCGGCTTGTTGTGCATGTGTATCTTCCTGAAGATTGTTGTGCGTTAAGTACATTGACTAAACCGGAGACAAATTCCTTGTGTGTGTAAACATACTTGGCCAATAGAGCTGATTCTGAGTCTGAAGTGATTACAGTTAATCCTGAGGATGAGTGTCATGGCAGTCTGTTCAGTAGTGGTTGAGATATTTCACTGTCTGGACCAGAGATGTCAGCCTCATGGTGGCGCTAAAAGGAAAAGTCATGCAATCTCCACAGTCTCCATCAGGATTACATCAAGTGAATGTTGATGATGATATTTCACAGGTTAAGTGAAAACTTTGACCTGCTGGTGGCGCTAGATGAAAAGTCATTGAAAGTCCTCCGGGGACCATGAATGTCTGTACCAATTTTTATGGCAAATGATCCATAAGCTGATGAGATATTTCAGTCTGGATCAAAGTGGTGGAGCGACAGACCGACATTACCACCTTAAGAGCCTTAAGGAAAGAGCACTGGCGATACTTTCAGTCAGAGGATAAGAGCATATCTATTATATATATATATATATATATATATATATATATACACACCTTTTGCAGATGTTTTGGTAACTCACACAGCAAGAGCCCGTCTGTGTTTTATTACAGTTTCATTACTGACCACCAGGTGTCAGTGTTGTAATATCCGCCAGTGGGGATGAGACGTAACAGATGAGAGAGACTCTGACTAGTTAAGTGGTCACGTGTGACCAAAATTTCAACATATACCCTTAGAGAGCATGGATTTGATATCAGAATGAGAACAAGAATAAGAAATGTTCTCTTAAAACGAAAAAGGGATCACAAAATTATCAAGGCAAGCAAGTCAAAAGTTGTGGCTTGAGTCATGGGAGTCCAGAGATGCTGCCTCGGTGCTGAAGTTGGGGATGATTGGATGTATTCAGGAGTTAACACATTTACAGTGTTAAGAAAAGTAACATTTGTGCAAAATATAGTATGGCAGAAGCTGATGTTGGTGCCGTTCATTCAGCATGTATGAGGAAATCATGAAAAATAATGGTGTTTCTAATGTTGGTGGTTTACAAACATAAAAAGGTTTTTACAGAGCCACCATCTGGCCAATGGACATAAGACTGTTTTAATAGCATTTTGCCTCTATTTAATAGTCTATACCATAGGCCAGTGGTCCATCAAGACAAGCCTAGTATGTCTTTTATTGCTTATTGGATGAGAGATAAGATTTATCTGGAAGGCTCGGCTGCTGTGAGTCTCTTGTGTTCCAAATGCTGTGGGGGGAGGGGTTAGGAAAAAGTAAAAGAAGAAGAGGAACGACAACAGGGACACAGTCTTTAGTCTTTGAACTATTACAAAGAAAAAAAAACCTTTTGTAACCGTGACATCATGTCATAGGAGCTGAGCTCAGAGCCAACCAGCAGGGTTTTTACTGCTTCGGCTGCTGATTCAACTTGATTTAATTAGATATCATTTAAGTTACTAATGTGATTTCATCTGGCACATTTGACATGTGTGGCCTGCGTCCACATCATGTCTCAGTTAAGTCGGCCAGTTCAATGTTCAGGATATGTGTGTCAAACAGCAAACTACCACACAGTCATGAGCCAGAATGGGTCACACACACGCCTGCTCTCATGTGTTTTAATGAGGCTGGGTTTTTCCAGGGTAAGGGACAACATTTACTCAGTTTGGGTGCCCACATAATGACAGTACTAGTAGTGTGCTTTAATGAGTCCCAGAGTGAGACAATGAATTTACTCTAGTAACAGGATCCTTTGCTGCAAACGTGTCATCAAAGCACATATTTGCATCTTCTCTGCCCACATGCACCGATGTGACATCATATTATTTGAACTGATGTGAAGATATTTATTTATAACATGTTTGTCATGCATGGCACCTTTCGTTGTGCAGCTCAGTCAGCTGGAGAAGGCATGCATGCGTGCGTATATAATAACCTATATTGACACAACTCCTGACTGCATGGCTGAGGGCTAGATTTTAAGACAACAGAGGCGGACAATATTGCCTGGAGCAAACTTTCTCTCTGTGTTTCTGTCTTTTTCTTGCTCCCTCTCCCCCTTTTTCCTTCTGTGAGGATCTTTGTCAGTGTTAAAGCAGTCTAATAAATCACTATATCTGCTGCAAGACCATTTTCCCCCATAACCACCTTCTTCATATTCATATAAACATCGATCTTTTCTGCAGAGGGCATGCATGTCATGTACACACAAACACTAGCACACACATGAATGCACTTGAATCCACTAACGCCTGCAGATGGAAAGAAAACATCTCTTGCCTAATTAGCAAAGCACAACAGTCGATCTTCTTCCCATGGCATCTGAGAAAACTTGACACCATGCAACCTATCTCAGCCCAATTTTTCTGAGGCAATAATCGAAAGCGTCCTGGTATTCTGTCTGGATCGGCCTCCTCCTGCTTCCAAGGACAAACTGCAGCACCTTGTCTGCACTGCTGACTGCTGAGCAGGTCATCGGCTGTCAGCTGATCCCCATCAAGGAGCTGCACGACACCAGGGGCGCAGAAAAGGGCAGGAAAGATTGCCTCCAACCAGGCCCACCTAGGCAACCATTGTACCTGCTCCAAAAAGAAAAAAAAAATAGAACTTCACTCTGCATGGAAACAGAGTGTACTGCTGCATAAAGATCCAGACCTCCCATCATCACCTTACCGGCTTTTCCTCTGCATGCCGCTGAGATCTCATCAGTCTGTGATTCTTCTTTCAATCCAGAAGTTATTTTGTGCTCAAGTTGTGCTAATTTTCTCCTTGTTCCTCTTTTTTATAGAATCCCTCAGTCTGCCTTGTCTACATTTCTACATTTACTTTAGATGATTCCCTGCATCTCCCACAAAGACTTCTATACCCCCAAGAGAACAGGTGTGAACTTGTTGTATTTAGCTTTGTGCTTTATGTTCAGGTAATGAGCAATAACAGGAGCAGGAGTGATACTGACAGCAAGAGAACACGTTTTTTTTTTTTTTCCGTTTGAAAAAAAAGGGAGAATCGTATCCTTTTACTGATAACACAACTCGTCTGCTAGCTGCATTGTACTCTGGTCCCTTGAGGCTACTATCGGTAGAGAAATTGCTGTGTATTCCTCGTCTCTTGGTGGATTTCTTTCTACCTGTGTGATGGTTGAAAGTCTTTGCAAAATGAAGAGTCTAGAAAGGAGCCTTTGCTTGATAATCCTGAGGGACTGACACCAAAACAGGATGTTTAGCCTACTGTTGATGTTTTAGATAACAGAACTTTTTTTTTTTTTTTGTTGTAGCTGCACAGGAAATATCTCCTAATATCTACAGATGTCCAAAGAGAAACCTAAACATCAAACAGCAAGATGGACCCAAAAATGCGAGATATTTTCCACTAGCCATTTTAAAACGTTTAAAACCATTAAACTGTTTCCAGGATTTGTTATTCTTTAAGTAGCTGTTCCATTATTTACTTACTGCAACAAAAAAACAAAACTATTTGTAAACCTTATTACTGTCAGTCATAAGTGCTACCACCAATTCATTTTAGTGCATGCAGCAGCAACACTGATGACCGAGTTGTTTTATTGTTTTACTTATTCATTATTATTGACTCCCTGCAGGGTTTTATTAGCTCATGCTTGTCTGTGTGGCATAAAAGTATTGGTTGTTTTTTGTGATCTTACTTGTTTCTATATTTCATTGCATTCCTACAACGCTTTTTTATTGTGCATTTCTATTTCATCATTTTATTGTTAACTCCATCTGCTAACCATATTCATCTCAGGGGACGATAAAGATTGAACTGAACTGCACCGAGTCACTCAGAAACATAGGGTTAGGTTGTATATTGGCTCATAACTGGAGACAATGAGAACATTAATGCACAGGGTAGCAGAATAAGATCTCTAATGTTGAATAGTTTTGCTTTTGTATCAGAAGCTACAAAAAGCTAAATTAGTGATATTACAGTGAGAAAAAAATCTAATTGTTTTGCGTGATTCGCTGCCACCGCCTCTGATTGTTTCAGTGATTCAAATAGGTCTGCTGTTCTTATTGTTACCATGTTATTGTCAGATATGATGTTAAAACTCATCTCAAACAGCAGCAGGTGGTAAAGTTTATCTACCTTTACTGATGGCTTTTGAGTGTTTGCACAGGCAGCACGCTACCTTTTCTATTTGGATTCCGCTATTACAGATCATGTGATTAAGTGTTTATTAGCTTGTGTTGTTTACAATGTTGCTGGTTCATGTGGTATTTTGTTTAATTGCAGTACAAGCCTGCATAAGCGTCTTGTGTATTGAATTGAATGAAGTGGAAATCATATCCATGCAGTGTTGCAGCACACTCTGGTAGATGACATTAAGAATTTGGACATTGTCTTCCTGTGCAAGAGCCAGAAAAAATGTGACAGACAGATTGTCATGAGAAAAGGTGTGTGTGTGTGTGTGTGTGTCTGTGTGTGTGTGTGTGTGTGTGTGTGTGTGTGTGTGTGTGTGTAAGATGCAGCCGTAGCCTAAACACAAAACAACCACTAAATGGACCTTATTTTGTCAGGTGCTGTTCCCAGGGTCAATAGGTTTTAACATGGACAAGAAATCCTTAAAGCGGACGTGCACATTTCCAGGTGGTTAGAATATCTTTGCATGATTTACAGTTGAAAAAACTCCTTATTTATTTTAAACTGCTCCTTTCTACAGCCTGAAACCTTCTCTCTGCTCTGATTGGTTAGTGTTTCACTGCTTCTCAAATATATCCACAAATGTTCAAGCTGAGTGGACAACGTGAACAATCAAGGGAACAACCTTAGCAACAAAGGCAACAGAACAATCTGATGACGTTATGAGGAGGAAGTAGACGTAACTCTGCAGAGCGTTCAGAACAGGCTGAAGCTCTGGCTTTTTACTTGAAGACTGCATTTTTACCTGCGTTCACCTCAAGTTTAGGAACTTTGTCCACATAGACATATTATGTGAAATACTGTATGCCTTGTGAAGCAAGACACACTTCAGAAAAATGTTCTTAAAATAAGTGAAATCAATCAATGAATCTGCAGTCAACATGAAGAATAACATATTAACTGCTTCTACTAACCGCTCCAGCAGTGTCCATGTTAATTGCAAATGACTGGGCAGATACGGCTAAAACGGACATGATGTCAGACTGAATAATGAAGTGTAGAAAGGCGATTTAGCTACAAAGTGTTATGCATACATTTAAACAACTAGTTTTTTGTGATTAATTTCATTAAGTAGGGTTCCCTTCACATCAGCCACAAGTCAAGACTGTAAGAATCTCTTCTAGATTAGATTATGTCTGACAGATAACTAAACGTCTTCACATTAAAAATGTACATGTTGTCTCACTGTTGAATGCAGCTCTCCTTTATTAATGATACCAAAATACACAGTTAAGGATCATGCCAAAAACAGCTCGGCACCTTTGCAGATGGATATGGTAGAGGAAATGTTGCAGTAAGAAGGACAAAGTATTACATGGAATAATTATTGTACCACGCTCTACAAGAAAATCATGCTTTTGTTTGATTGAATTTTCAGTCCAATCGCTCCAGATTATGATTGCAGAGTATTCGCAGAAATTAGAAAATGCCAGAAATAATTAGACTTCTTAAATAAGAAATGATGTTGAATGTGTTCATTTTGAAATTAGACATCCACCACTTGGGAAAAAAAGAGAAATATACTGTGTGTGTGTATGTGTGTGTGTGTGTGTGTGTATATATATCACATATATATATCACAGTGTAAAAATATTTTATTATTTACATTAGAAATATTACTTGAGTAATTATTAGAACTATATAGACTATTCTTTATGCATAATAGACCCTGTCAGTGTTTTACTGGCAGTAAAGCTCAGGACTATTAGAGTTAAGAGTCATGTCACGTTTCCTCAACAAATTGTTACGATTTAAAGACTTACAGTAATAAACTGTGTTTCTGAAATATTAACAGATGAATTTCAGACAGTGGAGACAAATTTATTGTGGCTTGAAATGAAACCTGTAAATCAGGTTCACATCCCTGACTGTGGCTCTTGTAGCTAATAAAACAATAGAGATGAACATTTCACCTGCTGTCATTCACAGCAGGCATGCCTGCATTTTAATATGCTTATGTTTTTATTAAAGCAACATGAAAGAGTTGATGATCAACATACATAAACTGTGTCAGAAACTTAATAAAGGGAATCATCCTTTTCTGAAGTCCAGTCACGTCTTGTGTGAACAGCGCACAGCGCAATTCAAAACTATTTTGATTAGAGTTGAAATGAACTCTTGCTTTAATGATCCGAGTATTTCTGTTAAGATTTGCCATCAGCTAAATGGCTCGATTTAGAACAACTGAAATAAACCAAATAATTAATTTGGGAGCGTTTTGAATAAAAAGTGCTGAAAGATTAATTTTGAGAGTGGCAAAGAAGTAAATGATTAATCTGAGCAGAAGTGGAAGGAGCTTAATGTTGAATGGAAGCAAGTGATTCATTCAGAGGAGTCAGTTCTAAATGACTCTGAGCCAGTTTCATCCTGAAGTTAAAAATAGACTTTCTGGTGGTTGAAGATCACACACACACACACACACACACACACACACACACACACACACACACACACAGGGATGCAGGAACTTCAAAACGGCACAATTACATTTTCTGGATTTTCCACACAAAAAAAAAAACTCAGTTACACACACAGACGGTGTCACACTTTCTGTCACTGGCTCTCTTTTTTGTTCCCTCACTTGCTGACACATAAATACACACACACATGTTCTCTGACACAATCTCACTTCCTCACACACACACACAGAAACACACACATACACACATACAGAAACACACGTACATACACATAGAAACACACACACACACACACACACACACACACACACACGCTCTAGCGCTCTGGCTCATGAATTAAAGAGCAGAGCTGGTCCAGGGGGAAGAAATTATTCAGGCAGATCTGCTCTCTGACAGAGGAGTGGGAGGGAGGGGGGAGAGGAGAAGGGAGGAGAGGAAGGGGGAAGGAAGGGGAGGCGAAGCGAGGAAGAGGGAAAAGGGAGGAAGAAAAGAGAGGAAAAAAGAGAAGAGAGAGAGATCAGGAGCAAAGAGAAGAAAAAGGCTGTTAATAAGGAATGCACTGATTTCACATAGAGAGACGATCATACCCCCAATGGCACGGTGTGTGTGTGTGTGAAAGAAAGATAAAGTGCGTGTGTGTAATGGATATGTAGGAGGCCTTTATCAATATCTTTTATTTGTACATTTGTATCTGTGTGAGCATTCATGTGTGTGTTTGCGTTTGTTATTGAATTGAATGTTCTTTTAGTGTAACATCACATATTGCATCAGAACAGCTGATTAGAAACAGATTTTCTGTCCAAGCTCCTCAATGAGGTGAAAATGAAACGCTGACTATCTAACCGCAGCACACAAATGTGTGTTTTATTGCCAACTGTGTGTTTACTGTGGAGTCCCGTAAAGTAGAAAGTTCCAATATGTCCCAAATTTTGATCATTAGACCTGACGTCACTCATTGGTTTGCATTTGAGCCGTTTTGAAGCCCAGAGTTACAGTCCCGGCTACCTCAGACCTAAGCTAACGCTTTTGGATTAATGTTATCTACTTTAGCTAAACCGTGCTAACAGAGCAGGTATTGTAATCAAGTAACAAAAACTGACCAAAACAATGCAACGCGGGTGAGCCAACTATCAATCACAGCTGTCAGTCAACGCCCACACGGCAGACATCACAGCTATTAGTATAGTATAATATAGTAATTAAATCTTATTAACGGAGCAATAGTTTTCCCAAATGACCACCAGCACACTAGGGTCTTAATTTAGTAACGGAGTTGACTTGTTGCACTTTAAGGTTCTTGCACACTGGCTTCAGCTTCAAGCCGTGATAGTTGCTGTCTGGGTGTGGACTCATGTCAGACCTTGCATCTGATGACTTTAGACATGACTTGACAGTGATAGCGTCTTGGCCTTTCTTCTTTCTTTCTTGTAAATAAGTGATAGGGAGGGCTGGTCACATGGTGCAGCTTGGAGCCCCTGTGCCCGACGCTCCCAGCCACTACCTCAGTCCTGACAGAGAGGCTCTTTCCCACTAACATCCACATTACACAACTGATCTCACTGCCTTCCAATTTTATTTTATTTTTAAATTTTTTCCACACAGTTTTGGTGTCTTGCTCTTTTATTTTATATGTCATATCATGGCCTATGAGCAGGCGTTTACATGATAAAAATATAAAAAAAAGACATGACTTGACATGACCTCCCCAAGCTTCCAAAACATTAAATCGACTCTAAGTGAAACATAATGACCTGCTTAGGACTTGAAACACAACTTGGACTTGACCCCGGATTTGTCAGTGTTGACTTGGGATTTCATAGCCAAACCACAAGCCTTTGTAACTTACAAAATAATCACTTTGTCTCACCTGAACTGGCAGCAGCATGATGAGCCACCAATTAACGAGCAGCCGCAGTCGGAAAGAGCAGCATTACATGTCATTTAACGTCACGCTTCACACACTCTCTCTCGCCTCACAAATCACATTTTTCTCTTGTGATGATTACAATCCAGCACACAATCAATGCTGATAGAATGTCAACCCAGATCCAGAAGGGTAATATCATAATTTATATGTAAAATAATGACACACACACACACACACCTACAATGTGGAGGATATATTTAGTTGACTACTTCAGTAAAAGTATAGAAATACCACAGTGTAAAAATTTTTTACTACAAGTAAGACTACTAAGTAAGAGAATATTACTTGAGTAATTATCAAAACTATATAGACTATTCTTTAAATACTTTTTATGCAGAGTAGACCCTGTCAGTGTTTTACTTTAATATTAATATATTATTTTTATATATAATATTGATGTTGTAGCTGACTGAGGTAGAGCAACGTCTATGTTTTAGACACAGTTGTTATATCAGTGATAATCTCATTCTCTAATATGGTTTTTTAATTTTGTATGGAAAATCGCATGCTTACACAGCAATATTCTTCATTTTTCACTTCAGACCTCTTCTCAGGACTGTGTTGGCATCTCGTTCATCCGCTGCAGATTTTCTCGTACCTGTTGGGACAGTTTACCTTGTTATCATTATTATTAGTACATAGAGTTGCTGAAAACACATTTGCAGGGAAGCCCCGCCCAACTTACACCTGGCTAGAGACCTACAGCAATACAACAAGACCCTATCCAAGCCAATTAGACTTAATATAAAATACTAGAAACTGAGTGGACCTATAAAGATCTGTGCCACAAAGGCCAGGGGTGTATACATTTTTTATGTGCACTATACTTATTAAATTATTATTCCTTGATCTCAGGGCTATTTGAAAAAAAACAGCACCATGGAAAAAGAGCAAGTCCTACCATACAGTTTTAATTTCAGTTAAAAAGGCCAATGTTTTGATCTGAAGTAAAATTGAGCCTTTAGAGTAAGTGTGCAGGCATTAATCTTTTTCCTGTAGTTTTACTATTATGTATTATTATTATTGTCATATCTAACATTTCATCTACAGGGAACGGACTTTCATTCTTCCCCAAAGGTTTTATTGAGTCCCATCACCTGGCTGGTAAATGTTAGTCAGTCTGGTTGGTGTCTTGCTAAAGTCAACACAATCCTGTGAAGTCCAGTGAAGAGACGCCAGGTGAAGTTGACATTTATTGATTAAAGGTAGAATCAGACATTCAGATGTGACAGATGTATAATAGCAGACTGCAAAGTGAACTTTTAAAGCCTTTCACATTTCAAAGACAGTAGACAGTTGGTAAGGTTCTTTAAGTTAGCTAGTTTACAGCGTTTGCTAACATCAGTTACTGTGCTTAGTATGCTAGCATTGATGAAAAGAGAAGAAGAGGTCAAATGGTACAAATTTTATATTGCAGCAACAAATGCAGGAGTAATTATTACTGTACATGGATATTTACTACACTGGGACTGATGGGCTATGAATGAATTTGGAATTTCTCCAATTTTGCCTTTATTGGTTCTTAATTCACCTGTGACTATGTGTGATTTGTGAATGATTGTAGCCTGTGCAGAAAGGTCTGATAATTGCTTGTGAGAATTTTTGTAATAACTAATAGAATATCGTAGGCCATTGAGTGTGTTAAGATCTGAGTTTACAAGTCATGTATGTGGTACATGCTTTGATTGGAACATAGGGTTAAAGCATAAGCTGGAGTTGAATATTTTTGTACAGTAAGACGATGAAGGAGAGGTGTGTTAGTCATGTATGTATGATATGTAAATCTTTACATTTTAATTTAATCAATTTGTTAACTTGGTGATGGTATTTGAGTTAAAGGGGACATGACATGCACAATTCCAGGTCCATATTTATATTCTGGGGCTCTACTAGATTATCTTTGCAGGATTTACGGTTCAATACTCTCCTTATTTATCTTGTAATGGTCCTTTATTTAACCACTCAGATCAGCCTCTGTCTGAAACAGGCCGTTTTAGCTCCTGTCTCTTTAACCCATCCCGATGAGCCCACTCTGTTCCGATTGTTTTGTTTACGCAAGCTGCCTCTCCAGCGTATCAGGAGACTACGTAAAGAAAAGATAATTGTAGGATTTTACTTCTTTTTGTTATTTTTACTCAGAATGGAAACTTCTCAAATATATCCATACATGTTTGAGTAAAAATCTGATCCAAATTCAAATCCAAAGGTCATTTTTTTAACAGTTTAGAGCAGGTGAAGCTGCAACGTCAGACTTTCAGGGAACATTTTTACATACATATATTCACTACAATTTTAGACCTTTGACCAGGTTTAACATAGACATCCAACATTATAACTGTATAAAAATCACAAAAAGCATCACCTGTAACAGTGATAAACACTGGTAAAATAAAACAGTGTCCTACTGTTTTTTGTAACTGTGACTGTACGTGTTGAAATTTTGTAATTTATGGAAAACACATCTTGTTGAATGTATCAAGCGACATGGTGCGATATGCAAATGCTGCAAATTGAACTGCCACAAAATAAGAAATCACTTCCACGAGTGCCCAACATGTAACTGCTGCAGCTGTTAATAACTGCTGAGTGATCACAGTCGCTGAATACCTTAGGATGACAGCTGCTCTTGTTGTGGGTAATCAGAGGTGAAGTATAAAGAAAGAGATTGTCAAAAATTTGATGCTGAGATCTGAAGACATTTGAAATGCTTTTCTTCTGTGGAACTCCACTAGGACGAAACAAAAGAGCAATATCCCCTATATCCCGCATACAACACAAGTGACTACTATCAGATGTTTTCTTTATTTTCTTATACTAATTGAGATTGTATAAAAAGTGGTTTCTCTGAAGGAGCTATTTTTAATGCTCAGCTCTGTCCTTTTCATGAAAATCAAAAGCTTTGTAATTCCAATAAATAATTGGTCAGGTCATTTTTTATTGTTTCCCAAAGTTCAGAAGTTGTGATATGTAGCACAACATGCTTGTGAAGAACCGTATTCCTCTACGTGTGTAGTGACGTCTGCCTTACACAGAACTACTGTCTGGAGACTAAAAACGTGATATTAGCCTTTGGAGCCGTTTCTTAACAAACTAATGATAACATAAACGTTTTAATGTTTGCAAATGTATTAGAAATAAAGAACAACAATATAATATGTTCATAAGTATTCACAGTATTTGCTTAGTAATTGGTTGTGGCACCTTTCACAGCAATTACAGCCTCACGTCTTTTAGAATATGAGGCCACAAGCTTGGCTCGTCTGTCTTTGGCCAGTTTCACCTGTTCCTCGTTACAGAACCTCTCCAGCTTCATCAGGTTGGATGGGGAGCGTTGGTGCCAATTTCAGATATCAGATCCCTCCAGAGATGTTCACTGGGATTCATTCTGGGCTCTGGCTGGGACACTTTAGGACATTCACAGAGTTGTCCTGAAGCCTCTCCTTCCATATCGTGGTTGTGTGTTTAGGGTCGTTGTCCTGTTGAAAGATGATCCGTCACCGTAGTCTGAGGTCAAGAGATTTGGAGCAGGGGAACAGAGGAACCCTGGAGCTCTGTCAGAGTGACCATCAGGTTATTGGTCACCTCCCTAAGTAAAGCCTCTCTCCTCCGATCACTCAGTTTAGAGGGACGGCAGCTCTAGGAAGAGTCCTGCTGGTTCCAACTTCTTCCATTTACAGACGATGGAAGACACTGAGCTCATTGAAACCTTTAAAGCAGCAGAAATGTTTCTGTCCTCTTCCCCAGATCTGTGTCTCGTCACTGTCCTGTCTACGAGGTCTACAGACAATTCCTTTGACTCCATGCTTGTTTTGTGGTCTGACATGCACTATATGAACTGTGGGATCTTATGTAGACAGGTATATAGACAGGTGTGTGCCTTTCCAAATCATGTCCAGTCAACTGAATTTACCACAGGTGGACTCCAGTTAAGATGTAGAAACATCTGAAGGATGATCAGTGGAAACAGAAAGCACCTGAGATTAATTTTGAGCTTGAACACGAAGGCTGTGAATACTTATGTACAAATAATTTAATTGTTTTTTATTTTTAATACTTTTTTAATAAATAAAGTAATTATCATAGGGTATTATGTGTAGAATTATAAGAATTGAGTTAGCCTTTGCATAGCAGTGTATATAGGCCCTGGAGTTAATGAATGAAAAAGTGAATTTTATTATTAATTCTGATAGCTAGACATAAATGCAGAATCAAATAATTTAAAATGGTTTTCCTCGGTCTGTTTTTCTCTATGTTAATCTAGATTATGATATAAAGACTGACTCTTTCACAGAACCACTGAGCCACATAATTGCACTTAACTAATTGGCCATTGACTCTTCCTTAGTTGTTTTTGAGCCTCATTCTTATTCTCAGTCACTCGCTGCCTTTAAGACAGCAGCAGAAAATTCACAGTGAGGGGCCAAGCAGTCATAAAGGTACATAAAATCAACTTCTACCTGTTTCTGCCTTTTCTGAGTGTTTTTCGTTTCTACAGAAATTCAAGGTTGGTGTACGATGGCTTTTTTCTGTAGCTCTTAATATCAATATGTGCAGACAGGGGAACATTCCTCTAGGAAAGTATGACCCTGGGCGCTAAGAGAAATAATATTACATGGTTCTCTCACGTTTGTATACAGTATGTCTGAGAAATTTTATTTTTCTATGTTTTTGAAAATAAATGTAAGTGACTGTGAGTGCCCGGAGGAGCTAATACAGTGGCTGATTATTCCAACACTCCTGCAGAGAAATGTTAAAATGTCCAGCCAGAGGTAGACAGAACATTAAATCAATTATGTTTTTGTTTTTTTATCCCCACTTGTTTATGTGTTCTTCCTAAAAGCAATTGATTTGGATTGCCTTGACTGAGATATTTAACCCCCAGCTTCTCCATCAGAGCTGCAGTAGCCAGCAGGGTTGTACTGGGCTGAGCTTTACATCCACAGCTGATCTGCGGGATCAATATCACAGTCGATCTCTGCATTTTTTTTTAAGGATTGCTATTGGCTAAGTGAAGCCTGCCAAATCCTTTTCTGGTCATTTGTTTATTGTGACCTATTGTGCTCCAGGTACCCCAGCTGTCAAAAACACCATGTTCATTGTACTCAGGAGCAGGTTTCCAGTTCACAGCACATACTTACATCAAGCGAAGCAGAACTTTCAATAAAACAGACTGACAGCGTAATAAAAACTGTTTAGTTTAACAATGCAGGTTGGCCTGACCTGGCCTCTCATTACTAGAACAAGAACAACGCTGGATACCAGTATTGATATATGACAATTTAAAAAAAAAGAAATTTATGTAGCAATTTTGTATGTTTTTTAAAGAATTGTGACAAAGATATGTGCAGAGTGTGAGACTTTATAGTTAAAAATGTAACTTCAGTGCTCTTTGATGGATAACTTTATAATGGAGCCACTGTTTCTAAATCACCAACATACATAGCCTTTTTTTTTTTGTGTGTGTGGACATTTTTCTTTGTTTCAATTATCAGCGACTCTGCAGCTCCCCTCAGTTTTACAGAGCTTTATAGCGGGTTTCGGCTCATCGTTTAGATGTCTGGCTGCAACTTTACTGTTTTGGTTCATTCTCAGCGCTCTCATAGCTCTCAAAAAGCTCCATCTACTGACTACTGACGACTAGCTGGTGAACATAGTTAGGTTTACCGCAATTTACCATTTAAATATAACCTTACTGTGGCTATATAATCCACACCATGGATGGCAGTGCTCTGCAAAACATTACTTGATGGGGAAATTACATGTTTAATACAAAGTCATTGTTTTGCTTTAGTTACAGACTATGAGATATCAAGTAGTCAGGTTGCACAGTTTGACAGACTGAATATAAGTGAGACTTTAAGATGCTTCTATCTTTTATAGTCAGCCGGTGTTCCAGCTGACCCTGACTGATTTATCTGCCAAAGACAAACTTAACTGCCATTTTCCTCTTGATGGGCTGTAATTTGGATCCTCGGCTGTAACCAAGAGTGTAATTAACATGTCTGGTTTATATCAAGGATAATAAAAATAATGTCAGTTGCTCTTGTGGTATAAAGGTGCTTTCAGATAGGAGGCAGTGCCCAGTATGGTTGACATGTAGTTTACAGGGTACAACAAAAGAGGGCAGGCTGAAGTCACAATTTGCACATAAGTTTGAAATTGTAATTAAATAAATGGAAATAAACAAAAACACATTTAAAAGCCTTAATCCATAACTCACGAGAGGCAGTGTACATGGTCTGTATTTAAACTTGTTACTGCAAGAGAAGTTCAGAAGTTCAGGTCCATGACAGGATCACACCAGGTACACCTGACATGTTCTTAAGACGAGAGATTTCCTCCCTAAGTCTAAGTGCAACTGAATACCTAATGAATATTTCATCGTGTGTGACAAAGCAGTAATTAACTTGCTTTACATTGTGGTTGGTTGGAGATTTGAGTGTTTTCTGGTGCTTTTTAAATTACTATTTTTCTGGGTATATACCACTTTACACCAGATTAGAAAATGTTGCTGTGTCTCATTCTAGAGTCACACAGTCAAACAACGTATTTGGTTGTATAATTTGGAGGATGTTTTGCACTTTTTCTCCTGGGAAACTTGGATAACTTGCATCTCGTGTGACGAGATCTCGCAAGATCAAAATTTGCGAGATTTCTCGTCGGGTTGGAAATCGGTCTCGCAAGATTTGTTGTCCAACAAGCAGCCGGAAAACACATGCATAACTATTTGCGACGCCTCCGCCACTTTTAAATTGTGATCCAACAAGCAGCCGAATGACGTCGGAAAACAAAAAAACAAAGTTAAATAAAAGTCTGTTGTCCAGGCATTCATATTTTTAATTTAGTTTTCTTAAAATCTCGTCTCGTCTCGATCTCGTGAACCCAATCTCGTGTCTCATCTCGTGAACTGAGTGTCTCGTCACACCCCTACTGTACATTGATGAGGCACATTTGCCCCAAAGGATTACATTGCAGTCTGTTTCACGGCTGCCAGCTGTGAAACAAGCTGCAAATTGGTCCAACAATGGACCAATTGCAAAAATGATTGTCCCCCTTAGTCAGTTAGAGTTTAGAGTGGGTAGGGTCTTATGTGTGTGTGATTGAACCAGTTTTTGACCCATAGATATGTTTTATCATAGCAAATACTGGGATCAAAGTTCCCAGGCTTCTCCATACTATTATACGTATCCTGCTTTTGTCACAGTGCATAGTGTAATGCAATGCTTATCTGAGAGCATCTTCAGGATCATAACCCTGCTTGGTCGGCGAATACTCTCCTGCAATGGTGGATTTGACTCTCGGCTCTGTGCGCAAGGTTTTATCTCTGCACCGATATCACAAATAATTCAAGAAGTTATAAGACAGCAAAGTACATATAAACAAGCTCTTGGCTGCTCAAGTTTCTGTCCCCATCATCACTATTCTCATTACCTGCAGCATTATTCATCAATACTCCCACCTCGACCCCCCTCTCCCCTCACCAGCAGCACACATATACCCCCATTGGGAAGGATGGCAGCCACTGACAAGCCCTGAGTAAATGGGCACCTCGTCTTAGTGTGTATATGTGTGTGTGTGTGTGCCTGTGTGACAGTGCTGACAGTCCAGGAGCCTGGCCTCGTACAAGGTCAGCATCTGTGAGCTTCATCAGTGTGAGTGTGTGTGTGGGTACAAACAATATACCACCTGTGCCCCCCTGCCATGTCTGCACCCAGCAGATGCTCTGAAAGTCAAACTCAGTCTTATGTACACACACGCACGCACACACACACACACACCTAGTCATGAGTACCATGCAGAGTTATCAAAGTCAGCCGAGGTTAGTTGTAGTGTTATGAGTGTGATAAATATGATAAAATATGGTCCATAAATTCAGCTCATATGGAGGGAGAACAGGGCCTAAAGGCTCAGTGACACGGAAAACACAGACACACACAGACACATTCACACACACACGCACACACATGTGCGAGCACACACACACACAGGAACAGTACAAACATCATGTGAAAACTGTGGTGAGTTTAGACATAAATATGAATGGGAACAATGAAACTCTAACGCCTTGTGAAGACCCAAAGTGACATGAAGTGACAAAAATTACATCTGACTACATACAACAACTGATTTTAGAGGTCTACTTACCAAGTTTCTGCCACATCAAATGTCTAATAAAGGTACATTTGTGGAACCTTAAGTTTAAGGACGTGGTTCTTACGTTTGTATAAGGTAAACTGATGACTTTCAAAATAAGAAAAGTTTATGTTAATGTATATATAGCATGTAAGTAGTGTGTAGTGTTGAGAAAAATATAATGATACAATTATTTAACAAATTAACCTTGTTATAACATGAACATGAGCCTGTTAAAACCAGAAAATTCTTGAACCTGAGCACATTTAATAAACCCTTGTAAAATCCACAACTTTGCCGTTTTTAAATTTAGATTTTTTTTTTACACACACAAACAAATTAAATGTGGTAATTATCGAACTTTAGAGTAGAGCTGCAAAGATTAGTTGGGTAATTAAATTGACAGAAAAAAAATTTAAATCTCCAACTATTTTGATAACTGAATAATAATTTCTCCTTAAAGAAATGACAAATATTTGGTGGTGGCAGCTTCAGACTCACACAGAAAAAAATTGAAGAAATCATAGACATGTTTCACTATTTTCTGACATTTGTTAGACCAAATAATTAATCAAGAAAATAATCTGCAGGTTAACAGATAATACAAATAATACCCTAAGATAATGGCTAATAATAAATATCTAAACCTGAATCTTACCTTAGAGGTGTTGGCAGGTGGATTTTGGTAACTTTTGACAGAGCTGTTTCCAGTATTTATGCTGAATTCAGTTAAGTGGCTGATATATATATATATATATATATATATATATATATATATATATATATATATATATATATATATGACTGTGGTAGTGATCCTCTCATTGAACTCTGCAAGTATTTCCCAAAATGTCAAACTATTCCTTCAACTAAGAAAAATATTTTGTCTGAATGTCGACCAAATATTTCAGCTCTCTCTCTCTTAAACAAATGTATACATTTTTCCGGCAGGTCTCCTCTAATAAGAAAAAAAAAAAGATGAATTTGATTAACAGTTCAATAAAAGAGTCTGGTATGTCAAGACAGAATGTTTGAATTTTAAACAGGGCAAATACAGCGCAGCCCGACAGGAGGCAATACTGTGACCGCAAGAACCAGAGGGAGGCATTATTGTTATTGTCTCCCTTGGTGGTGACTCGCTTACAATGTTGCATTGCTATTAAAGAGCAACATAAAAATAAAATCAGATTAAATGCGCATGACAAGAGGCAAAATCTCCAACTGCAGTCAAGTTCATGACAAGCTTGTGTCATTTACCGTGACTGCATGATTTATTTGGCCTCACTTGGAGTAGAGGAGACAAGCTGGGAGTTTTCTAATTCCTTTCTCCATCATTTCTACAGCCATCAGTCAAGCAGAGAGCAGGGGCTGAAAGTGAAGGCTCAATAAATGGGCTGTTAAAGCTGCCACATTACATTCCCAGTCTTAGCCTTGTTTGAGATTTCAGTTTTGAAGTTGTGCAATTTGTTTTAGTCTTTAAAGATTCTGACAGTTCTGATTTTTCTGTTTATCTCACACTCTGTAGTAACACAAGCTGTGTTGTGCCAGAGGTTATTCAGCAGTTCAGACTGCGAGATAGTTGGAATTATGGGAAATAAAAACTACATTCGTCCGTCCTTCCTCTCCATCCTGTGTGGGGCGCAGCATGTGTTTTCTAATCTTAAAGTCAAACTGAAATCACATTTAATCTTTCATCTTTGCAGTGTGTTGTATTGTTTTTAATTATAAAAATGTAGAAAAAACATCTGGGGAAAAATTGGAAATGCCCTCTTTTGTCTCAGCTGGCTCGAGGGGCGTGTTGGTATGTTTGATTGACATTAGCTGGCAGGCTACTGACGTTAAACTGTACTGAGTGGAGACAAAGTAAACCAACTGCTGTACTTACAACTCATGGACAGAGAGGGCGTCACTAACAGCGATTTTAAGGTGCAACTATCAGGTCCGAAGTAACATTTGCAGGTATATTTACCTTCTACACGTCCAAGTGAAACGGAAGATAGAGCACCTTTAGCTTCCATACTGGGACACATTTTCCAGTGAAACTGAATTTAAATCAAATCCTTATCATTGGACTGCTCAGAAGTGGGTGTGGCTAGCTAAACTAAATTGTTACTGTTGTTGCTATAAAAATGATTGATTTCAATTATGTCTTCACATGTCTTGTTTTGTCTGATAAACAGTCCAAAATCCAAAGAAATAGAGTTTACTTTCAGGTCCGACATAGTAATCCTCACATTTGAGAAGCTGGAACCAGCACATATTTGGTATTTTCTGCTTACAAATTATTAAATGATTGTGCAAAGAGCTTCAGGTGCATGACCAATATTCGTTTGTGCATGTTGCTCAGGAAAACCAAGACGTATTTGTGGATTACATCTGGAAACGACACTCAAAATGTCACGTGTAAATGGGCGAGTTCCTGAATAAATAGCAGCTTTGCCATATTTGGTTCTCATTCTATAGGCACAACTAGCTGACTGCTCCATAAAGATCTAAAAGTTTATATTCTTCCATCAGCTCTTGTAAAGACACCACACACTGCTCTGACATTGTCAATCAAGTTATTCTAGTCAAACAAACACACACGTTCATATATACACACCAAATCCCTCCCCAGTTTAATTCCCTTGGTGATTATATTTATCTTGTTACACAGAAGTACAAACTGTGAAAATGTTTAAAGGTTATTACAGTTTAATTGGTTTTACAGGAGTAAAGGGAAAAGGGAGAAAAGGGTGCACCTCCCCGTCAGTACAAACATACACACTCTGAAGCTTTGGTATTCTGTTTTAAGATCACAGATTCCCCACCATGTCTTAATATAATCTCATACTGACTTGACCTCATATCAATAATTTATTTCACACAGAAAAAAAAAAGATCAGAACTCACTTATGAACTTAAAACTTTTAGTTCAAGCGTTAGCACTTCTGGTGAGACCAAACTTTGAGTTTGGATGAGTGGTATTTCCTCCTGACGTTTAGGTTCTTATTTTTGTCAAGGACTCATGGGTTTGGGGCTCATATTTAATGTTTTCTTTGTGTCTTTGTGTTTTAAGAACTGGGTTTTTTTTTGTATTTGGCCTGTTGACATTTTGATTTCTTTTGGGTTTTTTTGAACTGTTTTTTCCTTACTATGTTCTGTGCTCCTCCCACCACCCGCTTTTCCCTCCTCACCTTTCCTCCACACATGCCCTACATCACCCTTGTGTGTCCTGTCCTGATACCCCAACCTATCAGCTCCCTGCTTTTTGTTTTACACCTACATCTGTCCCCCATTACTTGATTAGTTCTGGTTGTATTTAAGGCCCAGGTTTTTTGTTGAGTGTTGTCAGATCCTTGGTTTAGTTCCTCTGGCTCAGTTTTACTCTGTCCTGTTTTGCTCTGTGCGGTTTAGCAGTCATCTTCTGGGCCACAGCCTCCACGTCTACCAACTGGGCTGCAGCCACCACCAGTTCTTCCTGCAGGGTCACAGCTGAAGTCGTCGCCTGTCTGGGACCTTGAGGGGGGTTCTGTCACGGACACATGGGTTTGGGGCCTTGTGTTTACTGATTTGTACATGGACTGTTTTGTGGTTTTTGTGTGTTCTGAGTGCAGGATCTTCAATCTGTTGGCATTTTGGTTTCTTGAGTCTTTTTGTGTTTTGGGGTATTTAGGTTTTTTTGCACTGTTTTTTCCCTTCTGTGTTCTGTGCTCCTCCCACCACCTCCTTTTCTTTCCACGTCTACCGGGTAGGCAGCAGCCACAGCCGCCCCCAGTTCTTCCAGCTGGGCCGACTGAGCCACAGCCTCCATCTCCAGAGAGCCTCCACATGTTTGCAGTGATCCATGTGGTCCTTCCTCCTTGTCACCCTCAAGAGCAATGCTGGCCTTGGTCCTGTACTTTGGTTCCCTGTACTCTGGCTGCCCTCCTGGGCACGACCCTTCTGGTTTTGTGCACTCTGGTAGCACACCGCAGTGCCGTCTGTTTTGCTTTGGCCCGTGGACTGTCAGTTTTGGCTCTCACCTGTCCCCCAGTACTTCATTAGTTATGTTTGTACTTGAGGCTGGATTTTCTGTTGGGTCTTGTCAGATCCTTGGTTCAGTTTCTTGTTTTACTCTGGCTCAGTTTTAGTCTGTCCCGTTTCGCTCCGTGCGTTTTAGTTAGTTCTGTTTTTGCTGGTTGTGGATATTCAAGTCTGTTTTGTTTGGTGCTGCTGTCTGTACAGTTATGTTCTGTCTGATACCAACATCCTTATCTGGTCTGTATGTTGCTCCAAGATTGTCGATCAATTCACTTCTTTATAATCACAAAGTCATCTGATAAATAAATCACATAAATTAGTGTTAATTATCACTATGTAATGTGATCAGCTTTGTTTTAAATAAGTGATTACAGAGGGTTACAGACTGCAGAACAATGCCGTCTTAACTTTACTCTCACATTACCTCCAACCATGTCTCACTAGGATGTATGTTTATGTTTTGTTTTGTTTTCCCTGCCCACACTAAAATGAGAGTGCCTATTTCTATTTATCACACTACAGAGTTCTTTCAACAAGCTTCATTTTAGGGGGTGAAAAATGCCAGCTTGGTGTGAAAGAAAAAGATCAATTTTCAGATAGCAGTTGGGAGCGATGATGTTCAAACTTGTTGAGAGACGAAATGCAAATTGACAACAGGAGACAGTTTTAACACACAGTTTATGAACGTAAGTAAACTGATGTTGGCGTCTGACAGACGGCTGCTTGAAGAGCCCAAACATTTAAAAACAAGCTTGGGTTTGGACTGATGCTCTTATTCAGCTGTTTCCTTTGCGGGATAATATGGCAAGAGGTTCAGACACCTTTCCTCCTCCCTACTGCCAAAATCTCAAAATGAGCTGACAGGTTACCAGATTTCTTTCCAGCACTGGAGCTGCTCGTGAGTTGTTTTTACTGTTGTTTACAAGCTATGGTTTACTGGTAATTGGGCAGAGTGAACATAAACTAACCAAAACTGAAAAAAAAACGACGACAACAGCAAATCTGCAGAGCAAAAACAAAATGTGTGTGTGTGTGTGTGTGTGTGTGTTTTTGTAAGCGGTCTTCCATTACTGTTAAGTGTCCTCACAGTGATAATAAAATGCAGTTAAATTGAAGCATTTTAGGATTTTATTTGAAGTTGGAGTTGAGGATAACTGTGTCTTCACAGATACAGAAATGCAACAAATCTGCTGTATGTGCACATGCAGGTGTTCATATTTGTGTGTGTGTGTGTGTGTGTGTGTGTGTGTGTCCGTGTGTCCGTCCGCGTGTAGGTGTGTGTGCGTATCTAGGTGTACGACAGGGCAGCATATGGCCAACCCTGCATGTAGTGAAATATTAAAAAGCAGTGTCAGCAAGAAGGGCACTGTGTGTGTGTGTGTGTGTGTGTGTGGTTTTGAATCCCATGGGGAGGAGAAATCTGCCGGACATAGACAACTGGGCATGACAAGCTCCCACTGACACACAGACACACACAATGATACACTTTCTCTCCTCTGTCTCTGCCAACTTGTCCAGTTGGCCTATTCTGCCGGTGAACACACAATTCTAGTATCAAGAAGTCTTCGTTACAGTAAAACTATATTTATTTTCAAATACTTTAAGATCGGTCAGCGCCACTACAGCATTTGCTATCAGAAAACCAGATTTGTCCTGAAAGATTGGGGGGGGGGGTATATATTTTTGTGTGTACAAGTGGAAATTTTGGCCCGATGGCCTGGCGGTTAGGAGGGCATTACTATCTTTAGGAATCATTCTCTGGAGACTGTAAATATTCAGAGAGAATTTAATCACAATCTGTTTTTTGGGGACATCTCGTACCAAAGCATGACAGGCCGACAAAACAACTGACAGTGACATCTGCAGACCCGTCTGCTAGCAGGCGAGCAAAAAAAAAAGTCAAAATGGTTAAAAGACCAAAGGCAGAAATGAGTGAGAGAGAAACATTTCTAACACTGTATTTTATGTGTGTTATGTTGAATAGTGAGTGATTTCACCATCCTGAACCCTCCGTGGTTTGATATTCACCGATCTGTAGTGGCAGGCAGAATTTGACAAGGGTTTAGCTGGCCAATTAGTGCTGCACACTCAAAGTATAGTGAAAATGTCAGAGTGCTGTATCGATTATGTTAATAGACCTCCTGCAAGCACTGACAAAAACTGTAGGTTAAACCACAAAATACACACATGAAGGACAGTGAAATTAATCAATTGCATGCATTAACAACGTGATAATCAATACATATCAGCATGTAGACCTCATTATTTCTATCTCGCTATGTGTATAGTAGGCTAGGTATGTAGTATACTGATCAGTTTGATGTTTCTGGCAATTTATTCTTCATATCTGAAACAACACAGTGAACATGGGGATAAAAAAAAACAATGAGGATCAGTTAAACCTTTTTGGCTTGTGACTTAATTAGTTTTTTTGAAATTTGCATAAAAATCTAGCCACTATAAAAACGTAACCTTTAAAAAAAGACTTCACATGTTCATTCGACATGTAATTCATGTTAAAGATGCTTTTAAACATTTCATAGCGAGAGTAGAAAGAGAAATGTGGCAACAGTGGTCCGTGGCTGGAGTTGAATAGCAAACGTAGTAGTTACAACTAGTGAATGTTGTACTGCAACTTTCCAAATATGTTAATTAACAGCATTTTCTCATTATGTTGAGAATAAACAGTGGCGTCTCCCTGGCAACATAAGAGAAAAATTCAAGTACTAAAATTGACGTTCCTAACTGATTAAAATCTGATTGTGGCCCCGCCCTTCCCACCTCAAACCAGTGAGTGGCACAGAAAAAAACCATAAATGTAGAAATCTCGTATGAGACAAAGGTATGGTTCTAACTTTGTCAAATAATAGTGTGTTCATGTTGAATCTTGAGGCCTCCAGTAAAAAGTGTGAGTTTCCAGACCTTCAATTGTGTAAAGTGTAAAGCGTGGCTCTGTAGTGTGTTCAACAGGAAGTAACTGCTGCTAAATTCAGTGTTGTGATTCTATAAACATAGTTTACAGACAGCAGGAGCCTCTTTCTTTCTCTAATGGTAGCAATAACTCTCTCTCTCTCACACACACACACACACACACACACATACACAACTTAATGGCTCTTATAATGAATGGCCCAAGATAGTGGGCTAAATGGTGGTTGCCATGGTGATAGGGTCAATCGATCAGAAAATATTGATTGGTCATCGATAAGTTCTAGACGGCAAGCTACTGGAATAGAGAATGAGGAGTTGGTGTGTGTGTGTGTCCGTGTGTGCTCATTCTGTACGTGTGTGTGCGTGTATGTGTTTTACAGACATTCTTTTGCAGTCGTCAGTGGATATTGCTGTAATAGATTTGTGTGTTGTGGCATCACCAGCTGCACCTCCTGTGACTCTGGGTGATGTAAACTATACCAACTGTCGTCTGGCCCATTGGTCACCTCACCAGCATCTGATGGAACCTAAATCCTCTGTAAAGTCTCACCTGTGGTGAAATACTGAGATCATATATCTGGAAATCAAATGTATGTGGTAAATATTATTTGTGTTGTAGACACCTATAGTGAAGCAACAAAGGCTCAAACAATGTTTGTCTGATGGAGACTGCCGTCCTAAGAAAAATAACACATTAGGCTGTAATTGCCATTGGCACAAAACAACTTATATTTATATTCAAGTGACAGATGTCGTCTGGCGGTTGTAGTAATTGTGAGAAAAGGAGGAAATCAGATGACGTCAATATATAGTGACAAGTATAAGTCTCTTAGTAAGGACCAGTAGTAAGCTATGATTATAGCTGCTGTATGAGCTCAAAATTGGTTCTTTGCTCAATATTATGATCCTTCCCTTTCTGCAAAAATGCATTCGAATAATGGCAGTAAAAGTCTTTGCATATACTCGACAGAAAAACATAATGATCATTTAAACCATCCTTTCAATACATCACTTTGTCTCCACCATCACTTGAGTGAGTGAGTTCAATGGTAATGGGGATTAGCTGCTGCTGTTGAGCCTGTTGCTTGTTCAGCCTTGTGATTACAATTCAAAATATTGCAGGGGAGTTTTAGTTTTCCAGAAAGTATCAGTTGAACTGATCTCTGTGGTCAAAGAGCTTTCATGTACACAATTCACAATTCATCCTCTATGTGAAAACAATTCTGCACTAACTAATCACATTTATTTTAATGTGTAATAACATTTGTTTTGCCTGTTTTGTTGTGACATAAATGAAACACAAAATACTATTAATGCATAATGAACTCTAATATAGATTTTATTGATTTTTAGATTCATTTTGTCCACTCTGAAGATGCAGGAAAAATTATTGAACCAACTGAACCATGTCAGTCTTGTACTGTATGTTTAAAAAAGCACGTGTACATGAGTGGGTGAAACGTCGACCTATTCTCAATCATCGTAGTAGAAAATTAAAGGAAAAAGTCAACCTCTGCACCTCGTAGACTGTTAAATGTCACTTTGTAATGTTCACTGTGTTCCAGGAGTTATTTTGTCACACTGTAATTAAGTTTTCAGTGACTTACCCTAAAAAAGAAAACATTAGAAACCCTTAGATGAACCTTTGTGATTTCCACAGCTGCTGAAATATTACAAACCATTAAAAACCTTCTTAACCCATTAGGCCCGTTGCATAGCGGTTTAGTGGATTTTGGACTCTGATCTAATGGTTTTTCACTGCATCTTTTAGAAGTGGTTTGTAATGGTTTCTATTACAGGCTGCACTGATTACTAATGCTCATGTCAATTTCCAGAAGATTACAACAGACGAACCAGTAAACCACTATGCTATAGTTCATCAGCATGGAAAGACCTTTGAAACTGTTTTCTTAAGCAGGTTTCCTACAGTTTCCTACGGTTCTCAGTTTTACGCACTTTTAAATTTGAAATCTTTGTCCTAAAACCTTTAAACTAATTATCGTTATTATTATTATTTATATTTCATCATTCCATAAATCAACACATAGGAACATAAAGTGGCAGGAATACGAGAAATGATGTGATGTAAGATGGCCAAAATATACATGTTTTTATATCTTTTACCTAGAAACGAAAAGACTTTCAGCTTTCAAAAGTCTTCAAATTAGTGATTTGCAGCTGACTTTTAGATTCGCGATTCAGCAGGCGAGGATTTGAAAAGCAGTCCAAAAATTAATCAAAGTTAGGCTTTTTTTTTATTCAATTAATCAATCATTCATTTGTAGATGTGTTTCTGTCCAACTGGTGAATGTAAATCTAATATTGACTCTCTTTTAGCTGTTTTTGCTCTCTACTAACTCCTGACTCTGGCTCTAGTGTTGCACAATAATATGGTGCGGCATCACAGTCGGATGCGGTCACATGTGTGATCATGTGTGTGGTCAGAAGTTCAACCCATAGAGGTCAGTTCAGCAAGGTTTTTCCAGTATACTAGAGTTACCCTTTAATCTAAGAGTTCAGTGGGTTTATTTGGCCTTGCCCTTGGCTCGTTCTTTCTTGTCATTGCAAGATTGTCAAACTGATCAGTCGTGTAACTGGAATTAAGTCAGTCACGGCTTAGTCCGAGGTTTTGGTCCCATTCCTGCCTCACTACAGAGGCCTGAGCATTGATCCATGATCAGGTTCTGCTCATCAGCTGTTTCGTTGCTGGCCGAGCAGGCAGCAGCAGAGGCAAGAAGCTCATTTATTTAATGCGGATTTGACTGTTCACGGTGCTGTGTGCAGACTCCCAGCTACCTGCTGCCCCTGCTGCCACAGAAAAAAACCTTCAGTCGTGTCACAACACCACATCAAAGAGATTTTAGAATTTCTTATGTAATTAACTTGGACCTCTCTCAGTGAGGCCATCATGCAGCTCATCGTGCAGCTGGCAGGAGAGTTTTGTCATGTTCCCTGCGGTCTAAAAATTACCTTTGCTTCGTCCTGTGGTTTTTGACAGCTGCCTGAGTTTTAGGCACTTGTACGATAATTGTCATCTGCCATGTTTTAATATAGACACAGACAAGCTGATGTTAAATACGGTTGACTTGTTGCCCATCAAAATGTCTGCTCTCATTTGCTACTGGCCTGTATAATCATTTTCTTAGGCACCAGTGATTTTAGAATCACATTAGTACAGCATGAGAGAAAACGTAGTAACAAAACAAAAAAAAAAAGAAAAGAAAAGAAAAGGAGAGAATAAAGGAGATGGAGATTTCTAAAAGGTACAGACAGAAAATAATTTCTCATAGTGTGTTCAGGTAAAATAAGTCTTTAAATTCTCTTCAATCTGCTTTATAAAACTTATTCATATTGTTTATTTGTCTACATGAGTGTGAAACAGCTGCTTAGATATCAGCACAGAGTGATTTTCTATAGGTCAACATGGTTTTTAAATCGTCATAAATATTCATTAAAGTCTGCTGATGCAAACATTCTGTAAAGTATATATAGTTGAATCTATATCTGTGTCTGTGCGTGCGTGTGTGTGTGTGTGTGTGTGTCTGTGAGCCCACACCATATTGCATATATGATTTTGCTATCTGTAGGTACCAGCTGTGAAACTATTGGGGATTTAAATATTTAACATGTTGAGATATCATTTTCACAAGCTTCACTCAGCATTCTGTCTCCATACATAACTGCAGAGGATGTACATTTTTGTACGTGTGCTTGCAACAATCTGCAGTTTGTTTTTGTTACGTATATGAGTGTATTACAGTATGTGTCTGCAAGTTCATTTGCACACCTACAGTATGGCCACTACATTACCAAAAAGCATGTGAAATAGTTTTTACTAAGAAATATGTCTGCCATATCAGAAAGAAATCCATGTAAAACATGAACATATGTTTCTAAATATAAAAGTTACATCTAAATTCATATGTCAAATATATATAAATATTGAATCTATATCAAAATGTTAACTCTAAATCTAAATGTTAAATGACGTTCACTCATTTCACCTTAACAGTCACCAAAACCTGTTTATGAACCAATCTGACGTGAGAAATAAGCAATCCAGTTGCTGAATCTTCACTCATATTAGATCCACAAGGCAACACAGAGCATCTGGTTTTCAAAATAAAATATAAAATATAAAAAAATAAAACACCCTGGCATGGCGCTAGCATTAGCTAACTTGACTGGATGCTCTATGACATTCCTGTGTCTGACTTCCTGCTCTGTGCAGCTTGAGCAGTAGCCTTACCTTAAAAAAAGTTGAAACAAACTTTTAAATTAGGCCTTGTGGATCTATTATGTATGAAAATTCAGCAATTCAACTCGATTGCTTGCTCAAATTTGCTCAAAGTTTTAGTGAAATGAGGGAACGTTTATGCAGTTGACTGCAGTTGGGCTGTGAGCTGTTTGAGGATGCTGCAGGGGGTGCAGGCACACATTTAACATTTAGATTTAACATTTAGATTTAATATTTAGATATATATGTTCATGTTTTACATGAATTTATTTCTCTAAAGGGGGGAAAATTAGCTAAATGTGAGGAAAAGTGAGTATGTATCCATTTTTTATATTCAGCACCCCATAAGAAACTGCTCCAAGAATTAAATTTTACTTTCATGTTTTTATTATTATTATGATTATTATTAGCAGGTATTGCTAAATACACAGTGATCTGCTTTCACTGGGCTGATGGTGAGTTGCCACCCAGCTGATCTCTTGCTAGCCAACATTAAGTACTACAGTATGTTTCCTAAATATCCACTTACATTATCATGTGTTCCTGAATATTTTTGATTTTAAATTATACTTTTATTCTGATTAAAATGAAAGGAATATGGGATTAATGCAACTCCACACAGTACTTTAAAATTTGTTTTATCTTAAAATTTGTTTTAAAATAGAATAAAATAAAAATACATAAAATTAAATTTATATTTCTTAAAATGTGTTTTATCTTAAAATAAATCAAATGAAATTTAATTTGTATAGCCCAAAATCACAAAATACATTTGTCTCAGGGGGCTTTATAATCTGTACAGGGAGTGACACCCTCTGTCCTTAGACCCTCGATTCGAGTGAGGAAAAACTTGCCCACCAAAAAAACCTTTTAACAGGGAAAAAAGGTGGAAGAAACCTCAGGAAGAGCCACAGAGGTGCTGTGTTATTGTTAATTTTTCAAAAGCATCACAATCATTTTAGCCTGGTGTTTAGAAACTGAATAGTTTCCACGTTCACACAGACTGCCTTCATTTGTCAGAGGAGCGACTGCTAACCATGACATTAACCTGAACATCACTACTTTTACTGTCAGCGTAAATGTGTTCAGTTCCACTCTGCCACCACAGTAAAGGTTAAGAGCGCAACACATAAATCAGCTGCCAGATTTGTCTACATGTGAATTTATCACATGTGAAATGTGTTTTACAATATAATTGTAAAACATGTGTAATTAAATAATGATTTTTCATGTGAAATATCTGAAAATCTCTTCATATCATGCGTGTTTTAATATGAGTGAGTGAGTCACATGTGCTTTTGTTTATAAGGGAAAATAAAAAGATTCACCTGTCTGTATACTTTCAGTCTGAAGCTCTTTTCATGGTTTACAGCATACAATGATATTTTAAAATTTTACATAACTGTGTGCTTCAAACAATGCGAAACAGTTGAAAAGTTGCTGTTATAGCAACATTTTAATGGCAGTGGTTTTGGAAAAAGATGACAATCACATGTGGGTCTAATGTTCAGTTGTCTGCAGGCTACTGTTGGGCATGTAGTGCATTTATTTTTTTTATACCACTGCACATCTTCTCTACTATTAAGCAGTGTTCGGCATTAACGTTACTGTAAGTCTCATTAACACACAGTAACATGTTACAGAAAATTAATAAGCAACTATTTTGATAATCGATCAATTGTTTAAATGATGATTCAAACATTTCCAAGTTTAAGCTCATCACTTGTGAGGATTTCCTGGTTTTCTTTGTCTTGTCTGTGATAGTAAACGAAATATCTTTGAATTTTGGAGATGTAGGCATTTTATAGACTAAACAAAAACAATCCATAGTTCCAGCCCTAAATACAAGGATACTTTATGTGTCCAGAGAAAAAACTGATAGTAAACCTGCAACAACCATTAAAGAAACGGTAACATGCTGGGCTGTGAAGCAAGGAAGTCAAAGACAGACAGCTGAATATTTCCATCTGTACATGCTTACATCTAAGCATATACATATTTATTGTCATCTTAGATATTTCTCCTCATTGTAGCAGGGATGTCTCTCTTCATTCATTCTCTCTCTCTCTCTCTCTCTCTCTCTCTCTCTCTCTCTCTCTGTCTCTCCTCAACCATGAGATTACCTGAAGGGACAGCAAGCTATCAGTGTAGTATATACACACACACACACACACGCACACACGCACATCACATATGCAGAGGCAGGCAGTTGTAGCAGTCAGTAGAGACACTTAGCTCCATAGCACTCATTTAGATGGGATGTCCATTTCACACTTTCTCTGTATATATATATATATATATATATATATACACTTTATATATATGATGATATATACCGTATGTATTTGCACTGTGCTGAGCTTTAGGAATATGACACTATTACCTGAGAGAGTCTATGAGAAACTCTGTAAATATTGACAGAGAGGAGGACAGCAGGAGATGAGGCGGAGATATGAACCCTGAGGGGGTTGTGGATTGATAATTTAATGGTTTCACTGGGATAGAAGATTGGATCGAGAAGAGAGAAGGAGGGAGGAGATTGGAGGAGGAAAAGGTGGGATTTGAACCTTCGCTGTTGCCATGGCAGCATTTGGCTATGAGATGAGACAAACGTCCGCAGCTTCTAAGAAAACACTGCAGAATAACAAAAAAAAACACAGTGTCGCGTCACTTCGCCGCCAGCGCCACAACTCGACAGCAACAGAGAATCTGGTGTAAAGGAAGACCTTTAACGGAAAAAATAATTAACTTTTCTTAATTTCAAATTAGCCTTTGTTACAAGTCAACTACTAGGAGGTGTGCTACCGCAGGACTGTAGGGCATTTGTGAGCTGTTTATATGTCAGGTTGAAAAGAAGAATTAATGCTCCCAGATGAAAAGAGTAAAAATTATGAGTTTCAGTCCCACAAGGGATTTTCATCAAGCAAACACAAACAGAAAGGTTGCAGGTGTTAAATAGAAACAGCAATTATCCACATGCATAACAATTCGGAAGACACAAGAAATCAACTGAATATCATTGAATTCACTGTTTGAAGTTAGTAGTATGATTTAAAAAAGTTTCAAAGTTTACAGATGTAATTTAATTCATATCACACATCCAGTTTATGATTATGTGTAGTGCCACTAACTTTTTAAACAACGGGTCCTCGACAGAAGATAAAAAGCTGATGTGTTTTTTTTGTTTTTTTTTTCTTTGTTGTTTCTAGTCCGTAACCATTGGTTTTGCTGATTTGTCATGATGAACCTGCAGTACACAGAATTAGCAGCAACTCTGCAGCTCACCTCGACTTTATGGAGCTTTACAGCGAGTTTCAGCTCAATCGTTTAGCTGTCCTGCTTAAACTTTACTGTTTTGGTTCACTCTCAATTCTATAGTGTCCTAAAGTTGTTTTCAGAGAAAAAGCTCTAAAAACACAGTGTACAGTACTTGCAAGCAGACACAGTTAGCTGATATTTGACACATTTTTCCATCAGGAACTGAATGATAATGTTGATCCGTAACTGCTGGACAGTTTGTTTAAGATACAAGATATTGTACTGCAAGCTCAGATCTTTTGGTGGACAAAAAAGATTGATTTTACTTATATGTTCAACATCAACTTGTGTGCAATTTAAATAATCAAAATATGTGAATTAATTACATTTCTTCAGTATGTTGATGGAAGTAGCATATAGGATTGCTGTAACACCAGCTTTCACACAGCAGATGTGTCAGAACAGAAAGGGGGCTTTGTCTTACACCAGCTGTATCCTTGAAGGTAACACTAGGTTGGTAAGAAGCTATTCAGCCACACTTACACTAGACAAACACAGTGTTCAGTCCGTTTCTTACACGTTTGCTTGTGTATGTTTGGTTGTGGAAGGGCGATCATAAAACCCTCGTGTGCCCCAATAGTGTAATGTGGATTCACATTTTTAACTTTTTCATACGCTATATACTGTATTTACATGGGCAATTGAGCAAAGAAATCATTTTACATGTATTAAATAAAGATTTCTCTAGGTGGTCTAAGAAGGTGACGATAATAATTGATTTTGTTGAACACACTTAATTGGGTCAAAACGTCTTTCACCTTCAAATTAAACCTTCTTATAATTCTTTAAAAACTGCTAAGATTCGACTGTAACATTGTGAAGCATATTTATGGCATCTTTTATTGTTTCATTAAAGAATCAACCATCTTTCATACCCCTGCAGTCTTATATACTCTAATTACCTAGTTTCTTATCTTTTTTTTTTTTTTTTGTTCTTCAGTATAAAGTCCATCAGCTGTAGTTTTAACGAGTCACTTCTCACTGCTTCTTTCCCACCTACCAGTCAACAGGCCGTTCTGTGTGTCGTTTCACATCAGCAGCTTCTCTGCTAATGAGCTACTGCTGTGATTGTCAGCCATAGCAGAGGCTGAAGACTTACAGCAAGTTAGAGCTGAGTGGTCGATTTCAGGGGAGTCTACACACTGACGCTGCAACAAAATCTGTACTATTCAGATAAGAGGCTTTGTTTGTTTTAATGTCAGAGACTCTGAGGACGTAACATGATGAATTAGCTTTTTTTGCAAGTACCAAAAAATGTCAGGATTTGCAAGATTTTAGGATTAGGGATGCAACTAACAATTATTTTTATTATCAACAAATCTGCTGATGATTGTAATGATTAATTGGTTAATCGTTTAGTCTATGAAATGACTGGAAACTGAAAAGCTGCAACAAGAAAATGTTTCAGTTAGTTATTTTTCACCACAGTAATTACAATATGTAACAACAATACAGTGATTTGATCATACTGTGAACTGTTTACTGTGTACTGTTTTTGTGTAATTGCAGGCTGAAAGTAGGCTATGCATGTTTTTATATAGTCTTTAATTTTCTGATGATCAACTAAGTGATATTTTGATTGTTTTAGCATTGCTTAAATGCATCCCATATTTAGTTTAATGTTTTGCCCTTTTAAACAAGCTGTTTATTTTAAATTGTACTTTTTGTAATTTTCTGCTATTTTTTATAATTTTGTTATGTCGGATGTTGAACGCGGTTCAAAGTTCCGTGTAAAAATGCCGATTCCCAGTCGAAATCCAGGGCTTCAACCTGCTCTGTACACTTTGTTTGCAAAGTTACCTCTAATTCCTCCTCGAACACGTCCGTTCTGTAACTAAGGTTGTTGCATGTGTTGTTTGTGTTGTCCACTCGCATATTCTGGATCGTATTCCAGCTCGAATATGTACAGATGTAATTGAAAAGTTAATATTTTGAATAAAGAATCAGAAACTGTTATTTGTTTATGGAGCCTCTGAAATCAGTCAGATCAGAGCGGGCTCATCGGGAGGCGAGACCTTAACGAGGCAGGAGCTAAAACGGCCTGTTTCAGACAGAGGCTGAACTGAGGGGCTGTATAAAGAGCCAGTACAAGATAAATAAGGACTGAAATTGAACTGTAAGTCATATGTAACCCAGGTGTAAAACTCGGGTAACTAAAACCTAAGCTTAACCTGAAATGGTTATTTTATTAGTTGTTTCATACAATTAATATTTTCTGAGTTGCACTTGAAAGCAACACGGTCCCACTGTACTTGAAGGCAACACTCCGGTTCACCGCATTCAGCCAAACGAAAGGCAGGTAGCTACTTAGCAGCCAATTAGCGTCCACGTCTCGCTTATTGTGTAGCAGGCAAGGTTGTACGCGGCATCTTGCACGTCCTTTTGACTCCAGCCGCGACAGCAGAAGGCAGCTACCCACTGAACGAAAGCGTTAGCACGGTGCTCAAGCGGTTACACGGGCAAACCGTTTTTCATCGTGTGAGAACTGAAAGCCGCGACGGTGTTTAGCACTGGAATAGAGTGCATCGGTGAGAATGACATTTTCGTTTTGATATGTTAGCTGCTGCTACTCATATGCTAAGTGGGTTAGCTATATGGAGGTATACTGTGGTGAACTGTTGCACTAAGCTTTTTGCACTTGGCACCTTAGCCTGTGCACTTAATAAACTAAATGAGCATTTATTGTAGCTGATTAGCATTGTGCTCATACTGGTACGCGTGACTGCAAGCAGCACAAAGTACATCGCGGTCAGCCATTTTGTCTGTGTGATTAAAGGGAATGTTTATAATTTTGATTGATTTATGTTTCTAATTCTGTGCTAAAGAGGGGAATAAGTTTATTTTCTAAATAACGAATTGTAATGTGAAGGAATTTTCTTCTTTCCGTTGTGAGTTAATTTCATATTTCTTGTTACAGAAACTAATTATGCATGAATGAATATATTCTGTTCATGATTTAAATGAGTATTTTGGACATGTTGGTTTGAATTATTATTATCCAATAATTCATGATTTCTAGATTTTAAGTTATTAAGCTTTAGTGTAATGCAAGGCCAGAATGTCAAAGGTGACATTGTCATTATACTTTAGTATTATTGTTGTACAACTATTAGATTGTTTAATTAAAGGTCCTGTTTATGAAATAAACAGGTCAGGTCTTTTGGAGATCCCTAGTCTCCAGATGAACATCCAGTCTGTTGGAGAGGATCCAGAACCCGAATGAAGTGATTCAGGACCAGGCTGTGATACATAGATGGCGAGCCTCCCAAGACCCTAAACAAGCTGGATTGATTGGTCGTAGCTGATAACCACCGGTGGTAGGGCCAACCTGGTTGGCAGGATCGCTACACAATCAAAAGAGTTAGCACATGACTCTAATCTAAGTTAGAGAAACATCTGGATTGAATATAAACAAACAGTACCGGTACTAAAAACAGACAAGACTCTCACTATTTTAAAGGCGCCATTTTATTTTCATTTATTATTTTTCATACTTGTTGTTTATACTAATGTTGTTATAATTATGTTGTGCAGTATTCACTAAAAGAGTTCACATCCATTTCATGTGTGGTGGTGTTCATTGTTCGGCTGTTAAAGTCTATGGTAATTGAGCTCTTTCGAACCTAGCTATTCAGTGTATCTACCATAAGTGGGTTACATGGACCAAAACTTGGCGAGCCAGCCAGGAGCTCTGTGAATGGACCACCACAGCCATACATGAACATCACATTTGATTGCAAAAAACAAGAATATACTTTGAACTATAAAGCCTTTAACCCTGATTTTTGGTACACCTTTTAGAATGGAGATTGTTGAGAGGGAGAGCATTAAAGTTCCTAACTCCCTTATAGTTAGTGGGTTGTCTGGTACTCCTACAGATGATGAAATTGGTGACTACCTCAAACAGTATGGAAAAATAAGTCGTACGATAGGTATTGATGATGAACAATCAGAATTTAATGGTCAGACCATTGTTGAGTTCGAGTCAGGTGTAACAATACAAACACTTGAGCCTATATTACCATTGCATAGGACCAGTTCTGCGAACCCTTCGATCACTCACCATGTAAACACACTAGCTAGTGTTTACAGCAGTACAGTAGGAACTGAAACTACTCATACCTTTCTGTCTGAGCTCAAGAGCATAGCTAAAATGAGTGGGAAGCCATTTGAGGACATTTTGCATGAGGAGTTGAGCAGAATAACAAAATCTCTTGCAGAAGAGGCACCAATGGCAGAGGTTGAGGCAGTTCAGGGGCCTACTATCCAACTACCAACTGAAATTGCATTGACTCCCTCTCAGGCTGCCAGAACTGAACCCCACCTTACACAGACTTATACTGAACAATCCCCTCTTCTTATCGAATCAAAACTGCCATCTCTTGAAGGGCAGCCTCTCACTCTAACCACAGCTCCAATGGGTTCACCTGGTGTAGCAGAGACCATACACAGTTTCAGCTTGCCTTCCGACCACCTCAGCACACCCGAAGTACAGCGAGTAGTGGTGGAACACGTTGTGAAGAGTACAGAGATTGCAGCTCAGCTTCATTCGCATGTTAAATTGAGGACCTTCTCAGGACGGGTTCCCTTTCCCAACCATGAGGTCGACTATGATACTTGGCGATCTAGTGTCGAGTTCTACTTGAATGATTCCACTGTCTCTCAACCACAGCTACTGAGGAAAATGATTGACAGCCTTTTACCCCCCGCTGCTCATGTAGTGAAGTCTTTAGGTCCCAGAGCCACTCTCTATACTTACCTAGACTTGCTTGACTCAGCATATGCAACAGTAGAGGATGGTGATGAGCTATTTGCAAAATTTCTCAATACTCACCAAAACTCAGGGGAAAAGCCATCCATCTATCTGCACAGATTGCAGACATGTCTGAATGAGGTTGTGAAAAAGAAAGCGGTAAGTATCTGTGACGCAGACAAACAACTACTCAAACAATTCTGTAGAGGGTGCTGGAACAACACACTCATTGCAACACTCCAGCTCGAGCAGAGGCAGAGTACTCCACCAACCTTCTCAGAATTTCTGTTAATGTTGCGCACCGAGGAGGACAAGCAAGCAGCTAAGACCAGTCGAATGAAGCACCACTTAGGATTTCCTAAGGCTAAAGCTCAAGCTAGCATACAAGCTGTGTGTACAAGTGAGATGAATGATTTAGATATGCCAGTCCAAGATGACAGAATGCCTTCACTCTTAGAGCAAATACAGAAACAGATAACTAGCATGCAAGCTCAGATTGCAGCTCTTTCTGCTTTCAAGGGAGATAAATCTGTCAAACCTAAAACGACAAAGATGCAAAAAGCTAAGTCAAGTCAAAGCCAGCCTAGTGGCCAGAGGGACTCATTAACCCAACAAATGACTCCAAGGCCCAGACCATGGTATTGTTTTAAATGCGGGGAAGATGGCCATATTGCTACAAGCTGTAACAGTCCCCCAAACCGAACGTTGGTCGAAGCTAAAAAGGAAGAACTAAAAGAAAAGCAAAAGGCTTGGGATAAGGAGAACACCTTTAATGGCACTTTAAACTCATAAAGGCTCCTATGGAGGGACTCATAGGAACCGACAAAGAGAAAAGTCCCAAACAAAACCAAGACACAGTTGATGAAAAAAGAAATCCCAACCAAAAGCAAAACACCACACTCAGAGCAATGTTAAAGGGGCAGCAAGTTGATGAGCCCAGAAAGATTCTTAAACGACTTGTTGGATGTAAATGCACTGCCAATGTAGCAGTTAGTGGAGTGGAGAGTAATTGTTTGATTGATACAGGCTCTCAGGTTACAACCATATCTCAATCATTCTATGATAAATACCTGTCAGAATGCATAATTGAGCCTGTGAACAATATACTTGAGGTGGATGGAGCAAATGGCCAGCCTGTGCCTTATAATGGCTATGTAGAGATAAGCATGAAGTTCCCTAAAGAGTTCATAGCCGCAGAACCTGAGGTGCAAACCCTAGCCTTGGTAGTGCCAGATAATCGCTCGAATAGCAGTATACAAGTACTCATTGGCACAAACACCCTTGACCCTCTTTATGAAGAGTACTGTGATGATGACACTTTGAAAACCGCCACACTCTGTGGCTACGCCCAAGTACTAAAAGCTTTGCAAAACAGACACCAGCAATACTCCAGCGGTACACTTGGCCTTGTTAAACTCAGAGGCAGTGCACCTGAAGTCATTCCAGCCGGCCAAAAAGTCTTTCTACAAGGCTTTGTAGGTGCCAGAGCAGTATCCAGTGACGAATGGGCATTGCTTGAGGAACCATCTCTCTCGAATCTACCTGGTGGAATTTTCATAGATCGTTGTCTCATCACAATACCAACGCAGGCTCCTTATAAAGTACCTGTAATATTGAGAAACGAATCAGACCATGACATAATGCTGCCCACTAATTGTGTCATTGCTGAACTAACAGTGGCCCATAAGATTGTGAACGATGCAGATCCTGACAAAGAACTGACCCACCTGAACGAAGAGTCTTCTCAGTCTGACAAGCCGCAGTACGCAGCTTGCATCTCTGCTCAGCAAGAGTTAGATTCAAGCCCAAAGATGAAGTTCAACTTCGCCAACTCTCCAGTTCCTGAGAATTGGAAAGTAAGGATAACACAGAAGTTAAGTAACTATGCTGATGTTTTTGCTCAACATGAGCTTGATTTTGGGCATGCAACAAAGGTGAAGCATCATATCAAGTTGAAAGATGAAACGCCTTTCAAGCAGAGATCACGCCCTATCCATCCACAAGACTATGAAGCAGTGCGTCGACATCTCCAAACTCTCCTTAAAGCTGAAATCATTCGAGAGTCAGAGTCCCCTTTCTCGTCCCCCATTGTCGTGGTCAAAAAGAAGAATGGTGACATCAGACTGTGCGTGGATTACAGAAAATTGAACCTCCAGACCATCAAGGACGCATACGCATTACCTAACCTGGAGGAATCATTTTCTGCACTCGCTGGGGCACAGTGGTTTACTGTGATGGATTTGAAATCTGGCTATTATCAGATTGAAATGGAGGAGAGTGACAAGCAAAAAACTGCTTTCGTCTGTCCTTTAGGATTTTATGAATGGAACCGAATGCCACAAGGAATAACAAACGCACCATCCACTTTTCAGCGCCTGATGGAGAAGTGTATGGGCGACATCCATCTTCGCGAAGCACTAGTTTTCCTAGATGACATAATTGTCTTTTCCAACTCCTTGGAGGAGCATGAAGCCCGCTTGCTAAAAGTTTTGAACCGGCTGAGAGAACACGGCCTCAAACTGTCGCCAGAAAAGTGCCAGTTTTTTCAAACATCAGTGCGCTACTTGGGGCACATTGTGTCCAGAGACGGCATTGAAACCGATCCAGAAAAAGTCAAGGCCCTTAAGACCTGGCCGGTGCCTAGAAACCTGAAAGAGCTCAAGTCCTTTCTTGGGTTCTCCGGGTATTACCGGAGATTTGTGAAAGATTATGCCAGGATAGTGAAGCCCTTAAACAGTTTGACTGCTGGTTATCCGCCAACTCAAAAGGGGCGCAAGCAGGCAAAAGTTAATGGCAATTATTTCCACCCCAAGGAGCCATTTGCTGAGAGATGGATTCCGGCTTGCCAGCAAGCTTTTGAAGAAATTATCAACAAGCTCACATCTGCTCCGGTGTTAGGATATGCTAACACCAAGCTACCATATATCGTCCATACAGATGCCAGCACGACTGGGCTTGGCGCTGCATTATATCAGGTTCAGGATGGACAAACTCGGGTCATCGCCTATGCAAGTAGAGGGTTGTCATGCAGTGAGGCTAAATACCCGGCACACAAGTTGGAATTTTTAGCCCTAAAATGGGCTATCACTGACAAATTCCATGACTACCTCTATGGCAACACCTTTACAGTAGTCACAGATAACAACCCGCTGAGGTATGTACTCACTACTGCCAAGCTGGATGCTGCCAGCTATCGCTGGTTAGCTGAGTTATCCACCTTTACATTTGACATTACATACCGAGCCGGAAAGCAGAATCAAGATGCTGATGCCCTGTCCAGGAGGCCTCACGGTGAGTTGGTCAACGACGATCAGTCTAAAGAGGAAAGCCAAAGGATTCACACCTTCACTTCTCACCATCTTGGCTCACAGGGCAATACCTTCTGTTCCGCGGAAACTGTCCTAGCAGCCTGTCAGAGTCACACTGTTACATATGTGGAGGAAGACTCACCCTCCACTTGCCTAGTAGAGTCCCTCGCTATCCACCCGGAAGCCATTCCGCCTGAGTTTGAGGAGGAGGGTGTCCAAGACGGTCTGATCACAGTTCCCAGGTACAGCAAAGATGACCTAGCAAAACTGCAAAGAACAGATCCTGTCATCAGCCAAGTCATTGAGCTGATTGAGTCAGGGAAACCTGCACCTGCCAATCTAAAGTTTGAATCACCTGAAAGTCGGCTGATTTTCAGAGAGATGAACCGTCTTGAACTAAAGGATGGCTTATTATACAGAAGAAGGCAGTACGACAGTAAACCAGTCTATCAGCTCGTCCTACCGAATGTACTAAAGCCATCCGTGCTCACCAGTCTTCACAACGAAATGGGGCACATGGGAATTGAACGTACTCTTGATATGGCTAGGTCCAGGTTTTATTGGCCAAGGATGGCACTCGATATTGAGACAAAGATCAAACAATGTGAGAGATGTGTAAGGAGGAAAAGTCAGCCAGAAAAGGCTGCACCCCTTGTCAATATCCAAACCAGCAGGCCATTGGAACTGGTGTGTATGGACTTTTTGTCATTGGAACCGGATAGTCATAACACCAAAGACATCCTAGTTATAACAGATCACTTTACAAAGTATGCTGTTGCTATACCAACAAAGGATCAGAAAGCCAGCACAGTCGCCAAATGTTTGTGGGAGCAGTTCCTCAGCCATTATGGGTTCCCAGAACGCCTCCACAGCGACCAGGGACGTGATTTTGAGTCGCAGACCATTAAAGAGCTCTGTGTTTTAGCCGGCATTCGTAAAGTGAGAACAAGTCCATATCATCCTAGGGGAAACCCAGTGGAGCGCTTTAATCGTACATTGCTAAGCATGCTGGGAACTCTGCAGGTTAAGGAGAAGACAAGGTGGCGTGAGCATGTAAAACCCCTTACGCACGCATACAATTGCACAAAGAACGATGTCACAGGGTTTTCACCCTATGAACTCATGTTCGGACGCCAACCTAGATTGCCTATTGACATCGCGTTTGGGTTACCAGTTAAAGACAATTCGTCTACTTCACATTCACAATATGTGAAAAGTCTAAAGAGTCACTTGAAAGAAAGTTACCAGCTTGCTATGGAAAGTTCAAAGAAAGTCGCTGACAAAAACAAGAAAAGATTTGATGCGAGAGTGAGAGAGGCCACACTCGAAACAGGAGACAGAGTCCTTGTGCGAAATCTCCGCCTTCGCAGTAAGCACAAATTAGCTGATCGATGGGAACCAACTGTTTATGTAGTGCAGAAGAGGGCTGGAGACTTACCTGTCTATACAGTGTGCCCTGAAGGCCAAGATGGTCCCTTACGTACATTACATCGTGACCTTCTATTGCCGTGTGGGTTTCTCTCTGAACCTCAAGAGGAAATAGTTCAGCCAAAATCAACTCGTAGGCCCAGAACGAGACAGACATCAAAGCAAGTCAAAGAGCTACCTTCATCATCTGAGGATGAGGAGGAAGATGATCAATGTTTTTATTCAGTTAAAATCACTGAAACAAGACCTTCTGCAGCCTCAAACATATCTGAGTCACAGAAGAGGACATTTTGTGAAATTGACACAAATACTGGAACTGACAATTTACCTGGACTGGAGTCTGTGGGGAGAGAACCAGCAGAGAAAGAACCTGTGGAAGGAGAATCTGTGGAACAGGGATCTGTTGAGTTAGAAATAGTAGGGGATTTACCTTTTGGTCATGAACCTGAAAATTGCATGGAGGAAGAGAAGGATGCTGATAAAATGGGAAAAGAAAACATTGAAATAGGAGCTGAAACAGGGACAGGAGAACTAACAGAGGAAATAGAGACGAGTGTAGGAACTCTACACACTGAGGAAACTGAAAGGGACAAGGAATGTATTCCCACAGCCAACCCACCTGTCTCTCAAAGTGAGCCCCAAAAAGATGCCCTCCAATCAGCCACAACTAGTGGTACAAATTTTGCTGTTGAAACAAAAAATAGCAACAATGAGGAAACTGTTGAACCTCCACGGAGGTCAGAGCGTGTCAGAAAAACACCAGGGAAGTTCACATACCCTCAACTCGGAAATCCCTTTATCTCTTTTGTCCAAAATATAGTGGAAGGCTTTAACAAAGCTCTGGTTGAAACCTTTGAAGGTAATTATTCCTTGAAAGGAGAACATGAAGGGACTCATGTTATGTAAGGAGGGGAGGGTGTAACCCAGGTGTAAAACTTGGGTAACTAAAACCTAAGCTTAACCTGAAATGGTTATTTTATTAGTTGTTTCATACAATTAATATTTTCTGAGTTGCACTTGAAAGCAACACGGTCCCACTGTACTTGAAGGCAACACTCCGGTTCACCGCATTCAGCCAAACGAAAGGCAGGTAGCTACTTAGCAGCCAATTAGCGTCCACGTCTCGCTTATTGTGTAGCAGGCAAGGTTGTACGCGGCATCTTGCACGTCCTTTTGACTCCAGCCGCGACAGCAGAAGGCAGCTACCCACTGAACGAAAGCGTTAGCACGGTGCTCAAGCGGTTACACGGGCAAACCGTTTTTCATCGTGTGAGAACTGAAAGCCGCGACGGTGTTTAGCACTGGAATAGAGTGCATCGGTGAGAATGACATTTTCGTTTTGATATGTTAGCTGCTGCTACTCATATGCTAAGTGGGTTAGCTATATGGAGGTATACTGTGGTGAACTGTTGCACTAAGCTTTTTGCACTTGGCACCTTAGCCTGTGCACTTAATAAACTAAATGAGCATTTATTGTAGCTGATTAGCATTGTGCTCATACTGGTACGCGTGACTGCAAGCAGCACAAAGTACATCGCGGTCAGCCATTTTGTCTGTGTGATTAAAGGGAATGTTTATAATTTTGATTGATTTATGTTTCTAATTCTGTGCTAAAGAGGGGAATAAGTTTATTTTCTAAATAACGAATTGTAATGTGAAGGAATTTTCTTCTTTCCGTTGTGAGTTAATTTCATATTTCTTGTTACAGAAACTAATTATGCATGAATGAATATATTCTGTTCATGATTTAAATGAGTATTTTGGACATGTTGGTTTGAATTATTATTATCCAATAATTCATGATTTCTAGATTTTAAGTTATTAAGCTTTAGTGTAATGCAAGGCCAGAATGTCAAAGGTGACATTGTCATTATACTTTAGTATTATTGTTGTACAACTATTAGATTGTTTAATTAAAGGTCCTGTTTATGAAATAAACAGGTCAGGTCTTTTGGAGATCCCTAGTCTCCAGATGAACATCCAGTCTGTTGGAGAGGATCCAGAACCCGAATGAAGTGATTCAGGACCAGGCTGTGATACATAGATGGCGAGCCTCCCAAGACCCTAAACAAGCTGGATTGATTGGTCGTAGCTGATAACCACCGGTGGTAGGGCCAACCTGGTTGGCAGGATCGCTACACAATCAAAAGAGTTAGCACATGACTCTAATCTAAGTTAGAGAAACATCTGGATTGAATATAAACAAACAGTACCGGTACTAAAAACAGACAAGACTCTCACTATTTTAAAGGCGCCATTTTATTTTCATTTATTATTTTTCATACTTGTTGTTTATACTAATGTTGTTATAATTATGTTGTGCAGTATTCACTAAAAGAGTTCACATCCATTTCATGTGTGGTGGTGTTCATTGTTCGGCTGTTAAAGTCTATGGTAATTGAGCTCTTTCGAACCTAGCTATTCAGTGTATCTACCATAAGTGGGTTACACATACAAAGATATTACAGCAGAGAATTAAATAATAGACCTGGAAATGTGCATGTGCATTACTAATGCACCAAGACATTTAACCTTTTAATAATGTCCTGGTGTATTAGTAATGATTTGTATGTATTCCTTTTGCCAATATGCTTTTCTACTATATGTATGTATCTTTTTTTTTGTATTGTGACGATAACGAAGGGGAACAGAGATGCATTTAGTCTGTGTGATCCAGATTATGTGCTTCCTGTCAAAGCTGAAAGAAAACCTACATTCTCATTTTTTCCCCACAGGGCCACTTAGCTTTCTGGTTTTAGTTTCTCAGCTCTATCTTGATCGGCAGTAGACATATCTTGGTGGACAGACATGCAGAAAACCCACGCAAGCACACACACACACTCACACACACACACACACACACACACACACACACACAATGAAAGGCATCTCAGTGGAAGTGATGGAATCAACACTGTTGATTTGTCATTCGGTTGGTACACTGCAGGCGGCTGCCAAACTGATATGGTTGCCATGGAAAGCGCGCTGGTTTTTGTGCATGTGTGGCAGAAATCTGATGTGCTGCCATTCTGGGTCTGGTTCATTTTTGTGTTAGAGATTCACTCTGAAAATGCAAGACATGCAAAGAACGGATAAGTTCTGCTATCGGACAGCTTATCCCTCATCACAAATGTTGCCTTTTACAGTGATGCTGACAAATATGTTTCCTGATAAGCAAACAAATGTATATGTATGTAATGTAAATCCATGACAACATGTTAATCTGTGTAAAATGTTAGGTTTCACATTTTAATTCACATTGAGCTTCATAGAAATCACAGAAACCAGAAGAAATGACACATTTTTGCTTCATTTTCTCTCTATCTTGCTCCTTTACTTCTACTTTTCTCTTTTCAGAGCACTTTGACAAACTTCCAGCTATAGGAGAGTGAACTTGTTGCTTTCATGATAGCTGCAGGACATGAGAGCTTTTCTAGTCGTATTTTTTCCTGTCAATAAAAGTAAGACTTTTGTGCTTTTACTCAAAGAAAACAACTTGTCATGTGGCAGCGTTGTACCATGTTGAGGCAACTGTCACGGGAGGAGTTTACAGCCCTGTCTGTTCTTTGATAGATATTTCTCCCTGAATGATTGTTGAATAACAATCAGATCTGTATAAAGATACTGTATGTTTTTTGTCCAGCTATTTTAATTTGTATTTCCTTATCTCTGCTTAGCAACCACATTTTTATGCGTCAGTTAGGGCTGCAACTAACAATTATTTCTATTGAAAATTATTCTGCTGATTATATTCTTGAGAAAATTACAATTTCTTAGAATGCTTTGAAGAAATGATATTATGAAAAGGCTTTACGGTAAAATGATTCCAATTCCCTAAAATAATCACTTTACGATGACATAAAATATAGAAAATCTGCAAATTAATGAGACTATCCTCCCAAGAAAAACAAAAACAACAGTTGTTAATGCCAAAGAACAACATTTGTTTATGTACAAGTTACAAGAACAGCAGCAAATCATCATCAAGAAGGTTATGTTTGGTATTTTTCTGGTTAACACATGATATTGGTTAGTGCGGCAGAGGAGGTATTGTTAGCCTAAAGTTTGTCATCTTTTTCCATTTTTCAAATGCAAGCTAACAAACATTCAATGTTGCAATAGCATTTTCCTGACTGGACTGTTGTTGATTGGCTAAACTATGATAGACAGTTATCCATCAGCTCGTACTGTGTTATCCGTGAATTAAAATCTTAATACTGAAACTGTATCATTCCTAACAACTTTTTCAACTCAAAGACATCTTTGACTCTTCCTGAACTGATGCTCAAATAGAAAAATAGGAGTGTTTGTGTCCAATCTTTGAGTATATTGGCAGAAATAACATAATTCTGAATTTTACATTTGATTTACAAATAAAAAATTTTTTTTTAAAAAGAATTGTCACATATATATTTTCCTAGAATCGTAGAATATTAGTCTTTGTCATTTCATATTTTCAAAACACATGCGGTGTTTGTTCTGAACAATGCAGGTATTACACCAATCTCTACTCTACTGCAGTAATTATAATCATGCCTCTAAATAGCTTTCTTGAAAAACATCCAACTCTAAGCAAAAATAAAGCAGCAAGTGGCAACAGAAAATTATAAAACTATAACTATTCCTAAAAAGGAATTAAATCATTTCATGGCTCATTAGCCATTGATTTCTGTCAGCGTAGACTCCAGTCCTTTGTCATTACTGAAGTGCAACATCGGTGTGAGAACATGAGTGAGAAAGTACTCCAGTTTAAAGACTCAGATGCCAGCACAGAAAAACTAACAGCATAAAACATACATCTGCAGAACAATTAGCAACACCTAAACTTATCCATATTGTTGTCATGACAACACGAGGACAATGTCTGTTAGGGTTCAAGTGGTTACATGACAACAGACGGCGATGATAGAGAAAATAGAAAAGGAGAGGAGGAGTTGCAGAGAGGAGAGGAGAGACAGATGGAGCTGAGAGAGGAGTCATTGGATTTGTTTGGAGGAAATGTGTCTGAATTTATTGTAAAATTATAGAAAATCATGTCGGTCACATTGTTACAGTACAATATGATATGTCAGAAAGGAGAAAATTACGAAACTCAGAGCTATAGGTTATGATCGACGGCTATAACTATATATAGACTTAAATACATAAATAATTTAGAGGGCTTATAAATGTGCTCAGTAATTATTTTAGCATGGTGTGCAGCATACTAAAGCAGCGAGCTATAGGGATCTACAGCGTCCACTATGTCCAGTTTTGAATCCAGCTGATGAAAGCAGAAAGTTACATAAACTTCACTAAAGTAAGTCATAAGAGTTACGGAGAATTCTGCATAATGCCCGAGGCTGTAAAATGGCACAGTGAGCAAATGCTGGGTAATATAATGTTGTACACACAGGGTAAAGCTTTGTAAAGGGATTGTGCAATTACTGCCTCAATAGCGCGGAACAGCAGGGGAGCACTGCTACAGGGGGTGGACACAATAACACGAATACCCGTTTAGTATAATGTATAATGCAATAATACAACAGCGATGTAGCAAATGCTAAAACTACACGCCTGTAATGTTCAGGTTCGGTTGAGATGGTGTCACAGAGGAGCTGGTGACTCACGCATGTTTTTTTTATATTCTAACATCTACGTTAAATCATAAACTTCTATACCAAGAAGCTGTTGGGTAAACCGTTATAGATTCAAGCAGAAGTGGGTTTAAAACAAAACAAGCATTAAGTGTTTATCTGTGTGTGTTTGAGATCCTGATCAGCAACACTTTCCATCTCCTGCAGCTGTAACTGTTGCTCAGCTCCAGCTTCACCTGTTTTGGTAAATCTTCTCCTTGCAGTAACAAAAAAATATACAACTAGTCGAGTAGAGCCGCCACCTCAGCCCAGTCATTACAACAGCCATTTTATTCATTTTATTCATTGACTTGTCATAAAGTATGTTCACGCTTGAGTGCGACTCCTGTGCCCTGTGGGCCACCGTGAGGTGAATTGTGGGAGCCTCGGTTTATAGCAGACGTGATTCTTTCCTGCGCGAGGAGAAAATGAAAGTTTTCGATAAGAAATGAGTGTATCCTGAGGCAGAGGGCAACTCTCACACCACTCAGCTAGAAGAAGAGGACATTGTCAATCAGTCCTTAAAGAAAACATATGTATCATGCTTTTTGTAATTTTATGTCATTTATCTACTGTTATAATTTACAAAACCTGAAGTTTGTAAAAAAAATACTCAAAATCTAGGCTGCCTGCTTTGAATGCTTTGTTTGCAAAGTTACCTAGTTGTCAAACTACAATCTGTCTGCTCATAGTCCTTGTTGCTAACGTTGATCAATGTGTTGTTTGTGTTGTCAACTCAGATCAGATTCAGGCTTAAACGAGGTGGATTGGAAAAGTTAACATTTCTGAGTAAAGAAGGTGAAGAAGAAGTGAAATCCAACTACTACTGTTTGTTGACGTAGCCTCTGTAGCTGGCGAAAGCCATCTTCTGGAAACTTGCCAATCAGAACAGTTTCAGACACCATAAACATCCCCTTTAAATATAAATACATTTACAGTAAAAAATAGAGGAACCACATCTGCAACCTCTTTTTATAAAGCTTGACATAATCCTACAGTAGAAAAGAAGTTTATACAAATGTATGCAGTAAACAGTTTTGACATTACTATTGTGCTATTTTGTATTTTACCCACACGCCACTCTAACCTTGTAAACCTAAGTCCCACTGAAAATCAGATTGAAGACGGATAATACAATGTATAATTAATATCCTTGATTTTTGTATAGCACAATTAACAGTGTGAGGCTGTCAGCCAGTTGTATGAGAGGATGAATGAATGAGTCCAGGACCTGTGAAGGTGCGCTGCGCTCCAGAGTGGATGCAGGACGGTTTGAGGAGGGTGACAGAAAAGAACAGCACATTCCCTCAGCGCTCCTCGCTATAGTTCCTACACTCAAAGCAACACAATGTTTCTTTCACCCTTCAATGGGCTCCTATTACCAACCTCCCGACAATGAAAACACTGGCTGTCTGCTACAATAAATCACTCTCTGTTTGTGTTATGGGATGCCTGTGCTTGCGGGAGCTAAATTCAGAAATGTACTGTAGACTCACTCAGAGAGGCAACACAAACTTTGACTTCAGTGAAATCACGACTTATTAAATGTGCAAAAACAGGGGAGCAGAGTAACTAGGGGGAGTTATTTAAGGACAAGTTGATATTTGTAATTTGTTACTGCTGCACAGTTAATCCGTGACATGCATAAATTATGTTATTATGTTTTCATGATTAATGTGATGCAATTTAGGAATTTTTAAAATGTCTCTTGTGTTTTTAACTGACCTGAAAGTAACTTTGTGGTATATCAAGCACAATAATTGTACACTCCATTTACGCTGCTGCCTTGGTTGTTGAACAAGATTGCTTGTTTTGTTCGACTAGCAGTCCGAAACTTAAATAAACGTCACAGTGATATAAAACCAGAGAAAATCCTCACATTTGAGGAGTCATAAGCAGAGAATATTTGGCATTTTGTTATGAAACAAAAGTTCAAATGATTAATTTTCTGACAGTCGACTAATCAATCAATTAATTGTTTAAGCTCACATGTACAACCAGAATTGTCAGTTTTAATTGCATTTGACATTTGACTAGTTTCAATATGTTTTTCTTTGTCTTATTTTAGTTTTGGAGATTTGGTTGGATAAAACAGCCGTCTACTTGTGCTTTAGGAAACATAGAAACACAATAACTTAGACCTTAGAGACCTACCAACAGGTTACAGCATCACATCCACATCACATTCACAAAACAATCAGCACACACACACACACCCACAGACACACTGTTCAATCAAGAAAATAATTGGCTGGATTGGATTAATCAATCGTGGAAATTATGCTTAGCAGCAGCTCTTGTGAACAGTATGTTGCAGAAAAAAACTACTTTTGCGAATTCAATCTACTCTAGAATTAATTAATGTTTGGCTAATTGGGTGCAGAAAGAACTTGAAAACAACCCGACAGACACATATGCCTGAAATATTATAGACTTTTTAAGTTATTATCGCTGACATTTTAGTAAACAACTGTGTATTTACACATGCAGCAGACAGAGCAACATCATTGTGCCATTGGATTCATGTTTGTGAATTTAATTCCAGTATTAACTCTCCTTTTAGCCACCAATATGCGGCCGCCGGTGGCACTTTAAGGTATTGACTTCAGCCTCATGCCGTGGTATATCGTTCTTTGTCTCCACCAACTCCTGAAGGAACCATCTGTCTGTTTACCATCTAGTTTTTAACATTTTAACTGTCTGTCTGCTATGTGATGCTGAGCAGGTAGTGTACAGAGAGTGTGTGAGAGCAGTGAATGTGTAAATTTGCTGTGAAAAGATCCTGAGTGCCCCGCTTCATTTCATACTATTCAACAATAATCTATAAGATATTGATTACCAGAGCTTGAATTTCCACTCAACATGTGCTGATACCTGCCATCACTTGACCTCCTGTTGGTCTTCTCTTGGAAAATGGACACTGTCCTCGCTGCTCAAGGTGTGTGTGTGTGTTTGTGTGTATTTGGCTTAAGTGGCTGGCAGCCTTTGTCCCTCAGCACCCAGACTTCCTGATTGCAGTTATTTGGTCAGCCATGGCACCCGCTGCCTGCAATTTACAAGACACAAGAAGTTGTGTGTGTGTGTGTGTGTTTGTGTGTGTGTGTGCGAAGAAAAGTGTAGGGAAAGAGAGGAGAAGAGTGTGGCAATTTGGAGTAAGCACAAGTGTGTGTGTTTTCAAATGTATGTGTGCGTGAGTGTGTAGACAGTTCAAGTAGCAATTTGGAGTAAGCAAGTGTGTGCGTGCCTGTGTGTGTGTATGTGTGTGTATGTGTGTGTGTGTGTGTCGACAGCTCCAGCAGCTTTTCGAGTGGCTACTTTGATGTCTGACCCACTTTGGCTGTTGCTGAGTGTAAAGCTATTTATTTAGTTTCGTGTGTGTGTGTGTGTGTGTGTGTGTGTGTGTGTGTGTGTGTGTGTGTGTGTGTGTGTGTGTGTGTGTGTGTGTGTGTGTGTGTGTGTGTGTGTGTGTGTAAAGCTATTTATTTAGTTTCGTGTGTGTGTGTGTGTGTGTGTGTGTGTGTGTGTGTGTGTGTGTGTGTGTAAAGCTATTTATCTGGCAGTGGACTGGAAGAGTTTTGCTGCATGTGCTGTTGGACCTCTCAGCATCTGCTGGTGGAGACAGCAGAACATCTCACGCTCTGTCTCCTCTTGCTCCTCCTTGTTTTTCAGTTTCTTCCTTCCATCTTTGCCATTTTCTTCTTCCTCCAGTACCTTCTCCTCCTCCCCTCCACTTAATATAATGTCTTGTCCTCTTCATGCCTCGTAGTACTCCGTCCTTCCATCTTCCGCGTGCCATTAACTCTCTCTGATATAGTGGTTAGTTGCAGCTCCCAGCTCTGATTGGCTGAATCATGTTAGAAGCTGTTGCAAAGTAACAGATAAATCTTTTCTCTCTTCATGCCAGACACCACGAGGTTGGTCATAACCAGAAATAAACACAACGCACTCCAGTTTAGAAGTGCTGTCACTGAAAGAAATGACAAATAGTCTTCTAATTTAAATAATAGCATTTAAGCAACAATTTTTATTTTCTATTTCTACAATTTTCTACAATACATACAAAAAATGCAGTGTGTGTGTGTGTGTGTGTGTATGTGTGTGTGTGTGTGTGTGTGTGTGTGTGTGTGTGTGTGTGTGTGTGTGTGTGTGTGTGTGTGTGGAGGATTCTGATGGAGCTGACGACATAATGAAAGTAAAGTACCGAGTAATATAACACATTACTTTTGCTGCTGAGCAATACACAAATTAATTAACAGGGTTCCTCAGTATGGAATTTCGTTTTAGTAAATTCTAGGTCTGGGTAAGTATGGAAAAATATTAGCAAAATAAATTGATCAAGCAGAGTTTTTCATGGCATTTGGAGCAGGCAGCCAAAATGTTTCCTGCTGTGTGAGAGAGTGCAGGCCAGCGAGCTTGATGTGACTAAACGTATGGTCCTATGCAAATCTGGATATGTTTGAAAGAAAATATCTTTGAATTGTATACATCCACATAATCACAAATAACCAGATGTTAAGCTTGTCTGAATATTTTTGAATTATGCAGTGATGTAGTTATCAGAAAAGTAAACACTGCATAGGGAAACAATACATTCATGGCTGCGTTGATCATTGTTTCAGTGGAAACAATAAATAAACAAGGATGCACAGACGCTGTGAAAATTACAGGCTAAAGTATTATGAGCTTTATAGTGCTTAGCTACAATCTTCTGTCAATTATTATCACAATCAGAAATACATTATTGATCACTGAGGGGAAATTGGGTCATGTTACAGTTGCTCTCATTCTAGTATGAAAAATATAAAAAGAAGCAAAGACAATTTACGAGAAAATAAAAAATATGTAAAAGTATGAGCATCATACTAGAATGTATAACAATACATTCATACTATGTATAAATAAATAAATATATGTTGTAAATGCAATATTGCACAGATGAATTATCGCACTGCTAAATCAGTTTTGCACAATTGAAATAGAGATTATAAATGCACTTCTGTGCTTGTCCAGCCTTTCATGGAGTGGGTGGGAGACATTATCCAAGATGACACGTAACATGGACATCCTCCTCCATGACATTGTTCAGCTCCACCACCACAAATTCCCAGGCTTTATAGATCAGTTTGTTGAGTCTGTTGGTGTCTGCCACCCTCAACCTGCTGCCAGATCTCACAACAGGAGAGCACTGGCCACCACCTACCATTCATAGTCAGAATGGACATAATAAGCATCTAGAAATTTTGTATTCAGATGTCAAATATGGTCTAGAAAATCTGGTTTTTGGAAATTTTGAGTCTGGAAAAATATGGGACACTTCCCACCAGTCAAAACTGAGGAAGGCTCATTTCTTTTCAAGAATCTGTGCAAGTATAGTTTCAGACTCAATGCTGCGTTTCTGTCCACCTGGTGAATGTGAGTATGCACTCTCCTTTAGCTCTGCTTTTGCTCTCCTGAGGGGAAAAAAACTGTTTAGCTGTTAAATACTCCAGCTAGTGTAGACTTGCTGGTGCTAACTGTGTCTATTTGGTGTTTGGTGCAGAGCAGATAGTGTACATTGGGCTTTCTTTCTGCAAAGAGCCGGAGAAACAATAAACTATAAATGCTGCGTAAAGTCAAGTGGAGCTGACTGAGTCAGACTGGCCATCAGGAGCACTGGGACCTGCCCTGTCCACTGTGTTACCAACTGACTTTCTACTGCAGTCTCTGTTTTAGTTTCTAGGAGCGCTCGTTTTTGTTTGGTTTTTTTCATTGGAACAGTGTACCAGACACAGACAAAAATCTGCTTTATATGTGCTGCTACAGTAATATTAATGTAATGTTAGCATGATAGTATTCATAGCTTGAATCCTGATGCATTCTCACTGTGTCATTTGTCCACAATTACTGTAATTAACACAAGTTAAAGTCCTGCGTCATGCTCACTCAGACTTTTAAAAGAAAGGCTTTTTACATTTTCAGAGTGAGGAGACAGACGAGAGGAAGAACTGCAGGATCTAATGATGATGAAAGAAAGTAAAGAACTTGTCCAAATGTAAATTAAAGGGCACCCCCGGTAATAAAGGTCAAAGCAAAAGATTGACACCTGCCATAAAATGACTTACAAAGAGCTTTTAATACAACTAACACTACACAACAACTAATTAATTTCTTAAGCTGTTAAAGGGTTGTGTATCTCAGTAACTAGACTTTAGTGTTGGTCACGGTGCACCAGATGCATCCAAGAACGCAGCTACGCTGTTTAAATTCATTAAATTCTTGGTTGAGCAGGAGAAAGAGATTGACTTCATGGAGTCATATGTGTTTAACCTTTGATTTAAAATGAAAACTTCCCTGACAGAGCAAACCTTCTTGGCATGCGTTGAAATTTAAGTCAGGTCACTGGAGTTGACGGTAAATAGACGCTTTGATCCACCAGCTCAGCCTTCACACTCTGAGTTTGCACTTTGCAATTTCACTGTCAGACCTCTGACTGTATGTACTCACTGTGCTTCATGGACGCTTTTCATTTCGCGGGAGAAACATATTTCTCTCATTTTTCATGCATTCAGTACCATGCTGCAGTTCACTGTCAGTTTGTCTTTCCAAGAAAAAAAAAACTGCAGTTGTTTCCTGCAAGTACCCCCGAAACGTTTACGTTCCAAGACACAGTGTGACTGAAGTGTTAGTATTATGATGGGAGCAGAGGAAATGGGATGGGTTAGGGATGTTATTTTACACTGACAAATCTGTACAGGGAGGAGGTCTACTGCCATATTCTTCCCCGTAGACCACCTTTGTTAAAAAGAGACATCTGTACAGCTTTTGACAGAACACCTCCAACTGTAAACAAGGTTAATTATTACTCCCAGAATACTGATTTCAAGTGTGTAGCATCATCCTGGTGTAAAGTCTATGGGATGAGTTGAAAACATCAGATTTAAACATTGTTTCTAACTGCATTGTTTTTGTTTTGTTTTTTTGTTTTTTTTTTAAACCATGATCATTTACGGAGCTTTATAGTGAAGTAAACAGACACAGTTAGCTGTTAAAACTAACTGGTGAACATAGTGGAGCATTTAACAGCTGAAGAGTCAGATATTTCCCTCGGGAGTTGGTAGCAAGTTAGAAATAGAGAACAGAGCTAAAAAGAGATTGAATATTATTATATTATTTATATTTACCAGGTGGGCAGAACCACGACTCCAAATGAATGATACTGTTGCTCCATAACTGCTAGATGTGGAAATAAGCAACTTTTTGCTAACAAGTTCAACATATCACCTTAAAAAGTGATGATATGCAAGTGTTGTGTTCCCACATGTGGCCTAACAGTGATTTGTAACGGTTTTGGAAAGCACCGACAAATGATTTTGATAACTGCATCTATTCAGAAAACGCTTGCATGTGTTCATGGACCAACAACATAGTTTCGTCGTTTAATTTGGAGGACTTATCGTGCAGTTTGTTACTCCTCCAACATTAGTTAACAAGAAGGGTTAGAAAAACTTTATATTACATTTATATACATGAATGAAAATACTGCAGCTTTTATCATTAATGACACTGCAGTTCTTTTTATGATGCTGACATTACCAATATTTTATAAAAAACCAATAAAAGAAGCAATAAGCTACTTGACAGCTTGCTTTAGTCTGATCTTAAATCAGCTAGCAGGATTTTAAAAAAGACAGACTTTTCTTCTCAAACCACTGTGGCCTCTTGTGGCTTATTCTTTAATTTTCTGCTCCTCCGGTCTCCTCTCACCCTTTTTTCTTCCCCCTACATCTCCCTCCTGCTGCCCTCCTCAGCTCTGTGTTTTGATGTAATTGAGGAGGAGGTGGTGTGCAGTTTTCCCCACTCAGCCAAGCGTCCAGAGAGCAAAACCTCTAATCAGTGATGTCAACAGCTGGCACTTTGCAGCGTTGCACCACAGACTGTGAAAAGAAGACTGATTTTGTGGACTTGATTGTTTGAGCTTCTGACACATAGATCACATTCATTTCAGCAAAGCAACTAAAGGCAGGCGCTGTGAAATATATCTTTATCCCAACCCTGCTCTTAATACATCCGCAGCCCCTGTTTTTCACTGTTAATGTGACGATGCTTGAATCGATGAAAAGCTCAAGAGGCTGCCTCACACCGTCCTGATTGTTATTTCTTTAACAAAACAGGCTGCCGCACAGAGGCAAACGCTCCATAAATGAAAAACCCTTTCTTATCCGTCTGCAGTAAGTGAATGTGGTGATCTTCTTTTGCCGCATTAACATTTAAATTAACATTTATGTGGTCACAGGTGTGCATTTATTGAGTATTTAAGAATTGCTTCAGCTCAGCCAATCAGAGCCGGGGACAAAGAGTATCCATTTTATATGCCATCATTAACATCACAGTGCAGCACAGATGTCACACTCACTGATGTTTCTGGGGAGCACGATCCCTGTTCACAAATCTATTCCTGTCTAATATCTCATCTCAATTATTTTTTTATACACTTAAAGGACAGATGCCGTTTCACCGCAGCTGAAAACTCAGAATCACCTCCCAATCTTATTATTTTTTAATTTTTTTTATTTTCTTGTTCTTTGTGGTCGTGTGAAAGGGCAAACCTGATTAATGAACAGCAGTTAAATGAGAGACAGAGCTCAGCACTGTCATCTGTAAAGCTTTAGCTCAGATGTCACAGTTCAATCACTATGGATTATGGCTTTAAAAGGTACTAACTGGGGGGGAAAAAAAGCCTCTGCGTGAATGTATATGTGTATCTGTATATACAGAGAAGGTTTCTCCTTCAACGTGGCACTTAATGGTTAAACCCATGGGCCATTAACTTGTTTTTAAGGCTGAAGATGTTTTATAGGTATTTATTAAACATAGACCCGATTGTGTGCCGTCAGATTCAGATCAGGATATTTGAGCACATTAGTTAAAGTCCCTGTATTTCCCGAGAAGCTGAACTGAAGCGTTTCTGTACTGTACATGTTGCTCTGTGTTAGCTGACCAGTGAGTCAAGTGTTTTTTGTTTGTTCCTTGAGGTTCTGGAAATGAAAAGAAAATGATCCAGGAGGTCTAGTTTGAGCAAGATTTCAAGGTTTATCAGATGTCAAAACACTGCAGAGGTTTTTGATATGGTACAACAGTGCTATTTACGCAAGTACAAGGTAATCTATTAGGCATGTGCATTTAGTCAATTACTATAATATAATAAATATTATTGTGCTGTTGTTTGCCTATATGCAGCCTAACCATCCAAATGAGTAATTTCATAAATCTTTCATGAAAATCAGGTGTTATGCTTGTTTACATCTGACAGTCATGAACAGACTCAATATTATTTTGTTAGTGCAAATACCAAATACTTACCAAATAAATGTTCAGTGATTCTTCATCTCTGTCTGTCATCCAATCACCACCCATTCTGTAAGAGCTAAAAATGACAGCTGATTTGTTGACTAAGGAAACTAAAACTTCAGTGTTTCACATGTACAGCCTTGTGTTGTTTTATTTTTGTAGTTTTGCTTGTGATTCTTGCCTGTCGGACTCTGTTGTAAATCTGTGACTAACAGTGTTGCTGCATTCATAGATCACAACAACTAAATTGGTTAGGGGGATGTAATTATACAAAAACAGGTTTCACACCTCCTTCATCTGCCAGTTTGTACAAACTCAGTTCTCAGGAAATATCAGACCCGTCAAACTATCTGTATCATAATGTAAAAACATGACAATCAGCACATTAATGTCACATCGGGGCGAAACCTTTCAGGCCGATGTTGAAGTTGAAGCTTCCCTGAACCGACATGCTGCTCTCCGTTCTGGCGAGTTCATGCACTCAGCTGCTGAACGGTAATCACTCCACTGCTGTTTCCTCTGCTGCTGGCCGGTGTGATCCCACCTGTGCTGACAACACTGGCAGCTGCTCAGAAACCGCAGCCAGGAAGTGCATCAGCATTTCATCACTGAATTATGATTAAAACACACATTTTTTACTTTGTTTCATGGTGTGACAATCTGTGAGATCTCAATTTCAACAACATTTAAAAAAAAAAATAAAGCATTTGTTGACATTTGTTTTAGATATTTAAGCTTAAGGAAGTTAACACTTATCGCAACATCTGGAATGTGATTTAACTGAAGTGTGGCTGTCGTTTTTGTGTTACCAGATTGTGTTTAAACGACTCATTTTCTCCTGTGTTTGTAAAAAGAAAGATTTTTCAGGCAGAGGGAATGAAAATCGGTGCTATAACAATAGGTGTTACACCTGATTTATCACTGCAGCAGAGTAAACTAAAGTTTAATACCTGGGAAAAGCAGCTGTAATGTCTGCAGCTGTTTTATCAGGCGCACAAAAAGCGAGACAGACTATAAACACATCAAAACTAAATAAAAGAGAAATGCAAAAATATAAGATGCATTACAAAGTGGAATTATTATTTTTTTAGCTCTTTACAGAGTTAATCGGATAAAATGAGAAAGAAACATTTATTTTTCTCGAGTCATTCAAACACAAAGGTTTTTTGTTGAGCTAACAACATCAGGCTATTTAACTGTCATTTCCTCACACATCTACCTACATACTCTTGCAGAATGAATACAAGCTTGCACTTTCAAAACTGTCTTCTTTTCAATAAACAAAATTCAACATTATTCAAAGTTTAGCAGCACAAAGTAAGCGTCATGAAGCTAAGTTCAAGTCTGATAGGTCATAGGTGCCAACAGGCAGTGCATAGAAGTGGATCATGAACGAGAGGGACGCTGCAGATGGTTCAGAGTTTGGTAACTGGTTCCACCACCAGGAAACTACAGAAGACAAGAGTGTAGCTAGTGACTTAGGGCTCTGTTGTTGTGCTGTTTTGGGCTGGTTTAAGCCACGTTGTTCTGGATGATCTGTAGAGGTTTAAACGTGCATGTGGGGAGTCCTGCCAGTAAGGAGCTGCAGTAGTCAATGCGTGATATTATGAGAGCCTGTATGTGGAGTTGTGTTATATGCTCACACAGGTCGGGTCTGATCTTCCTGATGTTGTACAGGGCAAATCAACATGACAGAGCGATCAAGGCCACGTGAACCTTGAAAGTTAGTTTGTCATCAGTCATGTCTCTTAAGTTTTGGGCAGACTTTGTGGGCATGTGTTGAGCTGATTTGAGCTGGATATTGATCTGTTGTTGAATAGAGGGGACCAAGGCCTGACCCTTGAGGAACCCCTGTAGCTGTGCAGTTTGGACACTGCCCCCCCTCCGAGATACTCTAAAAGATCTCCCTGAGAGGTAGGACATGAACCAGTGGAAGATTTGATGTGTTGAAGGTGACTGAAAGATCTGGCAGCAATAGAACCGAGGACTGACCAGTGATTCTAGACAATCACAGTGTTTCCATTAATGACAGGTGTGCACTCTCAGTAGAGTGACCGCGCCTACAATTTAGAGACTTGTTTAAAGAAGCTTAAGTATTTTTGATAGCAAGTGAACAGAGATCATAGTGAATGTAGCTTTTAGTGATGCATTGATTTATTTTATTCATTTTCTGTGTGAAAAGAAACCAAATGTCAAGTTTACCAATTCATCAACTGATTTGGACTAGAGCAAACAAACTGTTTGTTTGAAAATGCCCTTACTAAGCGGCACTAACTGTGGCTGACTTGTTTACATCTTCAGTAAATACTCTGCTAAATTTAGAACTTGCTGTGATGCACAATTTTACAAGTGTGATAGTAATTTGTGCCAGGCCTTCTGAATATCCCTTACAGGAGTTTGTAAAACATACAGTATGTAAAGTTACAGAAATTAACACATCCTGACACCAAACTTCTTGTATCAGACACTCTGTTAGTGAGATGTTGGTAAATTATAGCCAAATCAAGATCCTACAGGTGATTTTTTCTCTTTTGGACTACAGCTCAATGTCAAATAAGTGACTCATACATGAAATATTACTGAAAAAACCTCCTTCACACCCTTTCGGTGTGTTTCAGACACTTCCTCAGTCAGATAGTATCGGTCGATCATGGCCAAATCAAGATACTAGTGATTTCTCTTTTTTTGGACTGCAGCTAAATGTCAAATCAATCATACCCTCTGAAACTCTAAGCCAGACTTTGGGTAATTGGGTTTTAGACTTCTTGTGGGGAAGATAATAGGTGGTCAGGATAGCTCAAAAACATTTGGTTATTGAACGCAGGAGCAGCTCAAGTCTTCATCCTCTCCCCTCCACTGTATTTTCCTCACACAATTGGTTGTGTATCCCAGGATGTCTGTAAAATTGTTTAAGCTCACAGAAGATGCCACAGATGTTGGGCTGATTACAGATGATGAATCACAGAATCACATAGCCAGCAAGGAAAGCACAGTGGAGAGGTATTCAATTGAATGTAACCTTTTGTTTCACCTAAACAGAGGCGGCAATGAAAAGGAAACAGTGACTCGGGGCGAGAAGTAAGATGCAATCAGTCATCATAAATGAGCAGAAAAGTGGAAAGGCTTAAAAACTTTTTAGTTCCTCAGCACTAAAACATTGTCAGCTTTGAATTGGAGAGCGGTGTTGACAGCGTGGTGAAAAAGGCCCATCAGAGATTCCACTGACTACAAGATGTTTGATGCTTCTCTGGCAGCCGTGACCCATTTCTGCACAGTAGCAGGAGTGATCAAATGTTAGAACAAATGTTATTGCTTTCTGTTGCTTCCCTGTGGTTTCGGCTCTCTGAATCTTAACTTCCTGCAAGAAGGAAATGTTCGCCCATCCTGCACAGCCATTATCAACCATCTAGAGTGTGTCGGTGAACCGCACTCAGGCATGCCTCAGGGATCCATCGTTTCCCTGAAGCTAATGTAGTAATACCACCGTGGTTTTACAAGTAAAAGTCATGCATTTACAGTTTTATGTGGAAAAGTGTGCAAAATTAGTAAATACGTGTATGTGAATAATGTACAGTAATGACACATGGATGTCTCCAACGCTGGAAAGGTTAAGAACCAACAAAAGAGGAATTACATGCTCCTTTACTGGCCTAGAGGATTATAGATAATGTCTAATAGTCATTATCATCGTGGGAATGAAGAAAGTTCTTCAGAGTTGACTTCATCTAATGCTGATTGTAAAATGAGAAATGACTAATAACTGCAGCCATCAGATTAATGTATTGGGGTAAAAATATTCTCAAATCTTCAATAAGGTATCTTAAAAGGAACATATTTGAGTAAATGTACGCACCGGCTGTCACGCAGCCTTACAAACAGATCTGTGTCTAAGATCGAGGATGCTGGAAAACTCGAAATCCACGACAAAATGATTGTGAAGTTCCCTGTAGTCGTTCAGCACCTCAACTCAGCCTATCAGAATACATAAATGATTAAAAAAAAAGCTATGTAAACTGTCTTTCTGTCTTAAATTTTGTTCTCTGAACAATAGCTCCCTATGCAATGCTGCCATCAAATCCTCAAAAGGGAGCACTTAAAGAAGCACGTTGGAGCTCTAAAATGTGTCTGTGATTTTAACAGGTCTATGACAATATTCAGAAATTATTTACCATGTCTGATTTCATGTCAGTATGTGTGTGTATTTTGTGATTTATTTATTTATTTTTGTTGCATTGTCTATTTACATTATGCAACATGTTTGACAGACAGCAGCAAAGAAAAGGGAATAGAGGGGCACAAATGAGGATGCTGAACTGAATGTGCTGTCAGGAGGAGCGCTCCAGTAGCCAACACTCATTGAGTATTGCTGATCTTACACCAAATCCACACACAATTATTACACATAGGCACAAAACAGAAGCAAACAGGAACTGCTGATAGCTAATTCGGCATACTTTTAATGGCGTCAAACAAGAATACAAGCTGACATTACAACAGCCCATGTGAGGAGCTAATCTCAAATTGGCCTGTCGATGATGGTGTTAGCATGTTTCCATCTATCAGATTAGTAAACATGTTTTTGTTGTAGAAGGAAAAAATCCACTTTAATATAAAAAAAAAAACTGTATTTTTTTGCAGCCGTAATCATTACTGGGGAGGGGTAATGATTACCAGATTAAAATCACTGAGCAGAGCAGATAAGGTAAAATCACTACACCTCCCCTGGAGAAATAAATCCTGTCTGAATAAGGTTTTCCTGTAGTTTAGTGAACTCTTTCTAAACCTAGCTCGCTGTTGATGTTGACATAATCTTACACTCAGAAAATAAGCAGCTTTACAGCATAAATACAGGTTGTCCACTAATCACAGTGTCAACCAGCTATCTCCTCCTGTCCACATATCCCAAGTGTCCTTGGGAAAGACACTGAACCCTTAATTCCTCCCGATATATAGACCAGCACCGTGCATGTAGCACGCTACTGTCAGTCTGTGTGTGTGTGAATGAGAGGCAAATTGTAAAGCACTTTACAATAAATGCAGCCCATTTACCAAAATGCTTCTGCATTATACTACTCACTACTTGACCAGAAATTAATCTTTCCTGCTTCTCTCTAGCTGTAGGACAACGTCTGAAACCATTAAAATACCTACATGGAAGGTAGTGTTATGGCATTCACACAAAAATGTGGTTTTCACGGTGAAACAATCTAGTTCTACCTAGTTTGTTTTTTCCTTTCTCTCTCTAAAATATACTGTAGATCAATATAATTTCATTTCATTTTAATTTATAAAGTTGTCTTCCCTCATTGTTTCTATAAAGTTGTCTTCCCTCATTGTTTCTAAGTTCAGGATTTTTGAACTTGAAAACCAGCAATATTCTTCTGATATGTATCCTCCTGTTTACAGTCAAGCTCCTCGGCTACATAAATCATTTTATAGTAACTTTTTTATTGGGAATATCATCAATCTTTCAACATATTTTGTTTCTCATTAAGCCCAAGGAGAGTGAGGCAGCCACAATGGCCTTTTAATGGACGCTTTGTCTCTCTGCTCCTGATAAAGTACACGAAAAGCCACTTCTGAGGTTTTCTTAACACGTTGTTGAGTAATTTCTGCGGTTGAAGCGAAGGAAGCAAACCGTAATGCACCTCTGCTGATGCACGGAGCAGGACTATTAGCTCGTTCGCCATAAAGTGCCTGTATGAGTCGAGACATCCATCAACCTTTCGGGGAAAGCGCGTATGGAGAAAAATATAAAAAAATCTGTGAGACCGTAAGAAGCTGAGTTCAGGGCACAAAGATCACACAGACACACACACACACACACTATTTGAAACTAATTCCACACAGTCAAGTTTTAATGTCAGATGTTTTTTTCTGTTGGTTTTTAAAGGTCACTGAAGCAAATTACTGAGAGCCGTTGATTTGGTAATAATGTGAACTTGACTTGTCACACTCACTGCATCTGTTACTTACATAGCCTAAACACACACACACGCACACACACACACACACACACACACACTTTTACACTGATGGAAATAATGTGCACATGTAAGACACACACTCACACAGCCCCAGGTGTTGAACATGTTGAGTTTTGACGCTATTTTAGTCATTGAACATGATGGTCCCAGCTGTCTGTGTGCCTTCTGGAGACACACATACATACATTTACATCTCTCACACACACACACACACACACACACACACACGCTCACACAAAGTCTCAGTCCCAAAGCATCTGATGAGCCTGGGGAGTGTGTCTGAGCTCTTGCATCTTTTTTGTCCAGGTTTAAGTTTCACTTTGAAAAGTGACTAAAATGTTCTCTGAATGAGCTCCGAAACTCTTTTTTGTCTTTTGCTTTATTGTTTTACACACAGGGGAAATTACAGGAGTGGGGCAGTAAGAGGTATCGATTCACAGATTTGTCTGCTGATAATGGAGTTTTGTTATGAAACCGAGTCATTTTCAAGTGATTCTTTTTTTCTCTTTAAAAAAGAAAAACACTGACAACAAGGCACTTTGATATCAAGTCTACTGATTTATTACCATTTTCAGAGTAATTTGTTTTTCACCAAGGATTTACTAGAATTATTATATTAGCAGGGATAATATCTGTGGCTATGAGTCTGCTGAAATTAGATTACAAATATTATTTTACCAGGATCTCAAGACATTTCTTTATAGAGTCGATGCTCACAAAACTGGGAGATAACTGTGGCCTATGAAACCAATTAATTGATTACCAGAACATATATACAACAGCTTGACAAGAGGACAAATTAAGTGGGATCATTTCCTAAATAGCATCAGAGTACATGATACAAAACCTGTGCCTCATTCAACTGAGGTTTCTCTACAAAAATACATCTAATAACAGCAATTCTTTTCTTCTCTAATTTACAGTTTTATCACAAGTGATCGTAATAAATAAAACCTATGTTCATAGAGAACATATGGTTTCAAACCCCTCATGGTCTAGAGCTACAGGGAGAGAACATGTCGCTGTATGTGCCATCACACCAGCTATATATGATCCTGGTGCTGAACTGGAGCCGTAGAAGAAAGAAGTAAAGAGAAACATCTCATGTTGCTACCTCTCTTCATAAACGTTCCTCAAAGAAAAAGCTGCGAGAATGTCACCACAGGCTTCATAGTGTCACCATGGCGACATGCCCGACTCACTGGAGATCATCTGGTGTGGAATCAGCAGCTATTTACTGCTGAAGACCTCTGGGAAAGCTAGCAGAGCTGGCAGGACGCTGTGACTAGAAACTGTAATGATCGAACAGTGTGGGTTCGTGCTTCAGGGATCAATGTAACCAAAATATTTTACAGTGCATGCCCACAAAAGCTGCTTCTTACAGTCCAATTTTTTATACATTTTTTATTCACCTTCTTTTGTTTGTCATTGTTGCTGAGACCAGAATAATCTATAGTAGCTGAGATGGATAAGCACTACCAGTGCATGCCCCAAATCCATCATAGCCAGATGTTCAACTTCACAATGAGAGAAAGCGTCTAAGTGAACAATGTGTTACTAAGTGTGGGAGTTACTTAGCTTTACTCCTACTATTCACTCCGCTGAAAGTCTTGAGCTGTCAGGAGCGGCTCTCTGCAGCTATGAAGGTGCAGCGTAGTCACATTCTGCTAATTGGAAGGTATTTCTGCTGCACTTAATGACACAAAGCGCAACTAAAAAGAAAACATTTGACAAAGAACAAAGAAGAAGACAAGAGCCACGCTTATTCACATATGGCTTTGACCCTCTTGAACCCTTAGCTTTAAAAGGAAAAATCCACCCTGAAGGAATGGCGCAGCAAAGAGGGCCTCCTTTGAGCTTCCTGCATTTAAGTGTAAGAATGTGTCTGCATTTGTGTGGAAAATCATTTGTCAAACCACAACAAAAGGCCAATGTTAGACTACATTTTTCAATAAAAGTTAGTTTTCTGACAATTAAATCTTCACATCCTCCACTCATCTCTCTATCTGCCTCCGTCAGGGACACGGCCCTGTTAAAGTCGAGTGACTCACATGACGCGCTGCATCGCTTTCCATTTGTTTTGAATGAGTCACTGAATGGAAATTTATCCGCCACATTGGGATATTTTTAGTGCAGCTGCAATGGAGTAGGATGGCAGAGAATCAACAGTCTAAACCGTCAAGAGTAAAGGTCAAGTACTGGTGCCTCAAAATCAAAGAGCAACAGCGTTACTTAACATTTTGCACTGACTCTCAGCAGCCACACAGGGAGAAGAAATACCCTGCATCAGAGGCTGAGATACTACTTTATACTCTTTATGACAGCATCAGGCATGTGTGGAGCAATAAGAACCATATATATATATATAGTATACTGTATAAACTACAGTCATTTTAATAATATGCTGTTTTTTCAGTCAGTATACAAAAAAATCAATATAGTAGAAAATTACTCAAGATTTGCCGCATTGGACGTCAATCAAACTGCCACTTTAAAATGCCAATGTCAAGTAAACTTCACTAAGAGAAAACAAAATGTTCTTCCAAAGATATTGTTTTTTTCTTGTTTTGCTGAGGCATTCCTGGAGCTGTTTTGCCATTGAAATTGATTTTTTCCGCTTGCTAATAGCTTCTCTTAATTTTCTTTTGTGTGGTGCATTATTGGACGATAGTGTCCATCAGTGACACACCCACAAACCAAGCAGATTTAGTCTGCATACAGACATCTTTGTGTATACAAATCTACTGCGATGATGCCCGATGCTGCACACTCAAAATACGTATAAATTAGTATGTACTATGGACAGCAGCTGCAGAAATGGTTCTCTTTTTAACATATGGTTAAATGAGAGCTTTCTCTCATTTATTCGATTGAACAATTCTTTTGTTTGCATTAAGCTAACTATAGCTTCATGGGAAGTGTCTGTAGCCGATGTTGCATTCAGGCAGCAGTGTTTCAGTGGATATCCCAGAATTATGCTAATGGAAGCTTTTGATCTTGACAAAATGCACCAGCTTCACACACGTCATCAGCTCTCAATAACCTCCAGCTGAGAACAACAAGTTCTCATCTGTCTTAAAAGCCATTCTGGGATTGTAGGAAATCACAGACTTTCTGGTGGAAAAAAAAGTAAAGCATTTATTATCACAGATTGAAGACAAGGGTGGATTCTTCCTTTAAAGTCACAAACCATAGTTTGAAATTCCCAACATGGCTTGCAAGGAAATCATTGGTTTAATATGCAAAACAGGAGCAATGAATGATTTCTGCTAAGGGAAACGAGCCCAGCTGTGTATCCCCGCCAAGCTCCCACTGGCTGCACACCTGAGGCTCATTTTGAGCGGGATTGTGACTGATGAAGATAATTAGCCATAATTTCTTCAGATGTGTGAATCAGTGCTTGAAGTGTTTGGACAGGGTGGTGAGGTTGTGGGAGGTTGGCTTTAAGAAAGATTAGTTTTGTTTTTCTACTTTAAGTCTTCCTGGATTTGTTATTGTTTCATTCTCTCTGTCGAATATGCAGATAATGACATAAAAGCTGCGTTCACCTGGCTGACAACTCTTTCTTTGAAAAGTGGGTAGATGATGTCTATTTCTTTGCTTCTTTCTAAAATAAATTACTAAAACAACACCTGTAAGGGCAAGACGGCAGGATGGGGCGGGGCATACAGAGACGGGTGGTGACTCTGCATTGGGTGAAACGCCGTTGCCAAGGGATACGGACCGGGTGCATCCAGGAGAGGGATGTGGGACGAAGCATAGAAAGAGGGTGAAAGATGGGGTGGAGGAGGAGGAGGAGGTGGAGGAGGTGGAGGTGGATTAAGAGTGAGAGGAGAGAGATGGGGGGAGAAGGAAGGGAGGAAGTGAGGGTAAGAGGGGACAGGGAGATGAGACGGAGGCGGGAGTAGGGAGAGGTGGTGCCGGATGATGGTGTGATGGAAGGAGAAAGAAGAAGAAGAGGAAGATAGGGATGGCGGGAGGAGGAGAGGAGAGTGGAGGGAGATGCATTGTGGATGGATACTGTGGGGAAAACACGGCCTCTTTTCCGGGTAGAGATGCTCAAAATCTATCTCCCTCTCTTTCCTTCTCTCCCTTTCCTCCTTTTCTCTCTCTTTCCTCCTCACCCACTCTTTCTCCCACTCCTCTCGCTGCTCTTTCACCCTTTTCCTCTCTAACTGTTTCTCCTCCTCCCCCTTCCGCTCTTTCTCTGCATCTCTTTCCTCCTCCTTTTGCTCAGCCTGCATAAGTGGAGCAACTCTTGCTGCGTTTCTGGCTCTACTGCTATCAGCAACATTACCACAGTGATTACAATCAGTGACATGATTACACCAGTGACCACTGTCAGTATCATCACCGCCATTCCTGTGCATTCGATCAATCCCATTACAGGTTTTGTAATCAATCACTGAATCAGTGAGGCAGCTTTTGTGTTGAGCGTGACACTCACCCTCACTTTTGTTGTTTGTGTGGGTACAGCTGTGATTACAGTTACAGCCGTCATTGTTTGTGAAGGTACACGTGAGGCTCTCGGCTGCAGTTTTCACACAAAAAGCTGTTGTTTTGTCGGTATTGTCAGTGGACACTTTCTCAATTCTCATCTTTTTTCTATATTGACAGTGGTCTGCATTTGTGTCATTGGTGCTACAAATGAAGGAGTCCACAGGTGAGTCAGTGGTGTTACTGGCAGGTCTGTCACTCTTATTAGCTGAGTAAAGTTTGTCCATGTGACCGGGAGACTGATCACAGCCTTCATTGCAAGGCTTGTCATTAGTGTCACTACTTGCAGTCGTATTGACGCCAGTTTCATCATGATTATTGTCCCTTTTGTCATTTTCACTCCACTCACTGTAGCTGCTAGGTGTGTTACAGGTGTGACAGTCACTGACAGGTTTCTCATTCCAGCACATCCTCTTTTCCTCACCTCCAGAGCTAAACTGACTGCAGTCATTAGCATTGCTGCCTTTGTTGTCATCACAGCGGCAACAGTTATTGAGTTTGTCAGAAGTGTTACAACTAAATGTTTCCTCCCTACTATTAGCGTCATAACACAGACAGTGTTTCATCTGGTAAAGTGAAAGGCAGTTAGTGTTGTTATTCTCTGGACTACACACTGTTGTGTTGCCCAAAAGTGTCCCAGTCTTGTTGTTGTTGAGTTTAAGTGCCTCTGTGGGATCCTGCATATCAGGGGCTTCATCTATGCTGAGGTCAGAGATCAACTCAACACAAGCTCTCTGCTGTCTCTGTGCACAAGCCCTCCTCGTTTGTCTCCTTCCCCGTTTCCGTTTCTTCCTCGGTGTTGCCCCAGCCTCTGGCGATTCCCTATTCCTCTTGCTGGCTGTTAATGCTCTCTTCGACATAACTTCCTTTGAAATTGCTTCGCCAGGGAGGGTCATGTCTGTGCAAGCTGATCTAATTCTCGGTTCTGTTTCTGTCTGTTGTGCAGAGCAGCATGGAGCCAGGCCTAACACGGGACTGCCGTGTCCTGCAGGTATTGTTTGTCTTTGACTACATGCTGTTTCTCTAAAAGAAGCAGGGACAAGGCTAATCGCTGGATCACATGCTGTTTCCCTCTGAGGTGTACGAACAAGACAAATTTCTGTCTCACATGCTGTGTCTCGACAGGGAAAAGAAAGATTTCTAATCGCTAGGTTACACACGTTTTCTTTAGCATCCTGAGCAGCTCTTATCTCCGTCTTCCTCAGATTCCTTTGCTCCTCATCTCTCTGCCATTCCTCCTTCCCTGTTTGTGTATTTATGTGTATCGCTCCCGTCTCGCTGTCATTCTGAGCAGGGTCGGGCGTAATTGCTGGACAGCATGGTGTCTCTATAACAGACCCAGGGATGGGGCTAATCACTGAGTTACATGCTGCACCCCTGCAGAGGAGCTTTCTGAGCCCCTGGCCCCACCCTGAGGCTGATTGCTGGGATTGATGCTGGCTGGCCTCCCTTTTCACCTGCAGACACAGCTGGTTACACCGATTACACCGATTCACAGGAAGATTACTTAATAGCTCTCCTCTCTTCTCGTCATTTCTACCTGCCCTTTCTCGTTCTGTCTGAGCTCCTCTTATCCTTCTCTCTTCTACCCTCATCCTCTTTTCTCTGACTCTTACCAGCCGATGCTCTGCAAGATTACTTAATAGCCCCTTTTCTCTCCTCTCCTCTTTTTCAGTGCCCTCTCTTTTCAACTTCTCCTCTGCTCTCCCCTCAAACATCTGATTCACAGAAAGACTGCTTATTATCCTTCTCCCCCTTTCTGATACCTTTCTGTCTGTCTTTTCTCCCCGCTTCCTCCTCCCCCTCTTCCTCATTCCTCTCCTCACCCCTCCCCGTCTCTTCCTCCTCCTCCTCTTCCCTGGTTTTTGAAGGCCTAGCGCAAGGTGGCATTCTGTGGAAACGGGAACAAATTTTAAATCGTTTTCATCGCGGCAGCCTGAGCGATCCAGAACTGCGTCACTGCTACTACAGTGAGTTACAGGTTCCATAGGATTTCCTGCCTGTCCTTCTTTATCCTCTTCTTCCCTTTCATCTATCTTCACCTTCCTTCCTCCGTCCATATCTTCCTGCCTCTGTTGGCAGTTGGGTTGTTTGATCACAGATGTCTTTATTCTCTCCCTCCCTTCCTCCAGCCCGCCCTTCTTTTCATCACCCCCTTCTTTGGCCCAGTTATGTGCTCTGAAGTCGTACAGTAGAGGGTTGACGCTGTAGGAGATGGAGGGTGAAGTCTTTGTGTAGCTGACCATCTCTGATGGCCAGAGAAGAACCCTGCTGCCATCTCGGCTCAGGACGCGACAAAATGGCTCTTTAGGTCGACCTGGTGGCAAAGAAGTTGAATCTTTAGCCCAGTTCGATGAAGAGGACCTTAAGTCTTTGGGCTGAGGCTGAACTGAAGACTCTTTGGGCTCATTTAAAACACCAGAAATAGATTTTCGGAGCTCATTTGTAGCAGGGCAAAGCAATTCTTGGGTAGGGACTAACTCTGTCCGATTGTCCGCATTCAAATCCAGATCTTTGGCCACAATTGTACTGATACTGTCAGAAATCTGTCCTGGTATACCACTGCTTAAATAAGTATGAGCTCCAGTCTCATTTTCGTTGACGACTACCTCGGCTCCAGTCCTGTTGTCATTACATAAGGAGATTTGGGCTCCATTCCCTATGATAACAGAATCCTTAATCCTGATTACATTGCTGTTACATAAAGAAAGTTGGGCTCCAGTCCCAGAGAGGCCTCCAGTTCCCCTCTCAGTAGACATATTGGCTGCAGCCTCAGAGTGCTGGATTGCAGTTTTACTGTCCACACCGCACTGGTTTCCAGTGTCCCAGTGATCCACACTTACAACATCGTCTGCAGATACTGGAGATTTGAACTGCCGATCTGTAACTTTGTACCCCTGATCTTTGCCTTGTTCTTGCGCCGTCACACCTTCGTGCTTCCCTGATAAATCCGAGCCCTGTCCAGCTTGGATGAAGACTGCAGCTGATTGGTGGAGAAGGACACAGCTCCTCTTGGGCAGCGAGAAGGAAACAGGACGGACTCTGCCTGGGACAGACTGGGTGTCTGGAGCTCCACACATTGCTCTGCTCTCACTTGTGTTAGTGGTTTTGTTGAAAACAGAACCATTAGTAGTGGTGTTAGTGGCAGTTTTTGGGATGTTATTGGGTGTAAGGGTGTTGCTTAAATAATTATGAGCCCAGGGAATCTTGTTAAAGTGTCTGGTTTTGATAGAAGTGTTGATATTTGTGTTATCAGTGTTTGTGCTCATAATGTTGTTGGATGTAACGGCGGCAGCAGTCAGGTCACTGTAGTTCAGTTGGGTCTTGTTGAAGATGCAATTTCCAGCAGCAGCGGTATCAGTGTTGTTGTTGGAGTCTAGCTGGTTGTATTCCCACTTTGTGTTGGTCAGGAGTCTGGTTTCCACCGTAGGGTCCAGCGGAAGGAAGGGCTGGATGTGCGGGGTTTGGGGCTCTGGATGGAGTGAAGAGCAGAAAAGATTAAAGCAGCTGGCACTAGTTACGTTTACATGTAAAACATAACAGAATTACCTGCCTGAACTGGCAATAAAAAAAGAGTAGGATGGGTCAGATGTAGAAGAATAGCATTCATTTTTAATATAGTAAGCTCCTTCTGTATTTATTCAGTATTCTGGCTCATCACGATCACTCTTTTATTGCTTCAAACACATCTGAATGTGATTTATGAGTGGTATAGGATGAGCTTTAAAAACATAAGCAGAGTGATGAATGTGTGGCTCAAAAGGGGAAAAAATGTTTTATTCCAACATGTAATATCCATTTTTGCATATTCATTTTGTAGTAAAACGTGCTGCCAGACATTCATCTGTCAGAGTGGCAGATGATTCAGACAATTCTTGAGTAAAGGTCTCAAGATGACTTATAACTTTAAATGAAATTCATAATGTGCCTTCCTCTCAAACGAGAAACCCCTTTTCGTTAAATATTAGAGTTCTTGAATGAAAGCATTCAAATGAATTATTACTCTTCCAACACTAAATGCGAAATACATTTAGCACTCTGAGAAAGTTGACTTTAAATAGAGTTGTTGAAGTTTTACATTGGTCTCAACTTTAAAATGAGAAGAAGCTAAAACTTTACTGAATATGCAACTCTTATATTGTCAGGAGACAGGGTGACAATTGATTGTCTCTTTGAAACCCCAGGAATGCTGCTGCTAAATTTCAGGTTACTATTTCTTTTTGAAAAAAAAAATTTAAATCTATCTTTCACCCTAAAATCCACTTGAGATGGAGCTGATATCACCTACTGAATCAGAACAAATTCACACTGAATGACAAATTTAACTGGAAATTAAAACCGCAAGCGGTGTTGTAGTCCCTCGCTACTGCCGCCCGCCGCTCATGCCGCCCGCCGCTGCCCGACATGTCATGCACCTGGAAAATAAATGCGACGGTGAGAAATGCAGGAATCTGTAGGATTTCAATAGGCTTTCAATGGGCAAAAAAGGCCATTGCTTTTCAATGGGGAAAGTTCCATTGGTTTTCAATGGGGAAAATTCCCAATGATTTTCAATGGGGAAAATCAAAATCAAAATGGCCGACTCCCTGTTGGGAAAAGTATATTTGCGCAAGAGACTTTTTTGTTCATCTCCTTAGTCTACACATGTGTACCGAGTTTAATGTTCCAACTCCATAAAAACCCTTATGGGGAGGGGTTTTTGAAAATTTCAAGGGGGCGCTGTGGAGCCATTTTTTGACGCACATGGGCGGGGCCCTAGCACATGTTAGAAGGTGTGAGTGTTGATGTGTGTATGAAATTTCATGTTCCTACGACTTTGTTAAATCCACTAAAAAGGCAGGCAAAGTTTTGTGCTGAGTCATGGTTAGGGGCCGCTCCGGGAAAAATTCAATTTAAAATGGCCGGCTTCCTGTTTGGAATAGACGATTGGTGCAAGAGACTTTTTTGTTCATCTGGGGACGCTACACATGTGTACCGATTTTCATCTTCCAACTCCATAAAAACCCCTATGGCGAGGGGTTTTTAAAGATTTCAAGGGGGCGCTGTTGAGCCATTTTTTGCCTTACAGGGGCGTGGCTCCATGGGATGTTAGAAGGTCCGATGCTTGGCTAGGCTGGCAAATTTGGTGATCCTACGTGTTTCTTAAAGCCGCCAAAACGGCAAACGTATTTTTTGGCGAAAAATTTGAGAGACGGCGCGCTGCCGCGCGGACGCCATTGGACGTAGCTGCATGGCGTTCATAATGGAGGTTCAGCAGGTGGTTCTGGGTGTTTTAGAAGTGGAATGAAATTGATGGCATTAAGCATGTGGCGGCAGTATGGGGCAACGTAAAGGGTGGCGGCGTGGAGACATTAAGCCACGCCCACGGGCGTGGCCAGTATCAAACCACACAGGGCGTCACCCTTTACCTGTGTCTGAAATGTGAAGGCGATAGGATTTTTTTAAAGGCGCCAAAAAGGCAAACGTAATTTTTCGGCGAATGACCCAAAATGGCCGGGCTGCCACGCAAAGGCGGTTACTGGTAGCGGCACGCCGTTGGTCGTGCAGCTTCACCGACTTGTTTTCTGTTTTTTAGAAGTGAAACGAAGGCGACAGAGTAAACGGTGCGCTCGCCGTATACGTGTGAGTAAATAGCGACCATTTCCTGTTACCACTGGCGGGCGCCATGAGCGACGCGGGTCGTTGATACATAGGAATGTTCAGGGCCGGAGACCCGTTTTAAGTTCCGAATTTGAAGCGGCTAGGATTTTTTTTGTGGACGTGAGAGGCGTTCGTGCGTTTATGGCGAGCGGCGTCCTCCGCCCAAAACTTTAGGCCTCCCTACGAGCTACGCCCTCTGGCGAATCGATGCGCAGAGCACAACTTAAGCTCAGCTACGTCCGATGATGATTTATGCCGAGTTTGGAGTCTGTGGTGCGAGAGCCCTAGGACGAGTTCGTTTTGGCTAAAAAACGCCCGGTTCAAAATGGCCGACTTCCTGTTGGAATGTCGGCTTCGGCCCAAGAGGCAACTGCCCTTTTTTTTTTATGCTTGACATGTTCCCCGAGTTTCATGGGGCTACTTGAAAGTCGCCCACTTTGTCTATGGCTTTTTTGAAACGGTCTAGGGGGCGCTAGAGAGTCATTTTACACAGGGGGCGCTGGCGCGCCCCCCTCAACGCCGAGTTCCGCGAGACCGCCCGTTCCTGCCATGTCGTATCAACTTTTTGAGCATGGCTAGGGGGTGCAAACGCCCGTCGAACAGTTGCATGAATAATAATGCGTAATAATAATAATTAAAACCGCAAGCGGTGTTGTAGTCCCTCGCTACTGCCGCCCGCCGCTCATGCCGCCCGCCGCTGCCCGACATGTCATGCACCTGGAAAATAAATGCGACGGTGAGAAATGCAGGAATCTGTAGGATTTCAATAGGTTTTCAATGGGCAAAAAAGGCCATTGCTTTTCAATGGGGAAAGTTCCATTGGTTTTCAAAGGGGAAAAATGCCATTGGTTTGTAATGGTTAAAAAGGCCATTGCTTTTCAATGGGTAAAAATGCCATTGCTTTTCAATGGGTAAAAATGCCATTGGTTTTCAATGGGCAAAATTTACATTGGTTTTCAATGGGGAAAATTCCAATGGTTTTCAATGGGGAAAATTTCCATTGATTTTCAATGAGGGAAAATGAAATTGAAAATGGCAGACTCCCTGTTGGGAAAAGTCAATTTGCGCAAGAGGCTTTTTTGTTCATCTCCTTAGTCTACACATGTGTACCGAGTTTCATGTTCCAACTCCATAAAAACCCTTATGGGGAGGGGGTTTTGAAAATTTCAAGGGGGCGCTGTGGAGCCATTTTTTGTCGCACATGGGCGTGGGTCAATGGGATGTTAGAAGGTGCGAGCCTTTACTACGCTAGCAAATTTGGTGATCCTACGTGTTTCTTAAGGGTGGTTTTATGCCGGCAAACTGTAAAAAGTGTATTTTTGGCCAAAGGAATTGAAAGACGCCATTTTTGTCGGGCCGTAGCGGCCACGCCCTTTGAGCTACGGATGCGCAGAGCACAACTTAAGATCAGCTGAGTCTGGAGATGTTGTCAGCCAAATTTGAAGTGGATTGGCCGAAATTCCTCGGACGAGTTCGTTTTCAGTAGAGAGACTAAAATTCAAAATGGCCGACTTCCGGTTTGGAGTAGATCATTGGTGCCAGAGACTTTTTCGTTCATCTGCTTATGGTACACAAGTGTACCAATTTTCATGTTCCAACTCCATAAAAACCCTTATGGGGAGGGGTTTTAAAATGTTCTAGGGGGCGCTGTTGAGCCATTTTTTGCATTACATGGGCGTGGCTCAATGGGATGTTAGAAGGTGCGAGGCTAAGCTACGCTGCCAAATTTGGTGATCCTAAGTGTTTCTTAAAGGCGCAAAAAAGGGAAACGTATTTTTTGGCGGCAAAATCAAAAGACGGCGCGCTGCCGCGCGGACGCCATTGGACGTAGCTGCATGGCGTTCATAATGGAGGTTCAGCAAGTGGTTCTGGATGTTTTAGAAGTGGAATGAAATTGATGGCATTAAGCATGTGTCGTCAGTATGGGGCAACGTAAAGGGTGGCGGCGTGGAGGCATTAAGCCACGCCCACGGGCGTGGCCATTATCAAACGACACAGGGCGTCACCCTTCACATGTGTCTGAAATGTGAAGGCGATAGGATTATTTTAACAGCGTCAAAAAGGCAAACGTAATTTTTCGGCGAATGACCCAAAATGGCCGGGCAGCCACGCAAAGGCGGTTACTGGTAGCGGCACGTCGTTGGTCGTGCAGCTTCACCGACTTGTTTTTTATTATTTAGAGGTGAAACGAAGGCGACAGACTAAACGGTGCGCTCGCCGTATACGTGGATGTAAAATGCGACCATTTCCTGTTACCACGGGCGGGCGCCATGAGCGACCCGGGTCTTTGATACATAGGATCGTTCAGGGCCGGAGACCCGTCCTAAGTTCCGAATTTGAAGCGGCTCCGATTTTTTTTGTGGGCGTGAGAGGCGTTCGTATTTTTATGGCGAGCGGCGTCCTCCGCCCAAAACTTTAGGCCTCCCTACGAGCTACGCCCTATGGCGAAACGATGCGCAGAGCACAACTTAAGCTCAGCTAGGTCCGATGTAGATGTGTGCCGAGTTTGGAGTCTGTGGTGCGAAAACCCTAGGACGAGTTCGTTTTGGCTAAAAAACGCCCGATTCAAAATGGCCGACTTCCTGTTTGACTTAGAGCGTCGGCCCAAGAGGCAACTGCCCTTTTTTTTTTATGCTTGACATGTTTCCCGAGTTTCATGGGGCTACTTGAAAGTCGCCAAAAAGTCTATGGGCTTTTTGGAAATTTGTAGGGGGCGCTAGAGAGGCATTTTGCATAGGGGGCGCTGGCGCGCCCCCCTGATTCGCCATTCGGAAAAGGTCGCATCTGCCCGTCACGTCAAATCAACTTTTTGAGCGTGGCAAACGCCCCGAATTTGGGCAAATGCACGTGTTAGAATAATAATGCGTAATAATAATAATTAAAACCGCAAGCGGTGTTGTAGTCCCTCGCTACTGCCGCCCGCCGCTAATGCCGCCCGCCGCTGCCCGACGTCCTGCAACGCTTGAAAAACTAAATGCGACTGTGAAAAATGCAGGAATCTGTAGGATTTCAATAGGTTTTCAATGGGCAAAAAAGCCATTGGTTTTCAATGGGGAAAGTTCCATTGCTTTTCAATGGGTAAAAATGCCATTGGTTTTCAATGGGTAAATTACCATTGGTTTTCAATGGGCAAAATTTACATTGGTTTTCAATGGGGGAAATTCCAATGGTTTTCAATGGGGAAAATTTCCATTGATTTTCAATGAGGGAAAATTAAATTGAAAATGGCAGACTCCCTGTTGGGAAAAGTAAAGTTGCGCAAGAGACTTTTTTGTTCATCTCCTTAGTCTACACATGTGTACCGAGTTTCATGTTTCAACTCCATAAAAACCCTTAAGGGGAGGGGGTTTTGAAAATTTCAAGGGGGCGCTGTGGAGCCATTTTTTGCCGCACATGGCCGTGGGTCAATGGGATGTTAGAAGGTGCGAGCCTTTACTACGCTAGCAAATTTGGTGATCCTACGTGTTTCTTAAATTTGGTTTTATGCCGGCAAACTGTGAAACGTGTATTTTTGGCCAAAGGATTTGAAAGACGCAAATTATCTCGAGCCGTAGCGGCCACGCCCTTTGAGCTACGGATGCGCAGAGCACAACTTAAGATCAGCTGAGTCTGGAGATGATGTCAGGCAAATTTGAAGTGGATTGGCCGAAATCCCTGGGACGAGTTTGTTTTCAGTAGAGAAACTAAAATTCAAAATGGCCGACTTTCGGTTTGGAGTAGACCATTGGTGCCAGAGACTTTTTTGTTCATCTGGTTATGCTACACAAGTGTACCAATTTTCATGTTCCAACTCCATAAAAACCCTTATGGGGAGGGGTTTTGAAATGTTCTAGGGGGCGCTGTTGAGCCATTTTTGTCATTACAGGGGTGTGGCTCAATGGGATGTTAGAAGGTGCGCGCCTTTGCCACGCTAGCAAATTTGGTGATCGTACGTGTTTTTTAAAGGCACAAAAAAGGGAAACGTATTTTTTTGCGCCAAAATCAAAAGACGGCGCGCCGCCACGCGGACGCCATTGTACGTAGCTGCATGACGTTCATAATGGAGGTTCAGCAAGTGGTTATGGATGTTTTAGAAGTGGAATGAAATTGATGCGTCGAAACATGTGGCGTCAGTATGTGTAAACGTAAAGGGTGGCGGCGTGGAGGCTATAAGCCCCGCCCATGGGCGGGGTCAGCATCAAACGACACAGGGCGCCACCCTTCACCTGTGTATGAAGTTTGGAGGCGATAGGATTTGTTTAAAGGCGTCAAAAAGGCAAACGTAATTTTTCGGCGAATGACCCAAAATGGCCGAGCTGCCACGCAAAGGCGGTTACTGGTAGCGGCACGCCGTTGGTCATGCAGCTTCACCGACTTGTTTTCTGTTTTTTAGAAGTGAAACGAAGGCGACAGAGTAAACGATGCGCTCGCCGTATACGTGTGCGTAAAAAGCGACCATTTCCTGTTACCACGGGCGGGCGCCATGAGCGACCCGGGTCGTTGACACATAGGATCGTTCAGGGCCGGAGACCCGTTCTAAGTTCCGAATTTGAAGCGGCTCCGATTTTTTTTGTGGGCGTGAGAGGCGTTCGTATTTTTATGGCGAGCGGCGTCCTCCGGCCAAAACTTTAGGCCTCGCTATGACCTACGCCCTCTGGCGAAACGATGCGCAGAGCACAACTTAAGCTCAGCTACCTCCGATGATGATTTTTGCCGAGTTTGGAGTCTGTGGTGCGAAAACCCTAGGACGAGTTCGTTTTGGCTAAAAAACGGCCGATTCAAAATGGCCGACTTCCTGTTGGAATGTCGGCTTCGGCCCAAGAGGCAACTGCCCTTTTTTTTTTATGCTTGACATGTTTCCCGAGTTTCATGGGGCTACTTGAATGTCGCCGACTTTGTCTATGGGTTTTGCGCAACGTTGTAGGGGGCGCTAGAGAGTCATTTTGCACAGGGGGCGCTGGCGCGCCCCCCTCAATCGCTATTCGGAAAAGGTCGCATCTGCCCGTCACGTCAAACCAACTTTTTGAGCGTGGCAAACGCCCCGAATTTCGCAAAACAGTCGGTCAAGAATAATAATGAAGAATAAACAGCTCAATTTTAATAGTCCCTCACTCCTTTCACTTTGTGAGGGCGAGGGACTAATTAAAACCGCAAGCGGTGTTGTAGTCCCTCGCTCATGCCGCCCGCCGCTCATGCCGCCCGCCGCTGCCCGACATGCCATGCACCTGGAAAATAAATGCGACGGTGAAAAATGCAGGACTCTGTAGGATTTCAATAGGTTTTCAATGGGCAAAAAAGGCCATTGCTTTTCAATGGGGAAAGTTCCATTGGTTTTCAATGGGGAAAATTCCCAATGAACCTCAATGGGGAAAATCAAAATCAAAATGGCCGACTCCCTGTTGGGAAAAGTAAATTTGCGCAAGAAACTTTTTTGTTCATCTCCGTGAGTTCCACGTGTGTACCGATTTTCATGTTCCTGCTCCATGAAAACCCCTATGGGAAGGGGTTTTTGAAAATTTCAAGGGGGCGCTGTGGAGGCATTTTTTGCCGCACATGGGCGGGGCCCTAGCACATGTTAGAAGGTGTGACTGTTGATGTGTGTATGAAATTTCATGTTCCTACGACTTTGTTAAAGGCACCAAAAAGGCAGCCGAAATTTGTTGCTGAGTCATGGTTAGCGGCCGCTCCGGGAAAAATTCAATTTAAAATGGCCGGCTTCCTGTTGGGAATAGACCATTGGTGCAAGAGACTTTTTTGTTCATCTGGGGACGCTACACGTGTGTCCCGATTTTCATCTTCCAACTCCATAAAAACCCCTATGGGGAGGGGTTTTTAAAGGTTTCAAGGGGGCGCTGTTGAGCCATTTTTTGCCTTACAGGGGCGTGGCTCTATGGGATGTTAGACGGTGTGAGCCTTGGCTACGCTGGCAAATTTGGTGATCCTACGTGTTTCTTAAAGCCGCCAAAACGGCAAACGTATTTTTTGGCGAAAAATTTGAGAGACGGCGCGCTGCCGCGCGGACGCCATTGGACGTAGCTGCATGGCGTTCATAATGGAGGTTCAGCAAGTGGTTCTGGGTGTTTTAGAAGTGGAATGAAATTGATGGCATTAAGCATGTGTCGTCAGTATGGGGCAACGTAAAGGGTGGCGGCGTGGAGGCATTAAGCCACGCCCACGGGCGTGGCCATTATCAAACGACACAGGGCGCCACCCTTCACCTGTGTATGAAGTTTGGAGGCGATAGGATTTTTTTAAAGGCGTCAAAAGGGCTCACAAACTTTTTTTGCGAAAGACCCAAAATGGCCGCGCTGCCACGCAAAGGCGGTTACTGGTAGCGGCACGCCGTTTGTCGTGCGGCTTCACCGACTTGTTTTCTGTTTTTTAGAAGTGAAACCAAGGCGACAGAGTAAACGGTGGGCTCGCCGTATACGTGGGTGTAAATAGCGACCATTTCCTGTTACCACGGGCGGGCGCCATGAGCGAGCCGGGTCGTTGATACATAGGAACATTCAGGGCCGGAGACCCGTTCTAAGTTCCGAATTTGAAGCGGCTAGGATTTTTTTTGTGGGCGTGAGAGGCGTTCGTGCGTATATGGCGAGCGGCGTCCGTCGGGCAAAACTTTAGGCCTCCCTACGAGCTACGCCCTCTGGCGAAGCGATGCGCAGAGCACAACTTAAGCTCAGCTACGTCCGATGTTGATTTTTGCCGAGTTTGGAGTTTGTGGTGCGAAAGCCCTAGGACGAGTTCGTTTTGGCTAAAAAACGCCCGATTCAAAATGGCCGACTTCCTGTCGGAATGTCGGCTTTGGCCCAAGAGGCAACTGCCCTTTTTTTTTTATGCTTGACATGTTTCCCGAGTTTCATGGGGCTACTTGAAAGTCGCCCACTTTGTCTATGGCTTTTTTGCAACGGTCTAGGGGGCGCTAGAGAGTCATTTTGCACAGGGGGCGCTGGCGCGCCCCCCTCAACGCCGAGTTCCGCGAGGCCGCCCGTTCCTGCCATGTCGTATCAACTTTTTGAGCATGGCTAGGGGGTGCAAATGCCCGTCGAAGAGTTGCATGAATAACTAATAATAATAATAAAACCGCAAGCGGTGTTGTAGTCCCTCGCTACTGCCGCCCGCCGCTCATGCCGCCCGCCGCTGCCCGACGTCCTGCAACGCTTGAAAAATAAATGCGACTGGGAAAAATGCAGGAATCTGTAGGATTTCAATAGGTTTTCAATGGGCAAAAAAGGCCATTGCTTTTCAATGGGGAAAGTTCCATTGGTTTTCAATGGGGAAAATTCCCAATGATCTTCAATGGGGAAAATCAAAATCAAAATGGCCGACTCCCTGTTGGGAAAAGTAAATTTGCGCAAGAGACTTTTTTGTTCATCTCCTTAGTCTACACATGTGTACCGATTTGCATGTTCCTGCTCCATAAAAACCCCTATGGGGAGGGGTTTTTAAAAAATTCAAGGGGGCGCTGTAGAGCCATTTTTCGCCGCACATGGGCGGGGCCCTAGCACATGTTAGAAGGTGCGACTGTTGATGTGTGTATTAAATTTCGTGTTACTACGACTTTGTTAAATCCACTAAAAAGGCAGACAAAGTTTTTTGCTGAGTCATGGTTAGGGGCCGCTCCGGGGAAAATTCAATTTAAAATGGCCGGCTTCCTGTTTGGAATAGACCATTGGTGCAAGAGACTTTTTTGTGCATCTGGTGATGCTACACATGTGTACCGATTTTCATCTTCCAACTCCATAAAAACCCCTATGGGGAGGGGTTTTTGAAAGTTTCAAGGGGGCGCTGTTGAGCCATTTTTTGCCTTACAGGGGCGTGGCTCCATTGGATGTTAGAAGGTGCGAGCCTTGGCTAGGCTGGCAAATTTGGTGATCCTACGTGTTTGTTAAAGCCGCCAAAACGGCAAACGTATTTTTTGGCGAAAATTTAGAGAGACGGCGCGCTGCCGCGCGGACGCCATTGGACGTAGCTGCATGGCATTCATAATGGAGGTTCAGCAAGGGGTTCTGGGTGTTTTAGAAGTGGAATGAAATTGATGGCATTAAGCATGTGTCGTCAGTATGGGGCAACGTAAAGGGTGGCGGCGTGGAGGCATTAAGCCACGCCCACGGGCGTGGCCATTATCAAACGACACAGGGCGCCACCCTTCACCTGTGTATGAAGTTTGGAGGCGATAGGATTTTTTTAAAGGCGCCAAAAAGGCAAACGTAATTTTGCGGCGAATGACCTAAAATGGCCGGGCTGCCACGCAAAGGCGGTTACTGGTAGCGGCACGGCGTTGGGCGTGCAGCTTCACCGACTTGTTTTCTGTTTTTTAGAAGTGAAACGAAGGCGACAGAGTAAACGGTGCGCTCGCCGTATACGTGGGCGTAAATAGCGACCATTTCCTGTTACCACGGGCGGGCGCCATGAGCAACGCGGGTCGTTGATACATAGGATCGTTCAGGGCCGGAGACCCGTTCTAAGTTCCGAATTTGAAGCGGCTCCGATTTTTTTTGTGGGTGTGAGAGGCGCTCGTGCGTTTATGGCGAGCGGCGTCCGCCGCCCAAAACTTTAGGCCTCCCTACGAGCTACGCCCTATGGCGAAACGATGCGCAGAGCACAACTTAAGCTCAGCTACGTCCGATGATGATTTTTGCCGAGTTTGGAGTTTCTGGTGCGAGAGCCCTAGGACGAGTTCGTTTTGGCTAAAAAACGCCCGGTTCAAAATGGCCGACTTCCTGTTGGAATGTCGGCGTCGGCCCAAGAGGCAACTGCCCTTTTTTTTTTATGCTTGACATGTTTCCCGAGTTTCATGGGGCTACTTGAAAGTCGCCCACTTTGTCTATGGCTTTTTTGAAACGGTCTAGGGGGCGCTAGAGAGTCATTTTGCACAGGGGGCGCTGGCGCGCCCCCCTCAACGCCGATTCGGAAAAGGTCGCATCTGCCCGTCACGTCGCATCAACTTTTTGAGCGTCGGAAACGGGCGTTTTTGGCTGTCGAAGAGTGTCAGGAATAAAAATAATAATAATAATAATAATAAACAGCGCAATTTTAATAGTCCCTCTCTCCTTTCACTTTGTGAGGGCGAGGGACTAAATATTATCACAAAGCCATTCTTATACCTCTGCATATTCACAGGCAGGCTTTCATATACACATTGTTCACAAATTATTAGGTACACCTTGCTAAAGGTAAAGCAGTGTAATGCAATGATCCTGCACTAAATCCTACCTTTCTGAAGGTTATAATGGTTTCTTTTACTTTTTTAGAGTAGTGTTGATTAAACTTTGAGGCTATAACTTATTATTCTCATGATTTGTACTACATTATACTGAGAGGCGTTTATTACGAGGATCCCCTTTAGCTTCTACTGCCGCAGTTTCTAGTCTTCCTGGGGTCCGACAGGATCTACCGTTTACACTGATCGTTATTAAAGAACAAAGCTTACAAGAGGAATATGCAATTAAAAGAATCACAATGTCAGTCTGTGATTTGTTCATTTTTAACAGGCGGGATGGTCCACTCTGAGGTTTAGGGTTAATCCTCAGAATTATTATAATTATTATTATAGGCCTAGTCTAATTCTTGATATTATAATTGTGATTATAATGTTGACACATTTTGTTTAGGTCTTTTCTTATTCTTTCAAAACACATTGAAGCTTTCACGGTATAAACTTTACCTCAAATGATGTAACTGTAGCAGCAGAGTGTGGTGCAGTCAGTGCAGGTTAATTTCCTCACTCTCAGTACCCGCTTTACTACCAGGTTACAAAACATTTATAGTAAAAACGATATCTATAGTCATGTCTCCCCTAAAATATCTTGTTGCAGAATTGGCTCGTGTATCTCGATATTCAGCCGCACAGATGCTCCTGGATGATTATAGAAATGTTATAGGAATACTACAGGGAACAGTGTCTCTATGATCCTCTCACTCTTCCACAAATAGACGTTACTACTTGTCATTCTGAATGAAGGTGTCATGACTCTAAAGCGTATATATAGGCCACCATATAGTATAGAATTGAATATTTATAGTATATAGTTTAGAGAATAGTATATATCTAAGACGAAATTGACAGAACAGAGCTGAGAGAAAAAGGTGCAATTACAAATCCGTCTGCTACTTCAGCACCACAGACAGCGCCATGGATTCATCGATACACAGCACACTTAGGCTACTGATATTTCAGAGCCAAGGTCAAACTTGCACAAACCTCAGTCAGATAAAAGATCAATGAGTCAGGTAGACTAGACTAACATATTCAGCTAAACAACCCATCTGCCCCTGCTAGTAGTAGTAGTAGCCGCAGTGCTGCCATTGAAATAAAGGTGCAGGAGTAAAAGTGGAGTGTGTGCAGTTTGTGAATCATCTTTGAGAAATCCTGCCTCACGACTGACTATAAACTACGCTGCATCTCTTTTGTGAAACAGAACAGCATTATATAATATGAGTTAGCTTCCTCTATTTTAGACTCTCCATTACCTAAAGGTCAGCGCTGACAGTTTGCTATTGGTCAACAGCAGGACGTTCCATCTCAAAGATCACCAAAGTTTAACTGATATTTATGACATAAAATTCAGTTTGTGGCGATTCCATTGAAATGAATTGATTTCACTCATAAACACTGATGTTATAAATGTTTGTGTGATCAGTTGCCCAGTAGGTGTTCCTGTTGTGATGTTGTGTACCGCTTCAACCTTGAACCACAACCTCTCATCTGTGTGCATTGTGCATCTCGTGTACTCAATCGGGATATTTCAGCATCAGTGCAGCAGACCATACTCCCTGTTTAATCCCTCAATATCAAGAGTGATATCCTCATTTCCAAAACCAAACTCATGCTCATGAAGTATTTAAACAGCCCAGTACATGCCTTTTATGAAGATAAAAGTCCTTACTTGTTCCCAGTGTGGTGCTGCTCGTACGGTTGTTGGCCCAGTTCTGCATTAGGTGTGGTCTGGTTTGACTCGCTGGGTCAACCGCCACAGTGGTGGACCTGAACATGGGACCGGAACCTGGAGCACTGAGGAGAGGAGAGGAGAGGAGAGGAGAGGAGAGGAGAGGAGAGGAGAGGAGAGGAGAGGAGAGGAGAGGAGGAATTAAGGAGGAGAGGAGAGGATGAAAGAAAAGAAAGGAAGGAGGACAGGAGACAAGGGAACAAATGAAAAGAGGAAGAGACAAAAGAATGAGGGGAGGATATGAATGAAACGCAGAAAAGAGGAGACCAGAATTAGAGAAAAAAATCAGGAGGAGAGTATGAAAGAAAAGAAATGTTAAGAAGAGACAGAAGGGGAGAAAAGGAAAGGAGAGGACAAAAAGAAAGAGGAGCGGAGAAAGGGGGAATAGTAATAGGGAGAAATGAGATGAAATGAACAAATGAAAATGAAAGGACGAAAGAAAACAAAAGAAAAGAAGAGGAAATAGAGGGGAGAAGCGGACAAAAGGAATGGGAGAAAAGAAGGGATGCAGAGAATAGAAGAGAATGAAAGGAGAAGAATGATGAGAAGAGATGGTAGGACAAAAGTAGAGGACAAGGATAAAAGAAAAGGAAAGGAGTGAAGGGAAGAGGAGACAAGGAAGCAGCACCGAGGAGGGCAAGAGCAGCTGAAATCCAGCTGAAAATCAATTTGGTCATGCTTTCCTCTCTCTGCCTTTTTGCCAGGAGCCAAACTGCATTGTTGCAAATCTGAAAATGGCAGTGACAGCCGATGCCGATACACGACTTTCTGTGCAGCGAGTGGGTTTAGTCGCTTGACGTGATTGGTCAGAGACACTTTATCACCAAACTGATAATCCCCATTAGGCACAGCAAGAAGCAATTTATTGGTTGCTGTGCCAACGCTTGCTGTAACCAGGGAGCTAGTTAGTGATCTCTTGTTTCTTCTGTTTTATTTTTACTCAGGAACAAGTCTGTGAAACAAACATGTCAGTCAGGGCACAAGTTTTTTTTTTTTTTCTTTGAAAACCTACATTTAAATTCAACCCTTCATGCATGGATTTAAAAGTCGTGGATGTTTGATCTTGTCTCCAGGGACTATTTTCTGGCGGAGACCTATGTTCTTTTTGCATGGGCATCTCCAGGTTATGACTCGTAGCTCTGAGCTCAATTGTGCTATCACAAATATCACAAATATATGATTTTTTTTTCTCTGTTTGGTAGTTTGCCAGATGATCTCGCATCATAACATTCTTTCAGCAAGAAGCAGCCAAAGCCACATCATCTGTTTCTAGACCTCCGTGTTTGTTTATCAATTTTTCTTCCAGTGTTGTTTTTTTGTTTAAGGCAAACTGCACATGAGTTCAACACTGTTTGGCAGCCCACTTAAAAGTCCCAGATGTTGGTACTTCCCACCAGCTCATGAACACAGAGAAATATGTAGATTTTTGCAACATTAACATACAGCTTTAAAGTAACTTTGACAAACATAAACCCAGCAGGTTTTTCCCTCTAATGGATCACCCATCTCAAGGAAGTTAATATTTCCTGCAACAGACTGCAATTAGATGAAGAGGACAAAAAAGTGTCCAAGTCTATAATTTTGAATACAAAGAAAGGCCTTTTCTCAGCAGAGATGTTGGCATACCACAGTAGGAAAAGCACAGGTGTAAATAAAATTATGATGGCTGAATTCCATTTAGCTGCTTTCGTTATTGTGCATGCTGGCTCACTCACACCGTCATGGCAACAGAGCCATTGTTAATGGCATTAGTAACTGTAAAGTGACGAACTTACTCTGGACTTGGTAAATTATTGACATTAGTAACGCTATTGACATAGCTTTTAGTAAAACCTTTGAGATTTGATGAGAAGTTGTTTAGTTTGGCTAGATTAGGATACATGTAGGAAGATATTCAAGAATCAGCACTCAAGCTTTTCTATGCATCTGTTTTTATTTGTTGTTTCAATTTGCGCATAAAGAGTGAGATGGCTCTTGCGCTTGACTGAGGAACAAAAGTTGCTGTGAAATAAAATAATGTCACAAGTGCAATGACGTACATGAAGCTAAAAATGCACTGAAGAGATGAAAAATAATGCTTGCAATGGTTTAATAGTCCATGACTAAAAAATGATCTTACAGCTGCTTATCTTCAATTCCATATATGTATATTATATAATATAATAAATATATAATATATTTATTATATTATATATTTTCTGGAAATTTGTTCAAACATTTTGACGTAAACATGTAGCTACTGATGTCACAATACTTACAAATAAATATTAAACAGTATTTTACTCACCACTCTCCTGTCCTCCTCTCCTCATGCTGATGGAGCCTCCTCAGCACTCTCTCCTCTCTCTTCTCCTCCCTTCGTCTCCTCTGCCGTCTGCAGGCCAACGCTCTGTAAAATTCCCTCTGTTTCAGCTCCTTCAGCCGCTGGAGGACAAGCACAGTTACATTTTCTTTATTATTAATAGTTGTAGACGTAGTAGTACTATTACTAGTTAACAGAAGCAGGAGGAATTAGAAGGTCAAATAGGAAAACAGTAATATTATGTGTTTAAATAAGCTGAGCATGCAGTATTTATTTTTTGTGTACAGTATATGTGTGTCGTTGTGCAATTCTTTATCTGTTCTGTGTGTAAGTATAAAATTGTGTGTGTCAGTGTGTGTGTGTGTGTGTGCTTGCTTGCTAAGACAGCCAGTGTCAGCTTTAGTATAGTCCAGACCAGCTTAATTCACTTACTGAGCTCTGTCTGCAAGCTGTCTGCAAGCCGGAGATACTGATATTGTGTGTGTGTGTGTGTTTGTGTGTGTCACAAATATAAATAATAATAATAATAATAATAATATACCGGAGGGTTCATATCGCAGACAGACAGATGACAATAGACAGACAGACAGCAAGGCGGACAGAGAAACCGACAAATAGATAAACAGACCAAAATAGACAGACAGATAAAACACAGAGGCGGGAGGACAAGAAAGATACAGACACAGGCAGCGGCAGGCAGGACGACAGATGTAGTATATTTTTTAAAAGTCAAACCAGCCTCAGGAGTTCTTAGAAGGTATACAGTACATACAGTATGACGGGTGAACAACATGACAAATGAAAACCTCCCAATAGACTACAACAATGAACAATGAAGAGCATCTCCAGTCACAGTAAATTAATAAGTGAATAATTAATTGTAATTTAGACATTGTAGAAGTGTTTCATCTGTAGTCTGTATATAAAGGTGTAGTGAGGTGTGACGTCACCCGTTGGTTTCACTACAGCTGGTTTGAAGCTCAGCATTGCAGCTTATGGTTTGTGCGATCTTTGCCGTTTGGAGGAGTGTGGGAGCGTTGGGAATAATGAACGGTGCACACTTGTAGCTAAACTATGCTAACAGAGCAGGTCAAGTCATTGTGGTTATCGCTTAGATTCACCACTTTAACATACACAGAGAAAGCTGTAGATAAGTGGACAGTTTGTACTTAAACACGTGAGATTTGAAATAAAAATGTAACTGTGGTTAAAGTATCAGAGAGGAGGGCACTCTGTTAAAAATACGGTTCAGTTCCTACACAGTTTATCTCATATGGATGTAAACTCTTAATATAGCAGCACATTCACCTCATATTCATTGTTTCCTGTCAGCAGTGTGCTGGAGTGCAGAACACAACAAATAATATGTCACCTTCCTACTACCTGTGCACGGTGCTGTATAAATTATATACTGTATTCAATTAGAATAACATACAGCCTCTTTAAGTAGATAATGTGCGTATGATTGTTTTTCCCAGTCTGATTCGTTGCATCTGTCACACCAGCGAATCAAGCGCCGGGTGACGTTGCTGCTCAGCGAACGGCTTCATTTCCAAAAGAAGATGGGACCGTGACTGACCGTGAACCAAAAGACGAGCAGCTTAGCTGCAGTGTGTGTGCAGGCCGGGGAATATTACTGCTACAAAATCCATTTCCTGCAAGAGCTGCAGTCTTGAACAATATGCCTTAAATTCTCCACATCCCCAAGTAAACCTAATAACTCTGACACACAGCTAACTGTGAAAAATATGATGCCTCTTTCATCGCTTGCAAGTGAACAAATAGTATATTTTGTAAACTCTCAAACTGCTGCAAGTTCTCAGAGTTGCTTCCTCCACATCCCACTACCAAAACACAAACTGGTTTTACATTAGACTAAATGACAAGAGAAGAATAAATATCACAGAAAAGTGACAAGTCCCTCCATTTTTAAGCAAGGATTTTTTAAAATCCTTATAACAATTAGCACTGATAATGATGCGTGTGTGTGTGTGTGTGTGTGTGTGTGTGTGTAAAACTGCTTGTTTACTGCTATGTTTGCAGAATGTGTAGGTAAATACAGTATATAATGTGCATGTATGTGCATATGTACCATGCCTATTAATTTTTTATTTTATTTCTTTTGTAGTTGTTCTGCCTTTTCTTATAACCAAAAATCCACCGATCTATTAATATTCTTAATATTTAGTCTACCCTAATTCATATATGTAAATAAGATAGACAAAATAAAATAAATCACTGGGTGAAATTATGATATACAGTATAACATTATATATTGCATGATGATATTGATCATTGATGAATAAGAAATATTGCCATAAACCAGCCCCTATAATAATCTTATATATCCAGGTATGTTAAAAGGATTGCTAACATATTATAATGGAAAATCTGGTTCAACCATTTAATTAATTTGCTTTAGACTGTTGTGTTGTGTTGTCTTCGTTCAGAGTGCTCGTTCTGGCTCTGTGATGTAACTAATCTGTGACCTTGGTCAGGAGGGTTTAAGGTGTTGTGTGGCAGGATAAACCAGACCTCTGGGTGACTTGTTAAGGTGGTCTGACTCACCTGCTTGTGGTGATGGTCATAGGAGTTGATGTGGTTGTCGTACTGTTGGTGTCTCATATACTGCTTATTGCACAGCTCGCAGTAGAAACTGGAGTCTCCTTCCTCCTACAGAGAAAGAAAAAGAAGTTCTGAATGATTAAATCTCACGTCTTGTATTGTATGTCTTTGTGGCGATTGTAAGTGTCATTGCACCAATAACAAGATACACAGCTCTTTGTTTTCAGATTATTTTTTTTTTTTAATCTATGAGCAGATTTGTTTTAATCATGATCTTAAGCATCCAGAGGTCACTGTAGTGTACAGGAGGAGGATGACTCAGAAAGTATTCAGGTAATAGAAAGTGAAGAGTTATTGGGAGAAAATGCAAGCTGAGATATTGATTATGCGCCAGAATACACCTAATTAAGTTTAAAAAAAAAAAAAGAAAACAAGAGATGTTGCTTTTTCAGTTGTATTTCTGACACAATTTTCATAAATGTTCTTATATATTTGTTTTAAAATATACCAAAAACAGTGGTCTGTGAGGATTTGGCAACTGTTCGATTGACAGGTGTCTCAGTATTTTACATTCAGCCCAGTCTTCATTCTCTTTTATTAAATCACAATTTCTTCACTGCCAAATCACCAGAAGTCTTTTTTAGAAACAAACATATTTTTAACCACAGAGCAAGTCTCTGTCATTGTTTTATAACAGTGCATGAACTCAACTACTACTACTGTACTGAAGTACAACTTTCAGGTACTTTATTTAAATGCTTCTTTATACTGCTACATCCCTCAGAAGGAAATATTGCACTTTTTACTAAGTACATTTATTTAACAGCTGTATTTACTTTTTACTTTACATACAAAATATGTGATTAACCTATGAAATATGATATACTGTTATAGATTCAATTTCATGAGTGCAGTTTTAGAATAAAGTTTAGGGGGAAAACACATTCGTTCTCCTTAATACGTCTGTCTCACACAAAGACCGAAAGATAGAGGTGAAAATAAAAAAGCAGTTTGTGTGACTTCTGCTGCTTTTTGAAAGCATCAGAACCGCAGATGGATGATGCAGGCTGATGACATGCTTCTGCCTTTGTTTACTTGTTTGTGTTTACATCGTAGTGCTACAATTCACCACGCATCCATCACACTGTCTGACTGATATCATCTCTCACACAATGAAATGCAATGAACTTACAATCATTGTCACACAATCTAAATGCAGTTTTACAAGTATTAAGTTGTAAAAAAAACAGGAGAGCCACAGAAATCCCTAAAATATTAATTGCTTTATCCTGATGCACAAGATAATAACTTGTTTTATATATATTATTATTATTATTTTGTTCACATAAAATGAAAAACAAATCAACTTTTTGGGGCTCTGCAATTTAACACTCTGAAACTGACTATTTTGCATAATGAGTAGTTTTGCTATTGATATTTTAAGCACACTTTTGTTGTGTATAAAATTGTATAGAGCTGCAGACTATTATTAAGCAACCATTTTGATAATGGAATAGCTTAATCATTTTTTGAGCAAACATTTGCAAGTTTCAGTTTCTCATATGCAATGATTTAATGCTTTCAAACATGAATCGCAAACAAAGACTGTCGATTGAACAAAACAAGGCATACGAAGACGTCACCTTTGTCTATGGGAAATTATAACATGTATAACACGCATTCTTCACTATTTTATAACATTTAACAGACAATTAAAAAACAATTAATTAATTATGAAAATAAGCGTTAGTTGCATCTCTACCTGTGTACTTTGAATGCATTTTTATATTATGGTATTTCTACTTTTACTTTAGTAAAGCAGCTGAATACTTCTTCCATCACTATTATTACTTTTCACAGCAATAGTTTTAATTTTTATGACTTTACTGAATGTAAAACAGAAAAATAAAATGTGAACTGAACTGCTACGTATCGCCTATGAGAGGCAATATACCTTTTATGCCGTGTTAGCATCTTTATAAATCACGACTTTGTTCTTGTTGTAAAAACAAAATGCATTTGTAAATAAATCCCACTGTGTAGGTGAGCGTGGTGAATTACAGCCAGAACCATGCAGGTCGTAAAATGTGTTTATGGGGAACGTATATTCATCAAACTCAAGCATTTAATTTGCTACCTGTCGTATGGAGAGTGTGTGTATTTGCGTGTGTGCGCGTGCTCATAGAGTTTGTCATGTGGAGTGATGCTGTCTCTATTGCTTCCGATGGCTAATGGGCCTTTCAATCACAACTATTGATCAGCAATCTGAGTGTCTGAGTGAACACACACACACACACACACACACGCATATCTGCAAACCCACATCTATAGCTTTTAATACATCGGTGGGTCTTAAGCTCACACAGACGTTCACAGATTTAACTTTTAGGGTCTACACAGATAGAGAGAGAGAGACACACACACACACACACTATCTCCATTAATGGAAGATTGATTTATCTTTAAAACTAGGGAACATTCAATCTGTGACACGACCTTCAGTAAAGGTCTGGGCGCTGTGTGAGTGTGTCTGCATGTGTGTCACAGTTTGTATAAGTTGGAAATCTCCGAAAGAAAGTTTTTTTGTCTCTAAAATTGGCAGTGGAAGAGCTTCCTTAACTCCATCATAGGCAGAAAAGACAAACAGCGAGCTAGCCAGACTAAAAATGAGACAGATGGAGACAGAAAGACAGTGACAAAAGCAGAGGGGATGGACAACTTTGTTTAATCCTTCACGGTCCCCGAACAGCCGCCATCCTCTGCCATTACCACAGGGATCTCCTCCTTCAGTCAGCATTAGCTCATCAGACAAGTGATTACTGCAGCTACCATAATTCTATTAAGTAACGAATTTATGCTGCATTATTCTATTACAGAACGAAACATTACATTTGCATTATTTAATCAAAGACAGCATTGCTTTGCATTATGTCATTAAAGATGTCGTTGGGTTGCATTAGCCCACTGAAGATGGGTCTGGATGTCCATTAAACATGGCTTGCTGGATAGCTTGGAAATTGCTGCTCAGCAAACTCAAATTAAAACACATTATAGTTTAGAAGCTTTTGGTACACTGTCACAAATAAATAAATAAAAAGAGCTTGTTGCCATGTGAAAATTTCATAGTTTTGGTTTTTTATTATTTTATTTTTTACTGCAGCTCAGGGAGAGTTTTCCTTGAAGAGTAAAGGAAATTGCCCAACCCATAATGTGAATGAATTTTTCAAAACCTCTGGACAACCTCTCAGATACACGGTGGTCAGACAAGAAACAGAAACATCTCGCAAGATCATTTCTTAAAACAGGATTTTAGTCTGAAAGTCATGCTGAGAGGCAACCGGACCAGATACGAACATGTCAACGTATTACATATATTTTAACATATTAACTATTCTATTAGTTTTGATGATTCTTTCTTCAAACTCATGAACCGTAATGTTATATAATATTAAGCATAATTGTGACAAAAATGTATTTTATTTATAATCAACAAAAAAAAAAATAATTGATTCATATTGTTTATGTAATTTATTGAGACTGAACTGCAGTCTTTCACTGGTTCTTTGGGTTTAAGATTGTTGGTTGGACAAAGCAAATCATTTGAAAATTTTGTCAAATTTTTAGCGAGTTTATGAATCAATTCTTTGATCAACAGAAAATTCATTGGCAACTATTTTGATAATCAAATTAATTGTTTTAGTATTTTCTTTTCAGCAAAAATGCAGAATGCTTTCAGCTTTTTAAATGTGATGATTTGATGTTTTTTTTTGTCATACATGATAGTAAACAAAGACATTAGAAAATGATAAAACGATTGATGTTATGATGATACACTGTCATACATGCCCTGAGGAAAGCTTTATGGCAAACCGTGTCAGCAGATTTGTCAGCTTATTGACTGTGAATAAATTGATCTAAAAGACCAATACATGAGGTGATTCATTTAGCTGTTTTTTTTTTTTTATTATTATTATGGATGCATTTTCCCTTAATTTGTTCTGGTAAATACAGCCACACTTGGATAAATATCAGAGCAGAAGAACCTGTTTCATCTAATGAAATAACTGAGGAGAACTTTGACATTGTCATTGGATCAGCGTTCATATATTATGAGCATAAATCAGGCAGAACAAAACAACGGTAGACCAATGAGTGGAGACATTCACGGAGATGTCTCAGTGCGAAGAGAACTAGTCATCTCGTCTGTTATTTTTGTTCCAAACAAATCTTTTTTTGTGTTGTTAGACTACAGTGGCAGAAGGTAAGCTGTTTGTTAAAATTGTTGCATTTTTTACCAGAACATGCCCAAATCGTATTGAATTGTTACAAAGCCTGCACATTACTCAAAGCTTTAATTAAATAATTTTTGACCACTGTTGCGTAGAAGAAATCTAAAACAAGTTTACAGAAACACAGCCCTGACATACCATTGGCTTATAAAATGTTAATGTGTTGGCAAGCAGTTGTCTATTTACACATCCAGCTGAAACACAGCAACATGAGCATCCCAAATTCTGTTTCTGATTAATTTAAGTTAATTATTCGCCCTCCTTTGAGCTCTGGCTTGATCTCATCTTTAGAAATTCGATGTTCCTCTCTTTCCTCACCAGTGGCTCTTGTTTACGTCGTGTCTGTTGTTTGATTCTAGATAGTTGGTTTTGTTTACCGGAAACAGCTGCTGCAGTCTTTGTTCAACCAGGAAACTGACACAGTGATGCAAAAAGAGTCTCAAATCTGACTGTTAATATGCAATTAGATGCATTTTGACTTTGTGTTTCATATTGAGCATCAAATAATCTACCTTTTAGGATGTGTTGCTCAACTCAGTATCTTAAAATGTATTACTTTCGCTGAAACAAAGCTGTCGGCTGTAACTAATTTGATATTCGATGTCTTATAACTGGCTTGATAAGTCTGAAGTGTGAAGACATGTGAAGTGAATCTCCTCTGCAGCTTTCTTTGCAGCCTCGCTTGCTCACAGAGCAGCTCCTGTAAATGACTTTCTTTGACAGATCTCTCCTCTGTCTCCCTCAGGGTTATGTTCTTTCTCCAAGCTTGTAGTTTCTTAACACTAATGACTAACCACAGCCGGTGTGTGGATAGACATTTTTATCAAGTTTGGGGGTCAAGTTAGATCATTTTCAATCTTTTGCAAAAGAGAGAAAGTGGAAACAGCCTTTATTTTTTGAGCCCCTGTGATCATGATCGTGTTTATCAAGTGCGTTCCTTTTAAAACAACCTGCTGTGATAAAAGGGCCAGAAAATTGAATTGGCGGACAGAGATAAAAACACAACAATCTGGAGGAAGATACAGAAGCATTTCTGTCTTCTGCAAGAAATGATCAACTTAAACAAGATTTCACTAGAGATTTGTTAAATACTTTTGAACAGTTTTAATTATAGTTTGGTTCGACAGCCTTTAGCAATAAAAACAGATTAGTAATCTTGGTGAAAAGTAGCCAGGAAGGTTACAGGCTCACAGCAGGAAAAACTGACTCAACCCTGATAAGCATATGGCGAGGAAAGCTGATGCTGCTCCTGCTTTGTGCCGGTCAGCCCCACCGAGGGCTGTGGGAGCCCTCTGGGTAACGTCTCGGAGCACCAAAATTCACGAGTAAAAGAATAAGGGGTTACTTCATTCCCACCGCAGTTCAGTTGCTTCATTTGCAGACAAAATGATGCTGCATTTAATCTGTGCATGAATGTCATATTTTCCACTGATAATCAACTTTTTATAGGACTATATGAAGCTATTGTTTTTTCTGTCAGTTTATTTCATGCTGTGGTAATTTTCTGTGTGTTTTATTGCATCATTTGATCAATTTTATTATTGTATGTTTTTCATCATAAATCCTGTCGAGAAACAAACAAACAAAAATCTCCTGGGACAATAAAGGTTTAAATTAAAAGGGAAGTGAAGTGAAGTGAAGTGAAGTGAAATGAAGTGTGTGTGTGTGTGTGTGTGTGTGTGTGTGTGTGTGTGTGTGTGTGTGTGTGTGTGTGTGTGTGTGTGTGTGTGCGTGCAACATCCTGTATACAATTGGAATAAGTGCATTCATCTAATTGAAAGGAAAGGAAAACAGACCAAATGCTCCACTAAGTTCAGATATAAGGAATTATATTATATTATATTATATTATATTATATTATATTATATTATATTATATTATATTATATTATATTATATTATATTATATTATATTATATTATATTATGGACTGTTCTGGTCTTCAACAGGCAAATATAAGTTCATTAATTTGTTGTTAAGACATCCAGACTTCCACATTAGCAGCAAACAGGGAAACAAACCAACTATGAAATTCTCACAGACTCAACAGTGTAACGTACAGTACAGTCGCTCTATTTGCATACAGTGGATGGAAAAAATCATTCCCTTAATTTTATATGTGTGGGTTCAGTTAATGATGACTTTGCCCGGTTTGTTAATTGGGCCAATGAGTTGCTTCTTGTTCATTTATTAGAAATTGGATGTGGGTCAAGATCAGAGGAGCCCCTCTCTGCTCACAGTTGAACAGACACGCCTGTTCTTTTGTTTTAGAATACAGACAGGAAAGTTCAGGTTTTGTATCTTGTTCCTACAGACTACTACTGTAACTAACAATTATTTTCCATATCAATTAATTAATTAATTAATTGCACATCAGTCATGTTAGAAAATAATGAGTAATCCCTGTTCCCAGATTCAGTCCTGTTTTAACAGTCCAAAACCCAAAGAAAAAGAGATTACCATCATGTTTGACAAAGAAAAGCATTAAATGATCTCATGTGACAAGCTGAAAGCAGGGAACGTTAAAAAAAAATGACTGAAACAATTATTCGGTTATGAAGATAGCTGCTGATTCATTTTCCGTCATTCATCTAATCAGTTAATTGACGAATTGTTGTAAATCTAATAGACTCCGTATAAACCTGATATATGACATGTAAAATGGTTTCATAGGAGATTTATTATTTCAAGTGTATGAGGTGCATTTAAATTATTTTCCCATTAATAATAGCTGAAAAAATAAGCTGCAATTCCTGTGATAGTTAAAAAGGTCATTACTAATAATAATAATACAGAAGAAAGCCATACTTTATTTCAACCTTATTTCTGAGTTGACTTCATTGGTCTAGCATGAAACGATCACGTTTCTCTGTATCACCAGAGGTTAGCTGAGTTCATCTCCACTATCCTGTGATGTATTCTCATGTCAGCTGATGATGATGAAGGAACTACAGAGGTAGATTTTGGCTGCTTTTTATGTCCGCCTCTGGGGAGCTCACTGCTGCTCACTCAGCTGTTGGAGTTCCTGCATTTCGGTTAGCCAAAACAACATACCGGTTTGTACACGCAGGGGACCTCGCGGATTACTTCACATTTTCGAACATGTTGTCAGAGTTGAATCACGCTGGTAGACCTTGAGTTTTGCGCTAGGGGACTGCAACAAAGAGAAACAGAGGCTCAGGCTGCACTAGTTGGGACTATGAAGGCCCGGTTGACTGCAGTGAGGCATTCTCGGGACGGTTTTGTTGTTGAATTCTGGTGCTGAGACCAGCACTTAAGTGTCCGTGACAGTGGGGGCTTGAAATGTTCCTAAAACGTCAACTAAAAAAAATAAAACAAAACAAAACAATATAGATAGATTCAATTCGATTTCAATCATATGCAACATCAAACACCATCTTCTTAGTTTTGTGAATCAAATGTGATGCTAATAAATGGGAGGCATAAACCAGGGGTTACTTTTACCACAGGTTATATTTCAGCAGCTTTTTAATCTGTTGGCACTTACAGTCCAGACAGTAAGTAAGGATTATATCTCCCCCACACAACGCTTTCTTTATTGAGAATGAACTCAAATTAAAGTTGAGATTTTGCACTTTAATGTGGTTTCTGTTATTTTATTTCCAGTTGAACGTGCTAAAGCACTGAGCATGAAGAAACAAAGGATGATTATGGTCCAAATACTTTCTGTCTGGAATGTATATTTTACTTCATGCACCATCGTCTCAGGTGGAACATGAGTGCCGAAGCTTCTTCTTGATCTACCGTCGCTTGAATTATACCTCATCTGTAAGTTGCTTTAGACAAAAAGAGTCTCTGGAATGGAAATGTGAAATATACTTCACTGGTAGTCATAATTTGACTCAGCATGAGGCGAACTGTTGAGCAGTGTAGAGTGCAGCTGAGATGCTCTAAATCTCACTTATTGCACATTTACCATCAGATAGAAAATGAGCAACAGTAGTGTTCATTTTTTTTTCAGCCTTGTGCTTTAATTTAGTGAATTTGCTTGTGAGAAATTTCTTGCAGAGATTTCTGTGAAGCATCCTTTTTCCTTGGATGGTCAGCTGTGCAGTAACCAGTGAATTCACAAATTTCTCGCAGCCAATTTGATCTCATGCCTGCCAAATTATTTTTTTGGATCACAAAAGTCTAATCGAAAACAGGTGGGCTACCATCCAGAGCGGCTAGTAGACCTGACAGTCTTCAAAGCCAAAGTCGAAATGAGCGCACACACACACACACACACACACACACACACACACACACACTCGCGCACACACAGAAACTCTCTCTGTGTCTTGATAGCGAATATTTCATGGCTCATTTGTCTGAGTGTCTGAACAACAGAAAGCGAAAGAGACAGAGAGATAAAAACTAATGATAGAGACAGGAAGAAAGAGGATGAATAATAGAAAGAAAAGATGAGAGGGAGCGCGAATAATAAAAAAGAGAAGATGAGACAGTAGAGGGAGAATGGGTGTTAAAGTAATGATGCAGGAATAACATCCTCTTTATTGTCTTCCTCTTTGTCTCCTATCTTTGTCTTGTCTTTTAGTCTCTTCTTTTTGCCTCTCCACATCTTCATCTCTCTTTGTCCGTCTCTCATCTTTCAAGTCATTTCATCATCAGGCGTGCAGCAGAGACAAGGCCGAGTCAAAAAATCACTCAGAGACTCTGAAACCGAAACCGCAGAGGACCTCTTTGTGGCTTACATCTGATCTTCTCAACTATCTTAAGAACCTCTGATTCTGAAGTCTGATTCTTAGCAGCAGAATCTTCAATGTAAATGTTTCTGTTATCTGTTACACCTGCCATTTAATAATGAATCTGAAATATATCACACATAGGTGTCCCCCCCCGCCAGGCGCCTTTTCTCTCACAGCTAATTTAAAATGGCTGCGATTCAAACGGCGACTCCAGGGAGGTCCTTAGGCTGCACGTTACGTTTCTTTAACTTTAAAACGAGTTTTAATTAACACCCCACAGGCCTCAGCTGCTTCTCTTTATCTGGAAGCTCTTATTGAAATAGCGACTGCATGTGTACATTGTTACACAATTTTGCAAGTCTGGATTATTTGATTGCAAAAGAATAAGAAAATGCGGTGTTACAGCAAGTTTATTTGAAAAGGAAATGAGGAACAAGTTGTTTTGATAGGAATGTGACATCCCTGAATCATGACTACTTTCTTCTCACTCTGACCATCCCCTTTTCTCCTCCTCCTCCTCCTCCTCCTCCTCCTCCGCTCGCTCATTATGTGCTGCTTTAATTAGCCCGTCTGATATGGCAACTGGACTTCAGAGAGACAGCAAGGGAGGAAGATAGAGAGATAGAGACAGCGAAGGAGGGAAAAAATAGAGAGATAAAGGGAGAAGTGAAGAGGGTTTTTGAAGTGTGTAGTGTACTTTGTGGGTTAATTACACAGACTTTCCCTCCTACTTCTCTCTTTCACTTTTTTCCCTGTTGTGAAAGAAAAAGATGTAATGTGATGTGAAGATAGGGAGGGGGATTTCACAATGAAAAAAATAACATAAGCAGATGAATAATAGAAATTAGAGCTGAATTCAGTTGCTCAGCAGAAGGTTACACTTTAAGTCATCGCCTAATATGATATACCAATATTATTTTATATGATATACCAATATTATTATTTTCTATGAAAGTAAAGTGAATATTTGGGGGGTTTGATTTAAGACAAGTAAATGTCCACTTTCACTCTAGGAAATGTGTCTTTTTTTCAGTTTTATTGACCCAGCGATTAATCGAGAAAAGAATCTGCAATTAAATTATGTTTATTACCGGCTACCTTGTACTGGTGATTTTTGTTCTCAGTGTGAACTCTTTTCATAATCGAGGCATGATCATCTATCCATGAGATAATGATCAAATATAGAAAACAAAAGCAATACTTGGTCATTTGAATGCTGAGCTCCTTGTATCTGGATAATGTGTGTATTATTTGGTTATATATTGCTGCAATCGCTGATTTCCGTGTCAATAATTGAACATGCATGAAAAACACTTTTAAATATGAGGAGTCTATTGTTTGCTTGACAATTTATTTTATGATTTCAATGAATCAACTCATGTTGTTTAATTGAAATAGTATTATTATTAAATATTATTATGTTTGTCATAGGTTGAGTATTGAACCACAGGTGTAACTACTAGTATAATGAGCATTGTACAAATGATACCACAGTCTAAGCCCTGAACTACTTAATGAAATGCATCCATTTTAACATTATTTCTCTTACTTTGTATATTTTGATTGTTATTTTGTAGTTTGACTGCTAACTGCAAGGCATATTCCTTGTATATTCAAATCTACTTGGTTATAAAACAAATTCTGATTTTAATTAGTTAATTTTACCTGGTTAAGTTATGACTCTTATTCTTGGTAGTTAAAATGTCATCTGTTAAAAGACATTATTTATTTATTTCATTGTTAATACTCTTGTATAGAAAGTCATCTCTCCTGCACAGTAAACTTTTTATGAATCTGCTTGAATGAGATTTCAAAATTTCCTTTTATCCTTAAGTCACATTATTAACACCCCTTTTTGGGTGCACTGTCCCACCAAATATGCGGCAGTGAGAGAAACTAAGACGAGCATATTGACATTAATATTGCATCACTTTCAAGAGTGTTTGCCATGTTACATCGTGAACACGACCCACATTCTAGCCAAACAGTCTAATCTTATGAATAAACATTGTTTAAATTAGACAACACACACACACACACTGTGTGTTTGTACTGAGTGTTTAAAGAAAAGCCTTCATCAGTAAAGCTTCACCGCAGGACTCATCTCTCACAATTATAGTAGTTGTTTTATGTCCAACTGAGGCTTTGTTGCTCCTGTGGATGAGAGGAGGAGGCAATTGTTGTGTTTGTAATGGAGAGAGAGCCTGAGCATTACCTTCCGTGTCTAAATAAACAAAAGGTGAAGCTGCTTCAAAATGAGCCAGTGGGCCCGCTGCACCTCCACACTGAACCTCCACTTTATAGTCAATATTAAAGGCTTTTATCCTGCAGACTTCAGAACCTGGAAATCACAGTGAAGCCTATTTGATTGAGTTTGTAGATTAAAACGCATTTGAGCGGCGGCTTTGATAAAAATGTTGTCAGGTGAGGACCTTGGCATGCTTTGGAAACACCGGTGCTGAGTGAATGTACCATTCTTGTGCATGGGAGTAAATGTGTGTGTGTATATATGTGTGTGTGTGTGTGTGTGTGTCTGTGAGAGAGAGTGAGTGACGTGGAGAATGTGAGTGAGTGTGTGATGTAGCAGGGAGGTATCCGCAGCCAGAGGGCCAGATGGAGACAAATGGATGATCTTTCAAGGCAACAGCCCTCCAATTAACACAGAGCTGCACTCACAAATCACTCTCACACACTTATACAAAGCAAATAGACACACACACACACACACACAGAGAGAGAGAGAAGTGCATACACATGTACACACAATCAAGTCTGATGGGACCAGCCCTTATTTTCTAATAAAGACTCTGAGCCTCAGACTCAAATGTAGGGTAAAATTTAAAAGCTTCGACATTACATCCACACACATACACGTCCTGCATTTTAATATTTTCATACTTTTTATACATTTTGATATGTTTGTATTTGTGGTTCAGATCATGCAGGGAAATGGCAGAAAACACATGTCTGGTTTGAGTGGGCCAGCCTAGGAACTTTATGACACGGGTTGCATTTGAAAATTAATTTCAAGCTTGCACAGCTATAAATTATGTTTAGTGATTTGCACTCAGCAGCTCGACCAGTGCCAGAACAGAAAGTGTTCATGAAAGTTCATCTCAGTCATCCAGCCCCACAAAAAAGCATAACATAACCTAATAATTATCACACGACTGCACATAATCAAATAAGAAAGTACTGAAATCACATTTTTAAAATATTAGCAGCAACATTAAATGTGAGAATGTAAAAGTTAGAGTTTCTCAAGTACTTTTTTGCCATTACCTCACTCATGAATGAGCCTCACATCAGCACAAATAGAGGTTTATTCTAAATTATTGGTCACATTGGCTACTTTTGTTAAATCAGTAATATATATTCCTTTATAGGCCCAGAGTTGACAAGACAGATAAGAAACCCAGCTACAGAACAATGAAACCCCAAGAAAATAAATAAATTATTCATTCAACTGGGTGTAACCGAGAAACTGAATAAATAAAACATTTAATTACCGTATCCTGCTGAGGTGTAGTCAAAGACAGATTTCCAGTACGATGGATAATGTAGACAGGATTGACATTTTTCATATTTAACCACGTTTTGGTATTTGCTGCCTAAGATGTATCACATTTAATTTAGATACCACAAAATTGAAATGTAGGAATAATCACTTAGAAAAGTTTGACAGTAAACATTTGGCAATGACAAAAGAAAGTGATGTTCTAGATGATAAAGGCTGGACGGACATCACTTAAAGACATTTTACCACTAGCAACGATTTTTAGTCTCAGTCTTTAGTTGCAATCAGGAAAGAGTATAAACCTCTTGAATGAGTAATCAGACGGACAACACACCGAACTGCTGGTCAGTAACAACTGGAGTCCTGGTGGGAGGTGACCATGCAAATCGCATGCCAATTATTACATGTTCTTATACCAGAACAAACATGGACGAGAACAAGCCACTTGTACTGTTTATCAGTGCAGTTCACACTGTGTAGGTCTGTGATTTGTGATGTTTTTGCAACATTTTTGCTTGCCATTTTCCCTTCTTGTATTTATTTATTTATTTATTCAGTACTCTTCAGGTTGCGCACAAGTGACTTCATCAAATCATATTCAGAATCAGCTCAACAGTCGCCATGTGTGTCCCCACCTTTAAGGGAAAAATCAACATTTCATTCCCCCTAAAACATACTTTGCTAATGCAGAAACCGTTTAACTTCTCTTATCTTTTATCCACCACTGTAGCCAAAGAAATAAACCACCCAACACGTGAGGATTCTGCCGCGGTGTTATGGATTCTTTGGAGCCTGCAGCCTGACCAGGAGTAACGATTTTCAAGCGCAGGATCTGGACAGGTTAGTGCTGCTTGTAGTTACGCGGCCCGTCTTTAACCTCCCCCTACCTCCCCCTATACCTCACCCCTCCTCACCGCTGCCTCCTCCTCCTCCTGCGTCTGCTTCCTCTTTCTTGGGTGGGCAGAGTCCACGTCTGGCCGAACTGCTCAAGCAAAGATATCGTGACCATGAAGAAGCTTAGTTTCACCTACTACCCCTGCCCTTTCCCCGCACATTTAATAAAGCGACTTTTTATTGAACCTGAACTCTCCCTCATTGCATCCTGCAAGCTGAGTTTATCTCCAGTGAAGCCGTAACACACTTACACATACGTGTACCAACACAAACACACACACACACATATATTCGTGGTGCAGATACGCCAATCAGCCTACAACTCTATATCACACTCAGACACACATCCATAGGCTTAGTTAGGATTAGACCACACACACATAAACACACACTCTGTAGATATCCACTACACATACACACTCACAAACAGATGCTCTCTTTATACACACATCTTCTGTCGTACTGCCTCTCTTTCCTGCACACACACATACACACACACATACATACAGGCACAGTGTTTCTCATTATCATGCATAGTGGTAGTGGTTGCATTGATTTCTACTCTGTCTTAAACTTAGCCCACACAGAATGAGTATGTGTGTGTGTGTGTGTGTGTGTGTGTGTGTGTGGTCATCTTGGCAGCTTCTTCAGGCTGAGTGAAGATTATGGCTCAGAGATTTTTCACTTCTTTTTTTTTTTTTTTTACTCTTTTCTTCCTTCCTTCCTTCCTTCCATCTCGCTCTTTCCCTCTATTATCCCGCACTCACTCTTACTCTCCCTCTCTCTCCTCCTGTCTCTTTATTGCTGTTCACTCCATCAATCTCTGTCTCTCCTCCCAAAAAAAAAGGGCCACTAAGGAATTTCTAAGAGGCACGCATGCATAGATGGAGAGGCGAGGGAGGAGCAAAGAGAGGAGAACAGATAAAAGAGATGGTGGGAGACAAGGGAATGAAAGAGAGAACAATCAGGTGGGTAAATAATAAAGAGACTAAGGGAAGGAAGGATTTTGCCTGAAATTATTTTGCTAATCGTGAATTAGAAAAGGACTGAATACTGAAGCTGTGACAAGCACATTGTACATTTGACGTCCAGCTCCTCAGATGCCGAGGCCAAGATGCACTCCTCCATGCTCACATGTGCACAGAGGTTGCTCAGCTGAGATCTACCAGGCTTAATGGCAATATTATGGGATGTCTTCACTGCTGGCATTGCTCCATTCTAATTAACTACCTCACAGCGTATATCTGGCTCCTCAGACATTTAGTTAATGGTTTGCAACAAGGCATGAGCAATCCAATACTGCAATTAGAAAGGTTTACTAACTTCCGAGCAGGAGATACCTGCAACATAATTACTTAGAGCCTAAACCCATAATGGCAAGACCTGCTTTTTCTTTTTTTTTGCCACAGATTTAGGTAATGAATTTTATAGTAGAATAAACACGGTTAATCCGAGAAGTCACTGTCAGCTGAAATTGGTCTTCATATTCCAGCAGGTGAATGTAATATTGAGAGTATGGTACTCTTTTGCCTCTTTACATCTGCTGCAGCAAGTCAGTTCAAATTTTTTCAGCAGAATTATTGTTTATCAATTTATTTAATAATTAATAATATAGTTTAATATGAATTATTTACCTCCTTGGCACCTTATTTTGGTTTTGCAGCACACATTTAGTCTCAGTGCTCGTATCTACGGAAACACATTAGGGATCTCGTATGAGCTGCTCTTGAACAATAGAGCGACTTCAAGCAGATCAGTGAACAATCCCGTAATAAGACCATAATAGTGAGATCCAGATCTTAAGATCTTTTCTCATAGATCTTTTATCATGATTATGACATACTAAGTCATGGTAAATGCAACGAAATTTTTTACGTATCAACCACAGTTTCATCCAACAAAGTTGTAATAAACCTATTGTTTGCTACCTGCTCAGCACTAAACAGCAGACAAACAAAGTAAAACATTTGGCAGCGGAACAAATATTTTTTTAGATCAGTGTGCAAATCACATGTAAACCTGCTGCGTGACATGAATCACAAACAAAAATATTAAAATGAAATTTTATAAAAGAAAACATTTAAATTCTCTTTTCTTTGTTACATGTAGAAAATGTTAGGTTTCACGCCTAAATTTTCTCTTCATCTGTTACAGAGGTATGATTATCATGATCATGATTACAACCTACATAATCATTAATTTAATTGCTTTCCTGATTGAAAGAAGTCTAGACGTCTGGGTAGAAACTGGACTAAATAAGGCGTTAGACATCGAGGTTACAAATAACTGCATTAACAAAAAACACACCAACTCGCCACATCGTTCTACTAGGTGACATGTTCCTTCATTACACTGTAGTTTATTTTGACTCTGACTAACATTGTTGGTTTAGTTTTTTTGTGGGATTGAACACACAGAGAGGTGAGGACCAGTGTCAGCATCAGTTCAAATCCTCACCAAATGTTTTCAGCAGTCTCACCTTCACCATGGTGTGGATGTCCCAGGCAGCTTTAGTTTGTTTTTGATAGAAAAACACTATCCTCCATCTGTTATAACTGCTTTGTGCAGCAGATTTCATCACCTTTGAAGGTGATGTATTATATATATTTCCAGGTCTATATTTTGTATGATTTACAGTTACAAAAAACTCCTTATTTATCTCATACTGGTGCTTTATGCAGCTCCTCAGTTCAGCCTCGGTCTCCTGTCTCTTTAAGGGCCCCCCTCCTGATGAGCCTACTCTTTTCTGATTGGCCAGCTTCCAGGAAGCTGCCCCTTGGCAGATGGCTGCACAGGAGGCTACGTAAACAAACAGTAGTAGTAGGATTACACTTCTTTTTCTCATTCTTTACAAGAAACTACATCCTTATGTTTGAGTCTAAATCCGATCTGAAATATGCGCGTGGAAAACGTGAACAACCTATGAAACAACCCCAGCAACAAACGCTGATGAGCATGATCATGCGTGAACAATCTGACGTCATCACGTGAAAGAAGTAGAGGTAACTGTGCAAACAAAGCGTTCGTCACAGGCTGAAGACAGGGAGCATTTTTACAAACGTTCTCCCTAATTTTCAGAACTTTGACCATATTTGACATAGACATCCAATATTGTGATGGCATAAAAATAACAGAAAAAGCATGATATGTTCTCTTTAGCACATCATTGGTTTCATAAAAACTGCTTATCGGCTCTCACAAATCTCCAGGTTGCTTACTGGTCCTTTCCTGTTTTGTACTCTGCATCTGGTTGCCATCTACGGAAATTATACATTCTGACTATAAAAGAGTTGAATTGACAAATGTAAAGTACAACCTTGCAGCGCCCTGCCTCGATCCCTCTAGTCTTCCCATCTGCAGCAGCTATAACTAATTTTTTTCCCTCTCACCTAATCCCTATACATCTCTTTTTATTCTGTCGCCCTCTATCACTCATTTCCCCTCCTCTATATCTTCCTCCACGTCGTCTCACTTTCACCCTCATCCCTCTCTTTCTTCTTTCTTTCTCCCGTCTTCTCATCTGTCTCCCGCCTCGCCACTTCTCTCTCTCTACTCCCATTTCTCTGCCATCTTCATATCTATCTCTCTCTCTGTCAGGGGTAGAGGAGGCAGAGTATCATTTAGAGAAGATGGCTTTCACAGACATGCCGATGCACACACACACACATACACAAGTTAGCTTGGCTATTCATTGTCTCCCAGTGTGTCTCTGTGTTTGGTGGGCAGCTGCTAAACTAGATGTTATAAAGTTGAACTGGTGCTCTGTTTGGGGAGAGAGCTTGAGAAGAGAGAGTAATGAAAAACGAGAAGTAGGAGGTAGAGAAAGAGAATGGGGAGAGAAAGGGGGAAAAAAGGAGGAGGGATAGCGGTGGATAGAGAGAGACGAGGCAGGGGAGATGGAAACAGGAAAAAGCAAGGCGGGGGGGAAAGCAATCCTGTTGGTGCTGATAGATTTCTGGGGGAACAATGTTATCTCTGTTTCTCTCTCCACACACACACACACACAAACACACACCTTGTAATAGAGAGCACTAACAAATCTTTGTGGAGAAGTACATGTATCTGCAGCCTTTATTTTACAACCAAGAAACGCTCCAAAGGAGGTGCAGTAGACTCCCAAAGAAGTCAAAACCGGCCTAAAATAGAAACACGGTCGAACTCATTGCTGCATACAAATCTCTGTGTGTGTGTGTGTGTGTGTGTACTCGCTGTAGCTTCATAGTGTTTATTTACATTCCACGCTGCATGGGGGTGTGTGGCGAGGAAAGAGGTAAACTAAGGGAAGCCGGAAATAGAGATGACAAAAATGGGAGACGGTGACATTGAAGCTGCTGTGACAGGGAGGAAATATTTAGAAAGGATCTGACTGGTAAAAGTGACCACAAGATGGCTGATATTACAAACAGTACAGTGACTCAGTGGTTGAAAGAATAATCCACTATAAACCTTTGTCTAATACTTACCCTGTAAGTTTGAAATGAGGCTTTGAAAAGTTTGCTTCAATTTCAATAACAATGAATTTTTAATAATTGAAACATCAAAACTACTCGGTGTTCTGTAAACAACCATTGCTTTACATATAAATTGATAAACTGAGCAAAGAGGAGGCGACAGCATGACAGCCAGTGTAATGCAGTGAATGAATGGAAACAAACATGAATATTCATTGTACAGTTAATGATGAATTATGCAAGACTAACACTGGATCTCCCATAAATGATCCAATTAAATCTATCCAATCCTGGAGTCTGCCAACTCTGATCGTGAACATACAGATAAACGGTGGAGAAGCAGGTTTTGTTGCTTCTCGAGTTTTTTTTGACACATTTCTATGGACATTGTGACTTTGGACTCTCCATTGGAAACCATTGTAACTGCTGTGAGCTGTCTGCGGCTGCTGTCAAAGGAGCAAGCTACAAACCTTTCAGAGCCACCTTTCAAGACTACATGTGGTAAATATTTAATACTCAAAAGAAAGAATTTCAGTGAAGTACTGTTTAGACAGTGTCACCTCACAGTAAGGATGTCCTGGCTTTAAACCTGTAGCCTTTTCTGTGTTGAGCTCTGCCTGAAATAGACCTCCCAAAAAAAACAAAATATATGTTCAAGTGAGCAAAGAATGAAATAGCAGTAACAAAACACAAACATTGCACATGGGATTGCTGTCTGTTCCCATTCCCAACTGTGAGTCATTATAGTTTGTTTTAACCATGACTATGATCATCCTGTAACCCTAAGCATGTGATTATCAATGAACAATGAAATGATGATCCCTTAATATTAACTATGTTATTTTAACCCAAACCATGACCTTTACTTAACTAACCAAGTCATTTATGTGCCTAAACCCAACCCGACCTTTTTTTTTTTACAACATAATGTCTTGCTGATAGGAGCATCAGATCAATCCTGTCGCTCTTATATGTAATTTGGCCCGAAAAACCAAAGTGTCCAAACACGTGCAGTTCAGGTTAACATGGAAGCTCTAAATTGTTCATTGAATGTGAAAGTGTTTGTGTTTCTACCCTGTGACAGAGCCAACGAAGGTGAACCAAGAAGCCAAACTGACCTGAAAAGGAAACACAGTTGAGTTTGGATGCTACATGTAGTTGCCTCCTTAATCCTGGTGATTAAGGAGGCAACTAAACCTTTCAATAAAAGCATTAAACCATTGCAGGACAAAAGACAACTCGACATCCAGGTATTTTTATGCTTTTTGCTTACACATAACTGTTATTTCAAGAGCTTTTAAATGAATATATTTCAATATGAAGCAGCTACTACATGTTGACATAGTCATTTTAACACCTTTGACACAACATTTTAAGGGGAAATGTATCATGCGCACTTCCAGCTCTATATTTATATTCTAGGACTCTACTGCGATATCTTTGCTTTACAGTTCAAAACACTCATTATTTGTCTTACACTGGCTATTCATGCAGCCTCTCAGTTCAGCCTCTGTCTGAAACCAATTTAGCTCCTGTCTCTCTCTCTTTCCAATGAGCTCACTCTGTTCTGATTCGTTAAGTCTTCCAAGGCAGATTGGGAAACTATATAAACAAACACTAGTAGTAGTATAACTTCTTTTTAGAACTTAAATACATGTGTACATATTCTAGCCCGAAAACACCAACAGACCATAAAACAACCAAAGGCTACAGAACAAACAGCCATTTTTGGAACAATCCACGACGACATCATGAGGAAGAAGTTGAGGTAACTTTGCAAACAAAGCAATCACAGCAGGTTGAAGCCCTGGGTTTGGTCTTGCAGGGAACATTTTGACATAGACATCCAACATTATAACAGTATATAAATAAAAGAAAAACATTTAAAGGATGATATGTCCTGTTGAAGTAACCTATACATCTAAAGAAAACCCCTCATTTTGCAACCAGTTTTAACCTTGATATCTAGACATCTTTTGACCTGCATATCGTCAAAACCAATATCGGCGACAAAAGCAGTCAATGAGCCGCAGTGAAGGAGCAACAGAGGCAGCTGGGAGATTTTGAAAGGTTTAAGACGGGATCTGATCTGAAGAGTCGAGCCCGCAAGGCAATGAACCAGAAGGCAAGGAAATGAGATGCTTTCCCCCCACAACACAATACAACCAATCATGTGGCATTTTACACTTATCACAGACGGTCACAAAGTGGCGGCTGGTGTGTGAAACATTTGACGAGTTCAGCCAGTGAGAGTGTAACACTCGGAAGTACAAAACCAATGTGACTCTTCATGTTTTTTTTGTTTTTTTTTCTTTTTTAATAAATGTGCCCTTTTGTCTGTGTGAACCTGACAAAATTAGATTAGTTTTCCACAGCAAGCATGGCCTTTACACATATCCAAACACACACTAAGAAACACATAGACAGCTGGCCGCACATTCTTACACACACACACACACACACACACACACACACACAAAGGAATAGACTCAGCTTCCTTGCGTGAGGCCAATTCATTTTGCCACAAGTGGTCCCAGATTGGATCTGGTCAGAGTCCCATTACGGCTCACCTTGGCTGACCTTATGCTGCCACACCCCACCCCCAACACACACACACGAACACACACTTACATATGCACACATACACAGACAAATTCACTCTCAAAACTATATTAAGGTACACGCGTGTGCACACACACACACACACAGGTAGCTTCACCAAGACACGGGTCAGGTCTTCAAGAACACGTGCAGACACCCTAACCCCTCCCAAACACACACGCACACAGACAGACACACAGAGAGTGTTATTGATTGTGTGTAACGTTATCTAGATGGGATCATTTCTATTGATTTAGAAAGAGGGGTCACTCTGATCAATGTTATCTGCTCGTCTGCTGTGTCATTAGAGCAGAGCCTGAGTGCCAAAATATCGGACTATCTTTCTTCCTCCTAGAAAGGCCACTAAGCAGGAGAAGGAATTACTTGTTTGATCTCAGGTATCAACAGCGCCCGACACTGCCGACGTGCCCCGGAGCAAGGGCATCTATATGTCATCTGTTGCTTACGCTGTACGGTCTGTTCAGAGGATGTGTACCGAACACTATCTAACAGCTACTAAACAAAAACAACAGGAGCAGTGGTAAAAGCGTCTGTTTATGGTCACAGAGAGAGCTGAACCCTGAAGACGCAATATGGCTTCAGATGGGATGAGGAAAGATGTAGAAATTAGGATGATAACTGCATTAGAAACAGGCCATTTTATTTTTAATTTCACTCATATACCGTTATAGTCAAAACTATTTAAAACTAATTCTCTATAAGAAAAAAAAGCACATGTGGAATTCAATTTTAACATGTTACAATTTATATTTTGTAATGTCATACATGAGACTCCACAGAGACTGCGTTTAAATCAATCAATGAGCATTAGTTAAATAAGGTTTTAAAAAAAGAAAGTTACTGCCATTGGATTGATTGTGGGTAAAGTACCGGAAGTATCCTAAACATTAATATCACAAAATATTTCTAAGTGTGTGATACATTAATGTGTGCAGTTATAAATCCACCAAATTCTAAAAATTAGACCATTTTGATTCAGCTAACTTCGTAATTACGATTAGAAACCACTACTACCTGTTGTCCTGGTGTGCACATGGTCAAACAACGTAATTAGTCATTTAATTTGAAGGCCTTGGAGTGACAATGTAATTTTTTTTTCCATCAAAATATCTGATCTTGTAGTACAATATCTGCCATTAGAAACTATGACTATAACTAATATTAAACTTGTTATGGTTATGTTTAGACACTGGCATCTCTCTGGTGCCAGAGGCCTGCATCTTGTACACCTCCATCCACCCTGAACCTCCTCCTTTCAACTTCTCAAACACATAAATGTAGATTTGTTTTTGTTTTTTTAAAATGTCCCCTGTGAACATAAAAACAGCAGCAATTACATTTGTCAACGTAGTCAACGTAATTAGTAAAACAATTTGCACTCTCACAGATTATTATCACACGTTCTTTATATGTATTATAAATCCATTCTAATGTTATCATCCTGTTTAATGCTGTATTCTGTTAGTCGTGTTCTATACACACGACGATCTATTGCATGTCTGTCTGTCTTTCTTCTGTTGCTCTTCCTGAGCTTCCTTCCATTTTTTTCCCCATTAAAGGGGTTTTTAGGTATTTTCCCGTTTTCCCTGTCCTCATTTTTCTTATAGGACAGTAGATGTTGTATTGCTGTACAGACTGTAAAGCGCTCTGAGGCAAAATTGTGATATTGGTCTATACAAATAAATTTGACTTGACCTGACTATCATAATGAATTTAAGTTAAAAGCTAGTTATAAAAAACTGTTCCAGGATGTTTAGACAGTGACAGCCAGAGACAACGTATGACTGAAACACTAAAAATGTTCAAATATTCATCAGGAACTTTATCAACAAGCTTATGGAAAGTCATTTATTCAGGTTCCGTCTTCCAAAGCAATCAAAGACTGTCTTCAATCTTCAAATAGCAATTAGAAATAACTGCAGTCATTTCAGCTTGATTACCATTTTCTACACACTTTGTTTTACTATGACAGGAGCCAACGTTGCGCCCTAACCTCCAGGTGTCTCGAGTCTGAAACGTTCCCTTGAGAATTTGCAACAAAATGTTTTAGGATTTATCTCATCTTCCTGTGGCTGTGAGGACATGAGGTTCACACAATGACAAGAGTGAATACTCTCTCTGTTCATGCACACAGCCTTGCTCTATCTCTCCCTCCATCTCACACACACACAGTGCAGAGTCGCCTCCAGTCAAGCGTGTCTTATTGGCCTTCTGTTTGACTTCCTATTCGGCTCAGTGTGTGTGTGTGTGTGTGTGTGTGTGTGTGTGTGTGTGTGTGTCAGTGTGAGACTGTGAGGTTGTATGTGAGAGATCCAGATGGAGATGGGTTTATAATCACGGGACAGTTGTTGTTTTTATTATTATTTTATCGTTGTTTTTACTGCTCACTAAACTGAGAATGAAGAGCAGAGACTATACGAGGAGGAGGAGGAGGAGGAGGAGGAGGACGAGGAGGAGGAGGAAACAAGCTGTGCAGAGCAGAGGAAAGAGGAGAAGATGATAAGAGGCGCAACAAACAAAGACAATGGGAAGGAGTAGAGACCAAAGAAGTGATTGCAGTATCAAAAATAACAATAAAAGAGAGGTTGCCAGTGTGTTGTTGAAAGAGAGAGGGGGGAAGTAGCAGGAATGGAGGAAATAGGTGTATAAGAAGAAAAGGGGAGCAGAGAAGTCAGACTGCAAACTGCAAATGTCTTTTTGAAAAGAGAGGAAGAGAAGAAAACAGCGAAGGATAAACACAGATGAGAGAAATAAAAAGGATGTAGAAAGCAGTCGGTGAAGAGAGGATTCTGGGAAAAGAGGAAAGGATAACCAGAGGAGCAACAAATAAGGGAGAAGGAGGATGGATGAAAAGATAAATAGAAAGCAAGGTTGCTAATGTTTTATTAAGAGATGGAGCGGAGTAAAAGATAAAAGAGTACAAATGAAGAACAAAAGAAGCGACCAGAGTAGTAATAGAAAAACAAAGGTTGCATATCTTATATCTCAAATGTCGGGAGCAACAAATGAGGAAGAAAAGGGGCAAGAGAAGAACAGAGAAGTGACAGAAGGAGGAACAAATGAGCAGGAAGTAAGGTTACCATTGACCTATTGAGAGGAAGAGAAGAAAGGAGCGAGGTGGGGAGGTGAGAAGAAAGAGGAGAGAAGAGAGGAGGAGAGCAAAGGGTGGAAGAAAAAAATAAAAGTAGAGCAGGAAAAAATGAAAGGAGGAAAGAAGACAAGTTTCCAAGTTTGAAAAGGTCTAGTTGAAAAGAGAAAAGGGAGCAAAGGGAATGAGGGAAAAGAAAGGAGAGCAAACAGGAGAAAGAGGACAGTAAAGAAAGATGAGCGTAGCAACAAACATGGAAAAAGAGGAGAGCAGAGAAATGAGAAAAGAAAGGACAGTTGCAAAAGTCCTGTAAAAGGAAAGAAAGTGGTGAGATGAGAGGAAAGAAGGAGAGAAGAAAACAAGATAAATGGAGAAACAAATATGGAAGAACTGATGGAAAGAGGGAGAAATTAGAAAGAATGAATGCCAATGACGTGCTGAAAGAAGCAAAATGAGTCTGAATGAAGACACGGGAGGAGAAAAGTGAGTGGTGCACAAAAACACAAGCAGAGAAGTTGTTGAAAAGAGTGAGAGGAGAGGGGAGGAGTAGAAACAATGAAAGGAGAAGGAGGGAGGAAGAACAAACCTTTAAACTTCCCGTAACAACAAAACTTTATCAGTGTTTCTATTTTTCTCCTTCTGCTTCCATTTCCTCTGTCACTTTCTCTCTCTCTCTCTCCCTGATTGTTTATCTCCGTCTCTCTCCGTCCCTCCCACCAATTCATAGGGTTCATCCAAGTGGTGTTGACGCCCACTCACCTCCAACATGCTACCTCAGTTTCCATGGTAATCGAGTAGCGACCGCGCTACGTATTGTAAATATATACTTTAACATTCAGCACTCCACAACTCATAAAGAACATCTCCGGGTGAAAAATTCTTCCTTCAGGGTGTTGCTCCTCTTAAAGGGCCAATGCCACTAACTTTAAGGAGTTTGTTTTTTTTAATTCCTGGCATCTAAGAGAGTGTTTGTGAGGATAAAACAAGAGTACATTGAGAGCGCATAAACCTGTGAGGTCGTCGGGATATAAACTGGGAAGCTGCTCCGCGGAGCGTGACATGATGGTAAATATGACCCAGGGGGATTTTTATGGATACAAGAGAACATTTTCTAGTTTGCGCCTCATGAGACAGTCAGAACAAAGCTCATTTGGGTATAAAAGTTCAAACATTGTGTTCTCAAAATAACCCCTAATGTGTGGTACATTAACCCTTTTGAGTTTGCGGTTGGCTACAAGCTAAGAGGTATCATTTCTTATATCTTTAGTCAATATTCTCAGTTACTCAGTTTTATTCTCCTATTTTTTTAGGTTCTTGCTGATGTATATAGAAATGAAATGGTTGCTACTGCTATGTTCTGTTTGTTGTAGTTGAGCTGTGACCCTCCTACCTGGAACCTCTGGTACCACTCTTCTCCAAAGCGTGCAGGGGACAGTGTAAACAAAAGCAGAACCAAAGGTACAAGTGCAGTTATGGGTCAGTAACTTCCTGTAGTGGAAAACTCAATGGTTTTATTGATTTTCTGAGTGTGTTTTCTGAAAGTGTTTTTCTTTTTGTCTGTATTTTAAGCTAAATGAATATCTACTGCTGTCCTGGGTAGTAAAGTTCAAAAAACAAAGTTGTTTTAACAAAAGATAAAGCTAAGGTTATCATGTGAGCATTCAACAACAACAACATATGCCGTGTGTCTGAGCCTTTGGCTTGTAGTCAAGTATAATAGAGACTCTGTGCCACCATGTGCACAGAGTCTCTTGTATCAGATTGAGCATAAGGATTTCACTGAGATTAAAAAAACAAAAACAAATCTATGAGGATTTCATAAAGTAGAAGCATGTGGAAGGTTAGTGATTGCCATTACTGCATGCATTTACAGGTGAACAGTAACAGATGCTTGTTTAGTTGGATATTATTTTCAGTCTAATTATTTTTCAGTATCTAACCTTTTTTGGCGCAGGACTATGCCGCCTTACATTTCCTCGCACGTTTTGTATGAGCATGTGGCAAATAAAACATTTGAATCTTTGATCAGCTGATCAATTTGTCAGCATTCAAACAGCCACACCCTCCCTGGTAAACTGAAACATTAAATCATTAAAGAGAACTGATTCACAGTCTAGTACATTAAAGGCTTAAGTGTACAAATTCATTTATTTATTATGTGAAATAGCTATTGAAGGAATCCGTATCAGATATAAGATCATAGAAACTGTTTTGGATGTCTGAAGTATAAAAGAGGAAGCTGACATAAATTTTAACGTGAAGAAACCGTGTTTCATCCTGACTGGGATTTGAAAGTATTTAGGAGATATTTTTAGCTTAGAGAGACTCAGGCTTTAAAACTTCATGATGTCCCACATGCACAAAACAACAACTTGTTGGTTCAGCCAAGTAGTCAGAAATTCACACACTTGTGCACAAATACACACACGCAAACACACTCATGCATGCAAGAAAATGCATGTGTGAGAGCACGCAAAACACACACACTGTCTCTCTCTGGCTTTCCCTTTGGAAGCAGATGGCTCCACAGTCATAGCTGATGTTTCACACATCAATGAAGCACACCATGTACTCACAACTACTGAATACACACACACACACGCACGCAGACACACACACACGTCATGTAATTCACAACTATTGAACATACTCACTCAGAGAAACATGCTTCCACACATGCATAACCACTCAAACCCAGACGGACGGACTGTTTCACTCACAACCGATAAACACACACACACACACACACACAGAGGCAGTGATTGACACACATCCATGCATACTTAGTCACTTAGTCACACACATGCACAGAGTGTCCTCATCAGTGTTAATTTATGGAGTGAGAGCCATGTTGTTGGCAAGTTAGCTCAAGCACGCACACACACACACACACACACACACATACACACACACACAGGTTCAAGCATTAACAGCTGACAGGCAGTAGGTTATAGTGTAGTATTGTCATGGGTGCTGTTAGGGCTGATGTTAAATAGTCGATAGCACCAAGTGAGAATATTGCACCATAACACAGCAGCTCAAGGACATTATTGCCTTTACAAGATAGTCAGCAGCACCTGTAGTTTTAATTGAAAACACTCAACAACAAATACAGACGTGATGAAGAAAAATAAAGGACATCACAGTTAACTAGTCCTTTTCTTTTACTGCAGGAGTTAGAGGGATCTTTAGTAAGAAGCTCTAAAACAAAAACACTTCCTTGAGAGCACTTCAGCACAGGAAGCCTCCAAAACAAATAAATTGCTTGAAAATATAACTGCTGAGAGAAAATCAAACGCTTAGAAGGAATTTGGTGTCAACTTTCTGTGCCAAGTAGGGTGTAGAAAATCAGCGTTATTTAACTTACTGGAATCAATGTTTCTATAGCAACACAACTCTGGCCTCACTGATATTGGGGAAGGTATGAAAAATTCCCTGACAGCTGGTGGGCTATCATGAATTAATGTCGCTGCAGAGTCGCTGTGAACCACCTGATTTACAAAAACATACATACATATGGTGAAAACACAAGCAGAGCCACACACACACACACACAGAGAGAGAGAGGCAGGATAAGGAGAGGAGGACTAGGATGCAGGTACACTTGTTGAATGATTTTAAATGTTCTTTGAATAAATTAAGACCACCCAGTGTGGATTTTAGACAAGTCGTGATGACAGCCTGAATAGTAACACAGAGACACAGGCAAGGTGCCCAAATATCTTTGGCACATTCAAGCAATTAAAATACAGAAAAACATTTGATTCGGGGTGTTAGAATGATTTGTTTTTTTCCACAGAGGAGAGAATAGGATGATATCAGCATGCAGTATGAGATGTGTTTGCTCTCTGCAGAAAAAAAAAAATCACCTGTCGAACAACAAAGAACATTTCAGAAAAGAAGTAATAAGTCTCAAAGACAGTTAATGTGAAGATTACACTCTTGGTAACAAGAAAGGATTATGTTACAATGGTTTGAAATGGACGTTACGTGTGATGTAGGTTATCCAAACACCTTTTGTTTAAAGGGTCAGTTGACTTAAATCACCCTCAAAAAAAAAGACCTGGACAGACTATAATGTTACTAAGCTCATCCAGTCCTGTTTTCTTCAGCTAAGAAACATCACAGAAATCAGATGTATCTTGTCTTCTACGGATCCCGAGCTATTATTTCACACTTTTATTTTCACCTGTCTAGATTATTGTAATTCTGCACTTGCCTCAGTCAAGCTGCTCTAAATCGTTTTCAGTTGGTACAAAATGCTGCTGCCAGTCTATTAACTAGATCTAGTCGTCGGCCCCATATTACCCGTCTTCTTGCATCCCGCCAGGGTCTCACTAGCTTCCCATTAAATACAGAAAAAAAACTACAAGAACCTGTTGATAACATATAAGGCCCTGCATGACCGGACACCCACATACATTTCTTATCACCTCCTCATTCCACCTCTCGGCTACTTTGTTCCTTTTGCAAGACGAAAGGCGACCACGCCTTTGTAGTTTCAGCCCCAACCCTCTGGAATCAACTTCCCCAATCTGCTGAATCTTTGGTCTGTTTTAAGCAGCTTCTAAAAAATCCTTTTTATAGCTCTCCATCCCTGTTGTATGTTCTACTTTGGTCTGTTGCTCATTGTGCTGTGTTTTATACTGTAAGTCATTTTGCTTTATTTATTTATTCTTTATATGTTTTGCGTGTGAAACACTTTGTACATCTTTATTTTTTTTAAATTCTATATAAATATATATGTAGTATTTCTTGAGATAAAGCAGAAAATATATTTTTATTATTATTAGCTTCTAACTGAACAAACTCTTCAGGTGAAGGTAGAGTACATGTCACCCAGTGCAGTAGTTTTACTCATTGATGTTTTAGTAGTTTTTACAATAGTCGTAAATAGATCAGTTCGTTGTTGGTTTGGATCTGCACATGAGATTCTATAAGCATAATGTAGAAAAATCACCATCTGTATATTTTAACATTTGTTTTACAGACACTTTTGTTCAAAGAAAACATGCTGATGGCATCAAAAAAATGGGAGTGTATTCCCTGCAGTGTGCTCAGTGCCACAGTCCAAGCATGAGGAAATGCTTTTCACACTGATCTGTGATTAAACTGCATTACTATGTAATGATAATGCTATACTGAAAACCATTAATGTAAACTTGGAACAAGAATAATAATAATAATAATTATAATTCTCTTCTATTTTTCTGATTTTTAGCTAAGGAGATAAAACTTGCAAACACGCTGAGTTGACTAAATCAATTTAGGGAGAGATTTTGATCATGATTGGGAACAAATGAAGAAAATGAAAATATCTGAACTTGAGTCATTAGAGTTGAAAGGAAACCGCAGACACTCATCCATCCCACTGATCTCTACACACACTCACTTTACACTATGCTGGCTTCAAAAATCTGCTGCCTATTTCATCTAATGTCTCTCTCATGCAATCCTTCTGTGCTGCGCAAACATATAACTCATAATTTTTAAGACATGATCATTTCATTCAATTTCATCAGACCTGCCTGCACTGCAAGAACTTAGAGATAAAATTAGCTCTGGTATATGAGGATCCAAGGTGACTGGTGATAGTCATGTGTGGTTGTTCGCCAATTAAATCTCTTGATACAGCTTTCTATTCCTGGATTAGGTGACGAACAAAGTTGAATGCGTGCCTTTGAAATGCCTCCGTTTTTCTTGTGTGAGTAATTAAAGAACATTTATTTATAGGATTGTATTAGCACTGGAAACTTATGTTTTCCAAGTTTGACACCGTGTAGCAAGTCTGAAGCTGAGTTGCATATACGCTGTAATTGTTTCATTAGTTTGCCATCTATTTAATGAAGCAAAAATAATTGACGTGTTAGAAGAGGATTAAGTGAATTGTTTTTCTTTGACAGTCTTTAATGAGAAATGTGGGTTTCAATAGTGAAGTATGTCAGAACAAAGTTGGAAAAATCCTGTCTGGAAGATAACTTATAAGCAGAGAGGAAATTTGATATTGTCCTCCATAGAAAAGCGTCAGCATCAGTTATTTCAGCAAATGCCCAAAGCAGCTGTACGGGATTATTGTCTGTCTGACGCAAAGGAGGAAGTAGTGTGATGTTTTAGAGCCACACGTCATTTCCTGTGAATGATTTGTGCTCAGGTAGGCAATTTCAATCCTGAAATGGTGGACTCCACCAATAACAATATAATGTCATATATATATAGAGGTAATTACAGGATTTAAATACATTCAGTGGAGATTTCTAAAATATTGATTTACAATATGTTTAAGATTTGGTTTCCAGTTGATTGAATTTGGGATTTGCGACATTATTTTTCACTTCAGTTTCGGTTTGCAATTAATGGACCATTTTTTTAATAAAATAAATGTCAGAAATTCACATTTGAGAAGTTGGAATCAGAGAATTTGAAAATGATCAATAGATTATCAAAATAGGTAGTGATTAATTTTCAGTTGATTAATTGACTAATTGTTGCAGCCCTCATTTTCAGTTGGCACTATTATTCTGCATCCATGATGGGAAAGAAATCACACACATAACACCTTTTGCTTTCTCTCATTATTTTAACCAGTCATACAATAAACAACACAAACTGTTATGGCTGCAGTGTGTTTTAATTGTTGCATCAGGCTCTATTGTGTGGCTTCTACTTAATTACAGGTGCATTGTTGATTTACTGTAGACCAGTCATTTACAATGACTTATAGCCCTATCATTTCACCATGATGTGTCATCATAATTTATGATTTATGATGGTTATTAAAAGTATTGACATAGTAAAAAGTGAAATATGATCTGACAGTAATATCAGACGCGGCAAAGTGGTCGTGCTGGAAGAGAGAAGAGAAACAAAAGGTGATGTGCTGTGAAACCTGTGTTAAAGCCATCACTATATTGTTTTAAATGTATTTCTAATGATGAATACATTTAAAAAACATAAAAACAACCATTTTCCAAGCCTATAGGAGTTTTTGGTGCGTCTTGCTGTAATTATTCTATGTTTGCCTGTAATTTTGCTTTGAGAATGAAGATGAATGAAGTACATGTAGGAATTTAGATTATGCGAAAATAGTCTGACTCATCTGGTCGGCCCAAATGTTCCCTCGCAGCTTCAGGACTGCACGAGTTATTTCTCTGAACTCATTTTCATATGGATTTTAATAAAATGCACTTTTAGGTTTAGGTTTTTAGGTCACCAACTTGTATTTTTAACACATCAAACTGTAATCCAACTGCACTTAATACGATTAGTGTTCTGACTTCAGGACGTGCAAAATAACTTATGATTTTATTATTTTTTTTTTTAACATCTCATTAAAATGTGCTGCTTTTGATTTGAAGATTAGGTTTAAATCTACCACCAAAAAAAATGTGCATGCAGCTGTGTGTGAACATGTGGCTGCTGCTTTTTAAGTGCCATGTCAAATTAAGGATAAATGTCCTTGGCAAATAGTCTAAACCATCAACCCTCCTGACTTCTCACTGACCTCAAACGGCACACACTTTAAAGGCAGAAAACAAGCTGCCAAACATGCAGAGATGTGCAGATGTGTGGACGCAGAGCCAGTGCAGCTCTTAGTGTTAAGAGGGGCACCGCCTCCAGCCTCCCCGCCACCCATCTGTATCTTTCTGCCTCCAATACAGTCAATTAACCTAATGGAAGTGGCAATTAATTAACTCGGCAAACACAATGATTGAGAACCTGACAATCAACTGAGTGGGATTGGTTTAAGTAATGCTGATTCAGAGGTAATGACTTTCTGGCATAAAATTAAAAAAAAAAAAACACACATGTTCACTCTGATTTTGTGTCAAGCAAACATACGTATACTTAAAGCCTTTCAGTCCAACGATTTGACTTTGTGATTCCCACAGTCTGCATGTCAATCACATAAAGTTTTCAACATACAGCACTTCAGTTTGTCTTCAAAACTTAAAGAGCTTAATTGGGCCTACCGTGTTTCTTTGGCTGTTGGCTTCGATTGGTCCTCTGAACACCCCCTTGATGCTCCTCAGCTGTCCGTCACGCAGGTGGGTGGAACTGATCACAATATAATAGCACGCCATCGGAAATACTTGGGTTTCATATGCTTAAATATCTATTTTTCTCTCTATATAATATCTGGACTTTCAAAAAAAAAAAAAAAAAGGCTTCTTTAAAGCTGCTTCTCTTTTCTTCCTTTATTCTGTCCTCCTCTTCTCATTTCGCCTCCCCGTCTCTGAGGGACAGAAGAAATTTTGAAAAAGAAAAAGCAAAGGAAGAACACAGTTTCCCATCACTGCTCTGATTTATTCTCTCTCTTCTCTAAGTTTTTGCCGGTGACTCTCCCGCTTCTCATTCCTCTCCTCAGCTTCTGTCTCTTTTTAAATATTTCACTCTGCTTATCCGTTTGCTCCGCTCTTCATGGTCCCTTTATCCTTTTGTCTTTCTCTAAATGTTTATTTTATTCCTCTCTCTTTCCTAAATGTATGTCGTTCCCTCAGATTTCTCCTGCAGGAAGTGCCTGTCTCTATTTAAATATTTCTCTTTTGTCTTTTTCTCTCCAGATGTTTTGCTCCCGTCTTTCATTCATCAATCTTTCCTTGTCATTGACTCCATCGCTCTCTCTTGCTGAGTCTAAATTTTTTTTTACCGAAATCTCAGTCACTCATTGATCAGTCTTGCAGTTCCTCTAACTCTGATCTAAATCTCCTGTCCGCTACCTCCCCCTCTCCACTTCACAATCTCTCTAACCCCCTTTTGTTTTTCCTCCCTCCTTGTCTCTGTATCTCTCTAAGTAGAGGGGAGGGATACTTTTTCCCTCCTCTTACTATCGCCTCATCTCCTGTTTCTGTCTTTGTTTCTCTCCTCGTCTCTGCCTCCTTGTTAGTGTAGAGAAGAAGTACTCTTCTCCCTCTGTCTCTGTGTCTCTGTCAGAGCAGGCGTGGAGCTTCTTCTCAGATGCTCCTCTCGTTTGCTGCGCTGCATGTGTTTGCTCTCCTCCCTCCCTCTATCTCCCTCTCTCTGCTGATCTCTTGCTCTGTGGCCAGCAGAGTGGTTTGCTCCTCAGTTACCCGCGGTTACCATCTGCCCTTTTAACGCATGGAGTGCTGACGCTTGCTCTCTCCTCCCTCCCCCATCCCTCCCTCTCCCTCCCTCTGTCCCTCTCTGCCTCTCCTCTTGCTGTCTTTCTTCTCTCTTTAATCATTTCGCTCTCTCCCTCCTTCTCTCTAAAGCCAAAGGAGAGAAGCTCCACCTACTGGTAGGCAGGAAACACACAGAGAGGAAAGACTGAGGAATAAAGGTGGAAAGAGAGTGAAACAGCAGCAAACATGTCTTTTAATTCCATACAAGTTGTCTTTAAACAAACCTAAAGGTAGGATCCGATAGAGTCATTATTCCTATTATGGAAAAACATAATTAAAAACATACAATTTAGCTACATGGCTCAGATGTGTCAGTTTAAGCCCTGCTTCTCCTGCTGCCACGGTGAAAATATAAAAAAATAGAAACAAATGCAGAAGTGTTGCACAGAATAGTGAGATATACATTAAGACAAATTCATGAATAAATAAATTGTTAATCATAGAGATATATGATAGTAAGTCAAACCTTTGACTTAGCTCATAATTTTGACTGAGTATTTTTCTTATCATAACTTTTCATGCGAAAATGGGTTTTCATATCACCCATAAAAAATAAAACTTCAATACAAAATCAATACAAAACTGTATAATTTAAAAACTATTGAATTTTTTTTGTTGAAATGTACTACAAAGGTTGTGATTTTGCCTTTCATGTCCTATACAAGCTGTCAACATAATGATATTTCCCTAATCTCAACCATATACCAGCTCCTGATCAGAAAACAAATATTCATATGAATCATTTAAACCATTTCGGGAACCAACTGACTTCAGAGGACCGATGATTAAAACCATGAATGTAAAACAAAGATTTGTTCAAAATACAATAAATAAAATACTGACTGACTTACTAATAAGTGAATAAAATGAAAAATGTATTATGTTATATGATTATTAAAAAAATTATGTCATTTTTCTATATTTTTATATAGGAAAATAGCGATCACATTTTTAGTCTCTGGAGAGTAGTTCTGTGCCACAGAGCATGTGCGGGAATGTGGCTCTGTTTCTAAACAAACCATAATACCATAATAGCCATAATCTTTGTGGCAAAGAAACATTTCACCCAGTACGACAGTGTGGCTCACTAATGGAAGTTTACAACAGGTAGTCCAGGTAATCATTTTGACATTGGTTTAAAACATATGTTAACATTTAGGTGATTATATTCACTACCTGTCTAATTGTGTGACTGCCCGTGTAGTAAGTAAAATGTTTTCATAACTGGCATGTCTCAAGTCTCAGTTTAAGAAGTGAAAAGGTCTGCGACCAGATAAGTTAGAGATATAAAATACTCGGTAATGCTCATCATACTGTGTCTCTGCTTGGTGCCAGTAAGAAGCTGAGCAGGCAGGCAGACAGAGCTGACTCACACAAATAATCACAAAAATCTAGACGGTAAGAAATAAAGGCATACAGTCCCCAGATCCCTAAACAAGAGAAAATAGCTTAGGTAAGTGAAGTCAAGTATTCCAGGCTACTTTTTAAGCTCAAAAGCAAAAATGGATCACTCTTTTAATCCTTTAGAAATGACTGTGTAGTTCAGCAAATGTACAGTAATCTCCTAATATGGAGCACTTTCTCACGTTTAGAAGACTACAAGATAAGCACATATATTTCTTCATAAACCCACAAAAGTAGAAAATATGAAAACATTTCTGTGCCTCTGTATTCAAAAGACTTGTGTCTACAGTGTATCTTAATGGTGTGTTTGCAGGCATTAGGACCTTTTTCAAAGCTCCCCACTTGCTCACTTCAACATTTCCCAAGAGAGTCAAACTGGACTCCATTTTAGATGGATCTACAAAAAGAATAAGGGCATCATGCGTCATATTATAAATATTATTGTTTTGCGCTGTTCACTTTATAACCATGTTTACTCCTCTACTTTTGTGCTTTTATAAATAGTTCTATATTTTGTATATTTTGCACAACTGCTATTTAAATGTTGTTGTTTACTGCTCACTTTACAGGCATATTTACACTTTTGCTTTTTATCAATATAAGTTTAATAGGTTTTATTTTATTGTTTTATTCTTGGCTTTTCAATGCACAGATATAAGTATAGAGTTTGATAGCTTAGATTAGCTTTTATCATTTCTTATGTGTCCATATGTGACAAATAAAATACCTTTAATACTAAATCTTATTGAATCCTCAAAATTCAGACAAAGATAAAATGAAAATAGTAATGTTTTCCTTAAACCTAAATGACTAAATAGGTCATCTATACTCAATTACCTTTCAAAATGTATGTAAAGTTTATGTATTCATATGACCATTTTATGATCTGCAACCTCCATTGTTAAAGTTTGGTTAAGTTTAGGCTGTAAATTGAAAATACTTGGTTTTGGTTAAAGGAAAGTTCTACTGCATATGTGAAAAAAAGTAGTATAAAGCCTTTTGTGTCTCCAGAGGGAGCTGTGTGAAATCTAAATTGCCTCAAGTGATGTCACTTGAGCCAGCATGGGTTGGGACTGAAGACTTCTAAAATAGAAAATAAAATAAAATCTGGAGGCTGGGTGTTAGAAATAAGTGCTTGAGGCCAGCAGCTACAGGCTACATTAGCCATTACTAGCATTCAAAATCGTAACACAATCAAATCGTAGCTACAGCAGTTAGTTTACTTTGTCTCTGTTCCACACGCGCAGCCTGCTAGCTAATGTCAATCAAACACCAACACGACCCCTGAGGTGGCTGAGATGAAAAAGTAGCTTTTCTGATATTTTACCGAAGATGTATTTTCTTCATTCTAGTGATGACAAAACTATTAAAAATACATTTTAAAAAGTATGTTGACAATATTTTGGGCTAATTAAATGTGATCTCAGTTGGACTTAAAAAATATATCAAATTTTGATACATGACCAGCTGCACCTCATTATGTAAAAGTGCATCTCACAACTTTTTTCATAAACGACAACCTTTAACACTTCATTGCACAGACTCTACTGCTGCCCTATAAATTAACAGTGTATAACCCTTAACTTTAATAATCCAGTATTGATGAGATATGCAGTAGGTGTATTTTTTATCTTTCATCCCCAGTTAGTAACATAGTGGTCCATCTGGAGCTGTATGGGATTGTAAACCAAAACTGAGATTGCTTTGTTTTTGGTATCACGGTAAGTTTCCATTCAATGAGAAACAAACAAAACCTGTTGTGTTTCTCAGCGAATGTTACATTTGCATCCCTGTTAGTTTACAATGAGGCATAAAAGTATTTAGTCAGCCACCAACTGTGCAAGTTCTCCCACAAAAGATGAGAGAGGCCTGTAATTTTCATCATAAGTATACATTCAACTATGAGAGACAAAATAGGGGGAAAGAATCCAGAAAATCACATTCTCTTTTTAAATAATTAGCAAATTATGGTGGAAAATAAGTATTTGATCAATAACAAAAGTTCATCTCAATACTTTGTTATATACCCTTTGTTGGTAGTAGTACAGATGTTTTCTGTAAGTCTTCACTAGGTTTTCACACACTGTTGCTGGTATTTTGGCCATTCCTCCATGCAGATCTACTCTAGAGCAGTGATGTTTTGGGGCTGTCGCTGGGCAACACAGACTTTCAACTTCCTCCAAAGATTTTCTATGGGTTTGAGATCTGGAGACTGGCTAGGCCATTCCAGTACCTTGAAATGCTTCTTACGAAGCCACTCCTTTGTTGCCCGGGTGGTGTCTTTAGGATCATTGTCATGCTGAAAGACCCAGCCATGTTTCATGTTCAATGCCCTTGCTGATAGAAGCAGGTTTTCATTCAAAATCTCATCTCAAGATACATGGCCTCATTCATTCTTTTCTTTACATAGATCAGTTGTCCTGGTCCCTTTGCAGAAAAACAGCCCCAGAGCATGACAGTATGTATGTTCTTTGGATGCAACTCAGCATTCTTTCTCCTCTGAACATGACAAGTTGAGTTTTTGCCATAAATTTCTATTTTGATTTAATCTGGCCATATGATATTCTCCCAATCCTCTTCTGGATCATACAAATGGCCTCTAGCAAACTTCAGACGGGTCTGGACATGTGCTGGCTTAAGCATGGGGACACGTCTAGCACTGCAGGATTTAGGTCTCTGGTGGCGTAGTGTGTTACTGATGGTAGCCTTTGTTACTTTGGTCCCAGCTCTCTGCAGGTCATTCACTATAGGTCCCCCCATGTAGTTCTGGGATTTTTGCTCAATGTTCTTGCGGTCATTTTGACCACACGGAATGAAATCTTGTGTGGAGCCCCAGATCAAGGTAGATTATCAATGGTCTTGTATGTCTTCCATTTTCTAATAATTGCTCCGACAGTTGATTTCTTCACACCAAGCTGCTTGCCTATTGTAGACCTAGATTCAGTCTTCCCAGCCTGGTGCAGGCCATAGGGGAGTTTGGTGTGTGACTGTTTGAAGTTGTGGACAGATGTCTTTTATACTGATAACAAGTTCAAGCAGGTGCCATTAATATAGGTAACGAGTAGAGGACAGAGGAACAGGTCTGTGAGAGCCAGAAAATACAGAAATATTGCTTGTTTGTAGGTGACCAAATACTTATTTTACTGAGGAATTTACCAATTAATTCATTATAAATCCTACAATGGGATTTCTTGGATTATTTCCCCCCATTCTGTCTTTCATAGTTGAAGTGTACCTATGACGAAAATTACAGGCCTCTCTCATCTTTTTAAGTGAGAGAACTTGCACAATTGGTGGCTAATGAAATACTTTTTGCCCCACTGTATAGAAGGATTTTCCTCAGCAAAATATTATCAAGACCGCCAAGAAAGAGTTCCCTCTCTATTTAGTGGTCGAATATTGTTGTTGAGCTTTGAGAAAATAAAGTATCCTACATGCTAAGAGGCTTATCTGATGAATTTCCTTCTACTTTAGGTTCCATGATCCAATACTGCAATAAGCTTAAAACCCTCCCATGGGTGCCACTAGATTAATTTTAGATGAATACAAATCTAACTTTTTTCTTCAATTCTTCCTGTGGTGTTTACATATCATTATATATGTATATCTGATTGTGTTTGTGTAAATGTGTTCATTTTTTATTTTCCCCTTGTATCCCATTATATAGTGCTTTATGTAGGTAATATGCATATTTTCTACTTGTTTTTTCAGTGCAACTGCAGGATAATGGGGGATTCGTGGTGGATTATAACTCATGTCTGGGGGTTGGGGAGATAAGAAAGAAATAATTCAAATATGCACTATAATAATATTGTGTGCTAAATGAATGCCTGGTTTATTTAATAATATATTACACACACACCCATGGGAAAAAGAAAATAACAGAACTCATGCCATTGTGGGCTAATTCATTTTCACTATTTGCACATTAAGGGGGAAAAAAACAAAAAAAAAACAGATTAGATGTCTTTTATTGCAGCGTTCCTCTAGTGTTTCTTAGTTTACTGTATGAGTGGAGGTCTTGTTTTAGAGGGTGCATACGGATGGCTGGAAAATTAAAGTATATTGCTGATTGTTTGCTATAATTTTCATATTATCAACCAATCTGATGAACCAAAATCACAATACATCTATACTTATAAGTAATGTATGTGTATCCAAAGCGTGATATAACTTGTTCCTCTGAGCCACAGACCTTTGTCCAAGATTTATTAAAAACATGAGCCATACCATTGCACTGGGTGACATGTTCCTTCACCACAAAGAGTTTGGGGCATGTTTGTTTAGAAACGCCCCAAAGACTAATAACAGTAATCACATTTTCAGTCTCTGGAGAGTAGTTCTGTGTAAGGCAGACAGTCGTCAATGTGAATGTGCAAAAACGTGGTTTAGTTTACAGTTCCTCTTGACTTTGTACGACATTGTACATTTCTCAAAAAACTTCAGTACAAAGTCAAGGCTGTGAAATATAGCATAACAAGCTGTATCACATTTAGTGGTGTCTGCCTTATAGTGTGTTTAGACAGAACGTAAAGCAAATTTTTGCTATATTAGGCCACTGTGCCCTTTGCCCTAAACAGCCAAAACACAGGCTGTACATTAGCTATAAATCTACCTAGCAACAGATGCATCAACCATGTATAGATAGCTAGATAGATAGATAGATGGATAGATGGATAGATGGATGGATAGATAGATAGATGGATAGATAGTGATGCTGCTTAAAGAGGAATTATTATTATTCAGCATACTGTATGTAAACTACCTCTCTCTATCTGTTAATATTCTCAGGCTGAGATGGTGGTTGGACCCCATGAGACCCTGCAGATGGGACAGCTTGTGCCATACTGTGGGCCATCACACCCAGACGGTAAAATGTCACAAAAATGTCAGGGGAAACCCAGTTGGCTTCATAGCAGATACTCCTCAGTGATACACCATTGAACAACACCAAAGAAAAGGCCAAACTCCCCTACACTCAAGTGTTGTCACAGACTGCATACTGGCATTGTTGCCATTAGTCAAACACTGGTTCAATATTTTATTTCCCTGTTTTTCAAGACCAAAGTCTATAACAAGTAGTTTACTGGACAGTAATGTACATTTATTTGGAAAAACGAACCCATAAGCCCCAAATATTTTGTTATTAACAGTGACTGAGGGCTGATTTTGCAATCAGTCACAGCTTTAAAGGGATCCTAAATAATCTATGACCTTTATAGGACCAGTAGGAATTGCAACCAATTTGGCAGAGGTTACTCCTCCTCCAAGTCTCTGGCACAGAACCAACCACCACCCCTTCGCTTCCCCTGAGCAAAGGCAGCCTGACACAAACTTTTTTTTGTTTTTTTAAGGGAACAAATAAGCTCTAAATAAAAGCTAAATAAGTCTCTTTTGAAATGGCATTACATCATACAAAATGCTGGAATAATGTGAATAATGCTGGCAAATTTGTCCCTTGTTTAGTTAACAAAGCTGAAGATGTGTCTGTAATCACATCCTATTTACATTGTGGTGCATTGATCCTCTGCCATTTGTGTTGAGTGTCTGAATTCTGAATAGAGAAATCTACGCTCTTTGTTGAGCTCTGAAAAATTCCTACAATGGACTGAAAAATGTGGTGTCCATAACATTTACAGCACATCATTTTAACGAAAATTACAGTTGTGCAACAGTCACATGTCAGTGATAATACATAATGAAAATGATTAATAACTGTTTAATTACTGGTCACTATTCAGCTAACTATTTAGTGTGTATAAGGTGTAATGAATGAGTGATGGTCAGTTTTCATAATTACCATGCATGTTAGCACAATAACATTTGCTTATTAGCTCTACAATCACAGAGTAAGGTGAGGTTGAGGGAAATTAGTTTTTGTAGGTTTTTAAAGGGGAAGTATTGCATATTTTCAGGTCTATATTTTTTATTAGTTTTATTTATTTTATACAGTCTATTTATCTTATACTGACTCTATGTAGCCTTTCAATTGAGCCTCCATCTCAAACAAGCCATTTAACTCCTGCCTTTTTAAATCAAATCAAATCAAATCAAATCAAATTTTATTTATATAGCCCAAAATCACAAAATACATTTGTCTCAGAGGGCTTTACAATCTGTACAGGGAGTGACACCCTCTGTCCTTTGACCCTCGATTCGAGCCCCCCCGTCCTGATGAGCCCACCCTGTTCTCATTGGTTAGCTTCTGGAAACTGCATCTTGGCTGACTTCTAGTGACTCTGGAATCTACGTCAACAAACCATGCCACAAACTATAGTAGTAGTAGTATTTCACTACTTTTTCTCATTCTTTACATCCACACATGTTCGAGCCAGAATCCGATCTGAAATATAAGAGTGGACAACATGAACCTGTGGAACAACCTTAGCGACATCGTTAGCAGCGGGACAGACGATCATTTATGGCCACGCATGACAGGCAGACACCAGCATGGTAGAAAAAATGCTGAACCTAAAGTTGACATTAACATCTAGTTTTGGAAATGTTACCATGTTTAAATATTCATAACAGTATAGTATATAAATTAAGAGAAAACGCATAATATGTCTCTTTTAATGTTAACATTAATGTTAACATTAAAGACCAGACAAACCAGACTTTTAAAGACCAGACAAATGTCAGCACCTGGTGAAGTAGTTCACTGTTATCATTGCCATTGTTATTATTCATAGCTTCAGTTGAATTATGATCATTTTCTGCTAAGGGCCAGTAAACCTCATGCTATTTTCTGCTGTATCATTGCAGATAACAGTATGCAGCCCACAGCATGTATTTTCTGAATTTCTGTTTTACAAATTGAAGGCTTGGACTTATTTAAGTATGCAGAACATCTTCTATATGGATTTGACTGTTAGCTCCCAATAACATGGGCATTAATTAATAATAATAACCATCACTAAATCAGCCTGGTAAACAACAAACGCATACCTATAGCCATCACTTTCATTTAAACAGCACAGATTAGAAGTCTGCAGCATAAGAAGCTCATCTCAGTGGTATTGGTTGATTAGCATGTAAGCCAACTGGATTCTCCCTCATTATCTAACAAGCTAATTACAAGCTAATTACAAGCCCATCAACTTTGCAAAGTTGTGAAATTGATAGAGACAATGCAGCAGTGAGGGCAATCGTTATAATTGACGCTTCACCTGTTTCTATTGTTGAGAAAGAAATCAAGTTGTACTTCAGAAAAACTGGTGCATCTTTAATTAGAAAACAATCTATGTTGGCGAGAAAAACAAGTCCCTCATAAATGAACAGAAATCTAATTAAAAATAAATTCTTAACAGAGTTTTAACTTCTGTGGAAAAAAAGACAGGCAGTTTTTCAATTATTTTAGATAAAAGATACACAGACAGAAAAAGACTATGTGTAGTATTTATTGAAAAAAATAACCATCTCCATTTCCATCATCTTTGATAATAAAACAACATTGTAATCTCTACAAAAGAACAAAGCATGAAAAAGCACAAAAAGAAACAGCTTTTTCTCAAAGATGAAAAATTAATTTTTATTTTCTTATGGTTTGTAGCTCTGCAGCTGTTGATAGAAGCCGGGGTTAGGGCGAACTGAGGGCCTTGCCAGCTTCACTTGGCTGTACGCATCATCAAATGAAAGCCCCTCCCTCAACATCAGGTAACCAATCACGATAGAGGAAGAACGTGACACACCAGCATTACAATGGACCAGCGCCACACCATCCTAAAGAAAGAGAGAGTTTGTTTAAGACAGGAAAACACAGATGTAAAGAAGGGAAATTTAAAAAAAAAAGAGAATAACGCTGCATTCAAAGTCAGAGAACAAAATTCCTGGTTTGATTTATTTCAAGTGGCCACATTAGGAAGAACAAATAAGACATTATGTTCCCTATAAACTCTAAATGTAGTATAATATTTGGTTATCTTAGTGGATTAATAGATGTAAGCAACATTAATATTCACATTTTTTACATTTAGAACTTGAGACATGTACGACACAAGTAAGCAGAGCCTTCAAATCAAAAGAGAAACCAGGATATTAAAGTAAAGTTGCAAGTATTGTTAAAACTTAAAAACTTAAATTACCAGTGGTAGAATAAGTACTCAGATCCTTTACTTAAGTAAAAGTACCAATACAGCAATGTAAAAATATTCCATTACAAGTAAAAGTCCTGCATGAAAAAAATCTACTTAAATAAAAGTACTAGTATTATCAGCTTGATGTAGTTAAAGTATTCGAGTAAAAGTAGTGGTTTGGTCCCTCTGACTGATATATCAAATACACAAATCTGTTTTCAGTTCTTCTCAAAGAGGAGTAGAAAGTAAAATATTTCCTTCTGAAATATAGTGTAGTAGAAGTATAAAGTAATATAAAATGGAAATACCCAAGTAAAAAACAAGTACTTCAAAATTGTACTTAAGAATAGTACATTCCTAAAATGTTTTTTAAATGAATGAATGTAGCATTTACAATATATTGTGTCATGTTAACATGGTGTCATATGGCTGCATTTAGCAGAGGACCAGGATTTCTAACTTATAGCAGCATTAAACAGAGCATATAGAGCAAATTGAGACGGAGTAAATCTGTGTCTGTGGTTGTGTGAGTGTGAGAGTGTCAGAATTTGTGATACGATTAATATTAATGTTGATGTAATTATTTTACTGCCTAGAGTGCCTGGCTGGAAATACATTTTTTAAATTCCAGCCACATCTTTAGACAATGCGTGCAGGCCCACGGCTCAGTTCTAAATCTCAGTGTATTGACACATTTGTCTCTTTTATTCAACATGGAGCCTCCTATCTGGAGTAAAGTCTCTTTTTTTTGTCTGGGATGGAGCAGAAACAGAAACTCTAAGTACATTTTTTAAATTTTAGATGTCAATCAATATCCATTGAGGGCCAGCGGACTAGCTTTTGCTACACACATTAACAGGACTGTAATTGACAAGTAATAATCACTGTTATCTTAGCTTTCCTTTCATAATACAACCCAATCAGGCACTTCTCCTGGGTGAACACAATCAAATGTAGAGGGGCCACACTTCTTTTATAAGTTTATATCAATCAAAAAAAAAATCACCATGTTCCTTCATATTATTTGTGCTGGTGTCTGCACAGTCACCACAGTTACACATATGAGGTCTTGTTTTCTTTCATTTAGGAAAAAAAAAACCAGAAGACTGAAAATTGTGGCTAGATAATCCATCACAGCGAACACGGAAACTTAATTTGGTTTTGTCAGAGTTTCTTGTTTTGCTGTTATTTCACTGTACTCGAGTTGAGTTTTTTCATATCAGTGCTCACATCACATTATGTTCTGCTTACAGTCAAATCTCACACACGCGCTGGAAGAAATGCAGGTCTCTGCCAGGAAATAATCCCTTAAAATGATTACATACGGCATGTGAAATAACTGGGGAAAACTAAGTGTAAGCAGATGCAATTTTGACTTTCTAAATTACACCAGCATGGACTTTTAATATATATTTTGACCACCCACCTCACCTTTATGCTGATTTACAGATAACTGACTGCTGTAGATGTGTGTAAATGCATTACAGTGAGGTAGCAGAATAGCCGTGTGTGCATTCACATTTTAAATTACATATAAAAGAAAGCATTTTTAAGCTACATGAGCATCCTGGAGGAAAGATTAGATGCATTTTGCATCTGCTGAAACCATGAAACTCTGGTGTGTAGGTCAATTTAATTCCACCTCAACAACCTGCAACATTAAAATGCTAATTAAAAATCTGAATCAAAATGTATTAATCAAAATTATGTACATTACATTTATCAAAAATATGAATTTAATTATATACTTTATAAACATATGACCGGCAGTGGTTTTTACTTTTTAGATGTTTTTACATTTTGCTGAAACTTTAGTAACATTTGAAATCCAAATGTAATTAATCAAGTATTTTACATGACATTATATTTTACTCCAGTATGTGTGTGTATATATATGTGTTCGTACCTGTTCTCGCGCCAGATCTATGAAGGAGCTGCATTCCTCAAGATATGAAATGACGTCTGTTTCTGGGAGGTCCAGGATCTGGAGCGTCTTATAAACCAACTGATCTGGGAACAGGTTAGTGACTCCGTAGGCCACATTTAGCACATGCGACACCTGACAGAAAGAAGGAGAGGGGAGAGGTGTAGAGACATAAAACTCACAGACAGAGTGATTAAAAAAAGGAAGGAGGAAAGAGTGAGAGACAAAGAGAGATGGGAAGTAAGACAGATGGCTCCATTTTCATTTTCATTCTCACTTAAATTTAGCTGACCTCAGAGGGCTACAATCTTTCCTTCTATACATCCTCTATAGCATCACACAGATGTGTCCTGCCCTTAAACCGCTTGGTTACATTTAACACCGACTCCTTTGTTTGATAAGATACATCTTATTCCTCTGTGCATTGGAGCTCTGTTGTTGTCCAGAAACACATCAATGAGGTCGCAGTGGTTGATATTTCCCTTCATTATCATGCTAAGATGCTGTAGTTTATTTTGTGTCCATCCAACAAACACCGTGCACCAAATGTGTAATAATCTGCAGCTGAAAATAGTCCCCAAAAACACACACGCAAAACAAGCTGAAACATTGGGCTTTGATTCAGTATAATGCTGAATGAATAAAGAAGAAGCACCAGCATAACTTTAATGGTGTAGAGGTGTTTCTGCATTTGATCTGTTATCACCAGCCAGAAGCTAAAAATACAACGTTAAAAACAATAAAATGAGACATTACAAAATGAATGAATAGTTGAATATTTATGATGCTGTACTGGGATATGACGTGTACAAATATTTCTCAAAACATGTTGCAGCTGGAGATAGAAACCAGGATACTGGGATAATGATTCTGACTATTCTCTAACATGTTTGCAGCTGTGTCCTCAAATTGAATTATGTAGGAAGTAGTAAGTCAATCAAAACTTATTATGATTAATGAGGTAATTTGGGTGTTCATGCTGAACTAACAGTGCATTTCTGACTTTGGTAATGCAGATGATGGATTTTATGTCACTCTTATCTAAAGATTTGAGAAGCTAAATCCAGCAGTGTTTCAAGCAGACAGAAACCAAACTGGTTAATCTTTGCTGGATGTCAAAAACATGCTATGCTATCAGAAACCTGGATTATATCTGAATTATGAAAACAGGAAGCTAAATAACAGGTTTCTCTATGCCCCATGTTAACATCATATCCCAACTACAATCAAAACCGCAATAAGACTAAAAACTGGGATGTGTGATTTGATTTCCAAACAAACTACACCTTTAACAGCACATTTCCGTTACAACACTGGTAAATGTTTAGAATTTGTACACAAACAAATCATTCTATAAATCGTCAAGTCTCCTGAGCTTTAATATCTGTCTGGGAAATCCAGGTTAGTTTAGTCATTAGACAGTCAAAGTTTCATCCCAGAAACAGGGAGTGAAGGTATTTGTAATCTCTCTAATTCATCATCCTGAGACCGCACAGGCAGCAATATGCTCATGCCTGGGAGCAGCCACTGCAGAGAGGAGTAGTCACATATCACTGATGTGGAGGAGCAGCGTTGAGACTTACTGTAATCATTTACTCCCTCTACTGAGCTGAATTGCCACTGCATGAATCATAAAGCTCCTCTGGCCATTGGCTGGTTGTTGTCGAACCCACAGGAGAAGCACACGTACATGGCTGCCTCTAATCTCATGTCACTACACATGCTATCACTACACAGCAAGGGCATGCCCGCTCTATTGATCCCTCTGTACTGACCTTATATCTCTGTAGGGTGTCAATGTCATGGGCAGCATCCTGAGAGGCTGAGAAAGCAGACACAACCTGATGAGAAGACAAACAGGACGGCATGCATCTGCTTACCAACACTTACTTATTTTTAAAAATGCTTCCCGCAGGCTGAAAATAATTGCCCAGTTGTAAAACGATCTAATACTGCTTTTTCCTCTTCTTCACGTTAATATTTATCCACATATTTTAACATGAGAGAGACCTTAATTCAGCACTTAATTCAGCTGATGACGATGCTAATTTTGTACTTTTTATTGAACCTTTTATTTCTTAGTACAGCTGAAGCAATTAGCTGATTAATTGATCCGTTGACAGAAAATTAATCAGGAACAATCACTGATAATTACTTGATTTTCTTTTTTTTTAGATCATTTATCTTTGGGTTTTACACTATAGGCTGAACAAAACAAGCTATCTGAAGATGTGACCTTGAGCTCTGACAAGCTTTTTTTCCCTCTTTTTTTCTGATATCTTATAGGTGAATTGATTAATCGCTTAATCAAAAAATAAACCTGGGAAAACCCAGTGTCTTATGAAGTGCTATCTGACTTTATGTAGATAAACAGTAAATTCAGCAGCAGAACGCAAAGGCTGCAGGATATCAACCTAAATGACTTAGTAGGAAAACATTCAGACAGAAAAGCCTTTCTGAACAGCTGCAACACTGAAGAGGGAAGATATCAGTCAGCAGAAACCAACACGAACATGGCTTAAAGCTACAGATAAAAAAAAAACAGGAATCAAATGATTTGTATAGTAGCACTAAACTAGGCTAAGAAACTGCTGAAATAAACATTCAATATTATGTACAGCCGCAGAGAAGAAGGTTTATGATTTTTATAAGAGTGAGAGAAGGTTTTTTTCAGCCGTCATAAGAGTTTGAGTGACTAATGCTGGAGGACGCAGGGTAAAGATTAATGGAGAAAATAAAATGAGAAAACTCACAGCAGTTTCGGCAGATAAGAGTAGATAATCACTGAGACAGTCAAAACAGAGAGAACAAATGCCATGTTCAATTTGTCAAATAACTTTTCACAAAGGCAGCAGTGGTAGTGTTAAATAGCAGGAGCTGGATAATTATGTGAATGAGACATATGGGCAGGAAACAGAATATGATTGCGGGGCTTTTTCTATATTTCCACATTGCACGATACTGTGCAGCAGCTCACTGCATGACTTCTTGAAATTAGCCACATTTTCACTCCTTGCATTAGCTCAGCCACTTTCATATAATGCCAAATTCGTGGTGTTGCGAAGTGGATCTAAATCCAACAGATAACGCGTCTTTGCAAATAAGCCAGCTCCGGTCCGTATGCCTCATCTGTGCAGAAAGACAAGATTTAAATTGACACATCTGTGAGATGCAGGAATGTCAGAATTTTAGGGTCATTTTTTAAATACAAGACATGGGATCAAAGTCCACCTGCTAAATAACAGGCATCTCTCAAACTTGCTTCATCTTTAAACTTAATGTGACCAGCGTGTAAGTCCTGTTTATTATCAGATTTTATCAAAAAAATCTTTTAATTCTCTATTTAGTAATGATTTAATTATAATCAATTTCATGGGTAAACTATGTGCTGAGGAAGGTTGTGCAATACGATTGAAAGCTCCAGAATATGGTCGCAAACAATGATTATTTTCACTATAGATTCATCTGTAGATTTTTTTTTTCTGATTCTGTCTTAAGTCTTTAAAATACCAGAGAATAGACGCCCATCCGACTAACTGTATAAAACCCAGAGATGTTCAATTCCCAGTCAGAGAAAAGCCGAAAATGATCACATTGGATAAGCTGGGACCATCAAATGTTTGACATCAATCAATTATCAAAATTGTTGAGTCATTTCCTGTGGATTGAATCCAAAGAAATTTTCCAAAGGATGGCATAATATAAGTATTAGAGATACTGACACCATAGCATAGTACTAAAGTATGCAGGGACGAAGTCACGTCTAGTCTCTTAAGGCTTATATACATGAAATGACAACTATGACAGGAGCATCACAGGCAAAATGCTGCCTGCCAGGTTGAATGATAGTCTGAAATCAGTTTGGACAAAATAAAGATAGAAGATAATTCCGACAATATTGGAGAAGCCTGTCAAACGTTTTACAAGATGTTTTTTTTACTGCAAAACCTTCAAAGAGCTGATGCTGTCAAAACAGGTTGACATCACCATGGACGATCACCCGATGTGAAGGTGGGCACAGAAAATTATCAGCTCATATTCTGTAAAAAAAAAAAAATCACCTCTAACATGCCTAACAGATGTAATATTTTATTGATCCCAGCTGAGAAATTCTCTTTTTGATTCTCTCCTGCAGTGAGGTCAGTGATAGCGACAGCAGCCCAGAGCTGGAAGGGGACTCAATGACCCTTCAGCAAGATGGACACAGGCTGACATGTGGAGGTGTCAACCTGCGTCCTCTGGCTGAAGGGTGGATCTCTGTGTGCCCTGAGACAAATTCAAGATTAATGACATTGATTTATTTGTTATTAGGAATTTGTTTATTTATCATTAGGAACAAATTATGACCTATGTCCTTTGTGGATTTGGATACTAAAGTATCACTCACAAAAACTGTAGTATTACTGTTAGAAACTACAAACCCAACAGCCAAAGCAAGGCTTTCCCAATGCAATTGAATCTATACAAACATGCCATAACTGTATATAAAAAGACTCAATAGGTCAGGAGTGAAAGTGATTTAAAATCAATACACTATGTTATTATTACAGAGCTGGTAGTAGCTGTTGTAGTGTGGTTGTAGTGTAGTAGCAACTAATTACAAGTATATAACTATTTACGATTATCCGTTATCACATGACCAAAGTTCCATACTTAGATCATCATGTGATGACACCTGACATCTTTAATTTGCTGAGAAAGGTTGTTAAATAGAGCTGCAACCATTTGTTGATTTATCAATTAGTCAGTCGACTGAAAAACAGTCGGCAACTATTTTGAGAATCAATTAATCATTTTTCTGATAAAAAAAAATGCTGGAATTCTCTGATTCCAGCTTCTTAAAGGCGAATATTTCTAGTTTCTTTAGTCTTCTACGATAGTAAGATGAATATCTGTGGGTCCCAGATAAACACTAAATCTATATTAATCGAGAAAATAATCAATGACTTAATCAATAATGAAAATAATCATTAGTTGATTATGATATATATATATATATATAGTTTGTTTTGTCCTCACACTTCAAAATCAGAAGTTGTAGTTGTAGAAGTAGCAGCAGTAGAAGTAATAGCACAGTACAGGTAGTACTGTAGTAGTGCTCAAAATGTGCTAGAAGCAGAAGCAGAAGTAACAGCACTAGTGGTGGTAGCAGTGATAGTAGTAAACACAGTAATTATAGCAAGAGTAGCAGTGGTGAAGTAGTAGATGGAGCCACAGTAGCATAATACTTGCTGTAAGTACAGTTGCTGGCAGTAGCAGATCACACATAACCCCCACACCCCACTTACCCTCACATACCTTCACACCTCAGTCACCCACACATACACTACTGCTGGTACCTGGTTGAATGTGCATTACTGCTGAATCTGTGCAATAATAATAATCTAGCCTTAAAGTTTACATGTACATACTCAATATACAATATATATTTATATACATAATGTCTCTATCTGTATATCTTTGTCTGTATATCTTTGTCTAATCTGTATATTTTGTGTTCAAACTTTATTTTTATTCATTTGTTTGTGTGGTTAAGTTAATGTCTCTGTGGTATTTGTGTTGTCAGGGAGGATGCAAAGAAAGAATTTCATTGTTAAGTGTGACTGTTTGTCTTACTGGGCATATGACAAATAAAAATCTTGAATCTAGTTATTGAAGTAATATTAATAATAATGGTTAAAGAGCTACTAATGGTAAAGGTATACTGGTTAAGTGTAGAGAAGGTTATACAGTCATTCTGAGAGAACCTGGAGTCTAGCGTTGGTAAATAAAGTATATATTACCTAGTAATAAGAAGGGTCTAACAACACCAACTTGAAGGTCCAGACTTTTATCTTCTACAAATCCACACCCACTTCCCTCCTCCAACTCTTCAACTTGCTCTTGTCCATCACTCCTCTTCTCCAGCAGCTTCCTGCCTGTCACCGTGGTAACATGCGTGCACTGTTTCTTCAGACTGTTTTTGGAGAAGCCTTGGATCTCATTAGCCAGTGAATGCATCACACCAGGGTCAACAGTACTGGAACTGCAACAAACCAGAAGTTTTCAGATTACTACCACCATGATGTTTCTTTGTGTAGATGTTTACATCCAGTGATGTAAAGGTACCTTACAGTTTGTCGCTTGCTGGACCAAAACAAACAACTGTTTCAGTTCAATAGCAATATCTGAGTTTGACTGCATGCTTAGACTGCAGGATATACGGTGTTATGGCAGCCTTAAAGTGAGCATGAGTGGATAAACTTAACTTTTTGGCGCATTTACTCTCCCCAGCCACCCTACATACACAATTAAAAGATACAACGTATTGATTCTAGCTTAAAGACTCGGGTATGTAACATCAATGGGTAATTAATGGCTGCTTATGAACAGATAGCGCAGCTTTATCTTTTTTGTTTTACTGTTTCATGCACCCACCTGGCGTACGGAAATCACTCGACCTGTCACATGAAAATCAAATCAGATCATCGTTGCTGTAAGGCGACATAACATAACTGCAGCTAGAGTTATTATTACTGAATAAATATAAACGAACAAAAACAACCAGCTTCTGTAGCAGCAATAAAGGCAGAACTCACAGCTGAGTCGGAAGCTGCGTCAACATTGTGATGCTTTCACGTACTCAGGGTAAAATAGTAAATGCTTGAATTGATTCACAATACACTAGGTTAAAATGGACACTAGTGGATGAAGTATTCAGATCATTCAGATTATTCAGAAGTAAAACTACACAATTACATGTACATTAAATGTATTGCATGAAAAATCATACTGAAGTTCTGATCCACAAATCTGTTTTCAGCTTTTTGACTTTTTTTTCTAATCTTTTATTTTTGGTGAAATATTGGCTCATTTGAACATTTAATGAAATGAAACGATGTGAGAAGTTTAGAGGGAAAAAACACTATTTGGTCGAGCTGTTTACAACTCATAGACATCTGAAATGTGACCTGACTACACACTGCTTAAACAATGTCAGAATCAGAATCAGATTTATTAATTAAGTAGCAAGTACAAGGAATTTCACAGTGGTAAGATATCAACAGAAAAAGCAATAAAATAAATACACTGTTATGATAATAGTGTAAGAAAGAGAGGGACAGTAATATGCAATGGGTGTGGGCTGTGTGCTTGCATACCGACATGAAAAAACTGCACAAAAAAAATAAAAAATAAATAAGTACAAAAAAAAAGGAATTCGATCATAAATAGAGGTACAAATACTAATGAAGGTATAAATAAAAAATTTAGTGTAAATAAACTATGTGTCCATATAAACAGCATACATATGTAGAGTTAACAAATAAAAAATAAAATCTATATAGCCTACATATACAGAGTTGGTATGTTAAGGCTTTTACTGTCCTTGTTAAAGACAATTCTTGTGTTGTATTTTAAAAGCTTGTTTTATCATCTATTGTGTCAAATCTTCTGAAAAGTAACTAAAGCTGTCAAATAAATGTAGTGTAGTAAAAAGTACATATTTACCTCTGAAATGTAGAGTATTACACCGGGCACTGAGATGTACTACTAACGAGGATCATTTGAACGCAACAGGAGTCAACCTCGTTGTGGAAATCAGGACAACTCCTCATCCCTGAAAAAAAAAAAAAAAAAAAAAAAAAAACACCCAGGCAGGGAGACGGTGGGGTGGAGTACAGGAAGCTGCCGCTGTCACCGATTCTATGAACATGGGCGAAATCTAATAACTACATATATCACTGCTTCTGTTTTCTCTCTCTTCCTTTACGGACCAGAGGCTTGCGGAGATTTGTGCTATTTTTCAGGACTTATTTGGAGATTTAACCGAACAAACGGCTCCAAGATGTCTCGGGGAGTGATCCAGCCCAGCCAGCAGAAACTGGCCGAAAAGCTAACCATCCTTAACGACAGAGGCATCGGGATGTTGACCCGTGTTTACAATATCAAAAAGGTTCGCACACACACAGTTATATTTATATATACATACACATCAACCACAAAGGGCTGTTTACAGTGTGATTATATGGGTATATGCAGCTAAAACGACTGTCAATATTAGTCACAGTATGGATGCTCGATTAGCTTGCTAACGTTAACGTTAGCGCTAGGCAGATTTATTTAAGCAAACCCCTTATGTTTTGTATGTTAGCCAGTGTTAAACAGGCTAATGTGCGCGAAAAAAACCCAACTTGGCATAAATGTGTAGCAGCACTGTGCTGTGTAGGCACTGGTGGCTACAAGCTGTCGCGTTAGCTTGCGGTAAAGTTGCCCATTGGTTTTACGATTTTATGCTCGATTAAAGACACATTTAATCACGTATAATGAGCAGTGTGATGTATGTCTATCAAACAGAAACCACAGTTAAAGATAAAATCGTTAAATTGGGGCCCTTGAGATGATATCGGCAAAACCTTCAGGCCTGCAGCAGCTAACATCGGTTGATAATGGCGGCGGCTGTTGGCTCAAAGCTAGCCAACCGCTAACAGCTAGCAGTCGGGCGTCGTCTGTGCTCCACCAAATTCAAAACACTAAGCTCACCAAAACACCAAACACCAAAGCACAGGCACGATAGCAGCCAGATGCTAACTGCTATTAGCTCGTAACAGTTTTATATACGTTATATATGCTGCTAGCTTCCTCACTCAAATGGCATAAATGGAAGAAAACGAAGCTTTAATAAGTGACGGCTGCTTAAAGTCGGTTAATTTGTCGGTTTTGTTTTTGAATTAGGTTAATCATTTACAGGTAAGTTATAGTTAGCACTCATGAGTATTTTAATACTCATAAATACACACCATAACAAGTCACCAGATATATGATGAATAAAAACTGCCCATTTTATCTGACCATCAGTCAAAAAAATAATAAATTCAGTGTAACCCTACAATAAAAGATATATAAAAACATAGAGTAGCATGTAACTTTTCATTGGTGTAGCCTACCCCAGCTCTAACTAGCAGGCGGTGCTTACTTTACTGGATATTGATCAAATTTGGATTTCATGATAGATTTGTCACCTATTTAGTACTTAGCTAATAAATTAAAGGATGGGTTCATATTTTGCAAGTTTGTCTTAAAACAATAGTCATGTCTCCAAATAAACACTGAAACACGTTTTTCATGTCATAATTATTCCTCTTGTTCATACTGGCCATTAGAAGATCATAATGCACTTGCAGTGGTACATTATGAAGGAGGATCAACATCCACAGTCGTCCTCCTCCTGTACAAGAATGTTTTTAAATGTTAACCATTTGAGTGAGTCAAATCCAGTAGATATCTTTCAACATAACAGTGTTTTTAGTGTCAAAGTCCTTCTTATTGTTACTATACTTACACCACAGCTCAACAGGGAAACATAAAGAGGGAATTTGATGCTAAACAGACTGTAAATGTGTCAGATATCCACTTGATATGACTCTGACTGTAACTAAGACTGATGAAGCTTCATATAAACTTCACGTCTACTTTTAAATGACTGTGTGGATACTGTGTGGATTTTGGCCTCCATTACTTACACTGAAAGCATGTTTGAAACAGCCAGTATGAACAGGAGGGATGAGGAAAAAAACCTCTTTCTGTGTTCATATGGGTACCTGACTGTTATTTGAAGACAAACTTGAAAAATTGTGACCCTGTCCTTTAACTTGTTTCGTCAGCTCAGATGTGTAGTATTTTATATTAAACCACTTTCACAGATATGGGTGCGATCTCTCGGATTAGAAGAACAAGAATAGCTGCTAAAAATTCCTTCTCAACACAGTATATGAAATGATGTACTAATGAAATCTTCACAGTATAACTGTAGTATTACACCAGTAATGTGTGGGAGAAAATGAGTAGTGTGTCTGTTTGTGTGAACCTTTGTGCTTGGTTATGTGTGATGAATAAAAAGGGGGGTGAGAGAGAAAGAGGTCAGTCATATCCTAGCAAAGTTTGTAGAGAGTATAGAGTAGAAGTCAAAACTGTCTGAAAGCTTATACTGTTTCCTATTTATTGGCATTTTGAGTCATCCAATGCTGATGAGCAGTTGTTTCCAAAGTACCAGGAAATATGTGAGATAGTCTGAAGGCACCTTGCGTCAATTATCTTTAAAAAAAAAAAAAAAATTGATCCATCACTAAACTGTTATTTGATATTTTTACTTCACTCATCTGGATTTCTTTTACTCACAGTGGAAGATATTTAGAAGACTGTACGAGCTGTCAGACACAATCGCAGAGATTTTGCTGCTGATTATTCTTCCTAATACGCCCTTCCTTCTTCCTTCCTTTTTCTTTCTGTCTGTCTCATCGTCTTCATATCTATCTCACTCTACCTCCCATCAGGCCTCAGAACATGTTTACCCTGAGATGCTTCTTGTATAATTTTTATGCTTTTCTTTTACCTTTAGGATATTAGGAAACTTTCAAGCATCTAATAATAACTGACACCCCAAAGCTAGAAATGAAAGAACCGGGACAGTAATCTGCAATATTATCAGTGGATGGATTCTGGTAACGTCAATAGCAAATTGGAGACTTAGTTTAATCTTTTCATGATGTTAACATTTCCTAAATTCGCACAGAAATTTCTTACTGAAGCACTCACAAATTTGTTCTTGATTTTTCACCAATTGAGTGGCTTCATTATGTTTCTTGATGAAAGCATAGATGACAGACTTGGTTGTTTGTTTTCTACCTTTGGGAGAGAGTAATTCATTCTCACTAATGATAATATTACCATCAAAATCACAGCAATATTCTTTTCTTTGCATATTCACTCATTCATATTCACACACCTTTTGACTAGTTGCAGAAAATCTTAAAATGTGTCCCGTAAAGTTTCCTCAGTGGTCACCTTTATTAACCTTGGCTGAGTGGCATTAAAGTTTTGTTTGTTTGCTGTGCTTATCTTTTAGCCAATGGACCTTCTAACATAATTTTTTTTTTTGTCTTGCACACAGCGCTTACAGGGTATTTATTTTCTTTAACCTTCCTTACACTCAGGTAACCCCCAAAGTCTCCAGTGTGCAGTTAGTAAAAATATATTAAATATAAATATATTGACCACAATCGAAAAAGTCGACATAGGCACTGTGTTAAAAGGAAGGCAACACCATGAAATATATTTAGCAGATAGATAGGATATTCCCTAAATACTGTACCATGAGTATGATCTACTATTACATTGGATATATCCACTGCTATAAATTATAACACAGTTAATATAATAGCCTTGCAACACATACCATCCTTGTGATGATCATAAAATATTTAGTTTTTCTTAAAACTTGATCATGTACCGTATTTTTCAGACTATGAGGCGCATCTAAAATCATTACATTTTCTCAAAAATCAACAGTGCGTCTTATACTCCAGTGCGCCTTATGTATGACCTTTGGTTGTGTTTACTAACCTCGAACCGATTTTATGTTGTACACATTACGGCTAATAACGTATTACTCTGCGAGTCAGGAGCCTCGCAGAGGCCGGAATCATCACTGAACAGCCCGGTGACGGCAACGAGACTGACTCGGATAATGACGAGACGATTTTTGAGAGTTGTTGTAAAATAGTTGTAGTTGTTATTAAAGTTCGACTTAACCGACGTTTTGTTTTCGCTTAGTGCGCCTTATAATCAGATGCGCCTTATCATCCGATGCTCCTTATGTGTGGACAATGACAGCGGTTGACATGTTAATTGATACTGCGCCTTATAATCCGGTGCGCTTTGTAGCCCGAAAAATACAGTAGTTAAATTTTTAGGCTGGAGTTGGTCCTGCTTTTTAGAGGTCAGTTTTAAATGCTTCAGAAGTACCTCGCTGACACATTCTTAATAAAAACTCCACAAAGTTAATGTTTCCTGCAGGGATTCTGTACGAGACTCCATTATGTTGTATACTAAATGAATAATTTGTAATTTCCCAGTTTGGGATTAATAAAGTATCTACGAGTTCATGTTTTAAATGAAGTAAGGAAATCCAGAAATACTTTTGCTTACACAGAGAATTTTGTTAAATTGAATGTATTTTTTAGAGCATTTCGATGTATTCACGTTAATTTTATCTCCGCTGAAATAATGAATTTGCATTGCAAACCGCTCATTTTGTACCACTGAGATTTATTTTTAAGCATAATGTAGAAAACCACCCCTCTCTCTAACTGCTGGAGGTCTTACAGAAGAAGATATTGCCTTCCACCTCTCTGTTTCCAAGCAGCTCAGACTCCACTGTTTGAGTTTTTTATCATACAGATTATTATTGTTTTTTGATGATACAATGGTTTGTGTGGGCTCAGGATTTTCTTCTCCTGCTGGCTGTGTGGTGCGTATAGTCTCTGCTGCTTCATGCTGCATACTTACTGTAACTGTTCTCTGATCAACAAAATCAGATTTTTGTTGGCCAGAATACACCAAAATATGTAGCCTGCTTATAGACTTACCTATGGTGGCCCAGAGGGAAAAGTAGACAAAAAAAGTAAGGTAACACATGATTAGTTATCTACTGAAAATGAAAATGTTAACATTTGAAGAAGCGTCCCCTTGATTATCAGGGACATTTTTAACCCTTGTTTTTTTTATGGGCCATTAATTTGCTGAGGGACATAAATGATGTAGCATGATCTTAATGATATATCTTGTATATGGTATATCTTCTGGGGGAAATGCAGTAAAACTGAATTTTAGCAGAATCGTTTTATTTATTCTAAGGATTAGATATGCAGTAACTTTGGATATGAGACACATTTGATCATTTCATTGAGGGCTGATAATATGCAGGTTTTCTTTGAAAATCAAGAATATTCTGGTTGAATGTGCTCTATCAGTGAAGTCAGCCAGTGTCATATTTGATTCAAAACCTGCAGATTCTTGCCCCTCTATGGATTCGATGGTAGCAGACTAGTAACCGTGTGCAGTAGCTGAAAGAGATCCCCCTTTATTGATACTCATCAAGCAGTGATACTATGCATGAATTCATATACTTGAATAAAGAGGAATTTTGAGTCAGTTTTTCATCCAGAGTGTTATCAGAGCCAGTTACTGATTGTAAATTTTATTATACATTTTCTAACTACATCTCTAACTGTGTATAGAATAGATTATGAGGGTGTTATGAAGATGTAATGACTAGTGTTAAAAGCTCACCCATTCTATCTTACTGTCTCTTTCCTTGACTGTTCCTGTCCCTGTTTTTCTACAGCTCAAAAGATTAGAAGGCTATTGATCATGCTCATCAAATCATTAATAGCAAAACTGTTGACAACCTGGTCGTTATCTCCCGAACAGCTGTGGAGACTCTACATCATAATAACATACTGCAGGTTATTGAGACCAACTCTGCTTCAGCTTCTTCTTTAAAAAGGAAAAAAGCACTTAATTGGCCATGATTTTCTTAAGCTGTGTTCAGAAAAGTTTTGCCTCATGTCATTCATGCAATTTGATTTTTTTTTTAAATTAATTTCACTTGATCAACCAGGGATCCTGTATAAGTGGTCATGGCTGTATGGAAAGTTGCAGTTTTGACCAAACCAATGCAGGTAGATGTGCAAATTAAACATCTTTATCTGTAATAACCAGATTTACACTAATGTTAGAGGGAAACGATATCAACACACAATTAATAATAATTAAGTAATTTCCATTGTAATGTTGAGTCGTGTCTTTTTTCCCCACAACTGTTTAATGGGACACCATATACCATCATGACCGAGTTCCTCTAAAAGTACCATCACAGTCTTACGTTAGGCTTTACTGTTTTGGAAAAGTGAGGTTTCTTTTTTTACTTTCTTTACAACTGAGACCAGACCAAGTTCGTAAATAATCGTGTCCAGCGTCGGGATAACCGCATCACTCGTCCATGTAACTAGAAACTGATCAACTCAAACATAAATCAGAGCATCACCAGCAATGAGGCGCCCGGTGCTCCAGAGATCAGGGACCTCTCTATTGTCAGTTACTTAGCAACAGCCATGGAGCAGAAATGTGGAGCAAATGTTGCAGCCAGAGAAAACTGCAGCAGCCAAACTTTGTCTTCACACTGTTCTCAATGAGAGAGCGTCAGCCATATTATTTCAGTCCTTCTACACTCTTAAAATGGATGTGTTATTTATTTTCAACATGTCTGAGTGCGTAGGTAGGGACTACGCCTCGTGTTATTTTGAAAACAGCATGTGTTATGATCACATGTTGGCGTAGCATGTGTTGTTATCATGTGTGGAAAAGAAATGAAGCGCCGTCCCTAACTAAACTCTCAGACATAGGAAATACCTGTATGAAAGCAGCTGTTACAAAGACATGCATGTGTGTGCGTGTGTGTTTATGAGTGACTGTGTGGACCAGTGATCCAGCAGTTTGTCTGGGTGGGCTCTTTGTTTTTGATTTCTTCTCTTCTTCTCTCCGTTCCAATGCTTCCCCCCTCTCCTATGCAGCAAGGACAAGTTTGGAAGGTTTGCAAAGTTTATCACCTTCCACTGATGAAACCCTTCCCCCTTCACCCTTCCTCAACTCCCTCCTCGCCCTCCTCCTCCTCCTGGCTACCTGTACTGATCTGTTGGTCCTCTCCTTTGTGCCTCACTCCTTCATGTTTGAATTTGTAATGTTAAGAGTAAAGCTGGGCTCCATTCACTGTCAGTTTTACCGACCCACACTTCATTGAAATTCATTTACTTATGATGCCACGTTCACGCACACACGCTCCTGTTTAATTTGTAGAGAGTAAGTTAGTAATAGTGCAGATTCAGGACCTGTCCAGACTACGAAAGCAAAAGCCAAACACTCACTTATGAATATAGAAACTAAATATGATTAACAGGTGAATGCTTTGGTCTGTAGTGCACACATTTTAGCGGAAGTGGCCAGTCTAAATCAAACCGATGTCCAACTTGATGATCACAGATTATATATATATAGTAAGTTGTTTCACATTTTGTGAACTGGTCTCCAAATATCCTGGTAGAGAAGCAGTACTATAATGCTGATAAATACAAAGGAAGGCTGTAGATGACTCTGATGCCAGCAGGCAGTCAGCTAATACTTGGCATCTTATAGCGGTTCTCTCATGGTTCTGTTCCTAATCACATGAGACCAGCCGTTCTGTGCGAGCTCTTTTTTTCCTTTTCCCAGCACTTAATCTCTCCTTGTGAAAATGAGAGTTCACACAGTGAGGAATGCGTCGTCTCCCCAGTTTTCAAGGTGGTTTATGGGGACACTGAAGGATCACTGGAAAGATACCATGGGATGTTTGAATATTTCAACCAGTAATTAGCAATCATAATTAGTTTTAAGCTGTAGGTTTCCCTGGCCCAGTGCTTTCTGTCTGAGGGTCCCCTGCCATATGTGCAGACCCTTCGAGAAGCCCATCTACCCGGAGTGTAGAGACGATGGTGGAGGCGAGACTAAGGTCTGTTCTGGTATCCAGGCAACAGCTCCCTTACTCCACCCTGACCACAACTGATTCTCAGCTTATTCCCATGCCCCATCCCTTCATTCACTGCGCCTCTCCTTCCATCCATCCTTCCATCAGCCCCCACCCAAACCCAGCCAGCCACCTTATTGCACTAGCCAGCACTGATGGACAATGCCACTCCAAGATTATGGCAGGAATTTATTTATTAAATATTAATGCTTTATGTTATGTGATGCTAAGCAGCTAGTTAGCTGTAAGTAAAATAATCAATACTAGTTGAGTAAGTAGAGTAGTGAGAACCTATAATGGTGACAGCCACAGAAACTAAGCTCTGTCTCTAGTATATGCTAGCATCATAAAAAGGGCCGTATTGGAGGTGTTGCATGCTTTAGACCATTGGTTACAACTCATGTAACATTACTGCCAACCATTATCCAAAGCATAGGTGTTTACATTGAATGTTTGTTAATGTGATGCTTCTTGCCTCTGTCAAAGTCATGTCATTGTCACCTGTAATGCAGTACTGAGAGCACACTGTAACGAGTTCATGCGTTCAAGTGCACGTGGGAAGCTCCTCAACCCATCATGTAGCTGAGAAGTCCAACGACAAAGACAAATAATGAGAATATTATAAATTTCATATTTACATTTAAAATAAAAAAAGGTTGCGGTTTGTAGTAAATGAGTCTTGGATGTTGGAGCTTTCTACAATCATTTGAACACACAAGCAGGAATTAATAAATAACAGAGCGCAAGATCAACAAATTCAGTAAAATAACTCTCAGATTATCAACGTGGGCCTGTCTGTACAAGGTTTTTAGGCGCTGTCTAGAAAAGCTCACATTCCTAACCAACCTTACCGTCTATAGGAATGCTGCTATGGGTCATCATAGGTTATCTTTAGTTTTGAGTTTGGGTTAAAACATAGAAAACACAGTTCTTAAATCGGCATAACAACATTACATATTTATTGAACAGTTGTTGTTTTTTTACTCTGCAGTTTCCTGGCGTAAGTCAAAGGGTAACTACATTTTTAGTGGCTTTTAGAGGCTAGTCCAGTAGTGTAGGACGAGGCTAGTGCTGTGTTGTCATCTGAAGAGCAGAACAACAAGGCTTGTGCTTTTGCAACTGCATGGATTTCAGCTGTCACATCTTGATTCCTTGTCTTTCATTTAGTTAGTTTAAAAATCACTCTGCTTCTGACACACTTGAACAGAAGTCCATCGGCCAGCAGACACTGACAATGAGCACTGACGGCCGTTAAAGTTGGAAATCTGATCAGGTGTGAGAGAAGCGGGCACAAGGAAACAAACTGAGACTAAAGGTCCAGTCTGTGTCATTGATGGGTATTGAAACCATGTTGGTGTTGTGTGTTTTTTGTGTCCAAATGTTTTGTGTTTGAGACCCTGACGTAGTAAGTGTGCTTACAACACAGCTTCACCAGAGCTCAGCATGCTTGTTTCTGCTGTTTTTAATGAGTGAAGTAGCTGCAGATACCAGCGAACAGACTTGACTGAACCAGCTTCACTAGTAATTAGCTTCATAGCTTAGCCTGATACATATTGTTTGGTTGATTTTTTTGCTGGTGAGGGAAGCTTTCTACTTGCACCGTTTTGCATCCTACATTGAATTATAGCGGATGCAAAAGTGGTTGCGATGCAGTTTTGTAGCAGTTGTAGTTAGCTTGGTGTAAGTTTAAAGAGTGATGAAGTGCCAAGTTTTCTATATTACAAAGGCATTGCCGCTCTGTGGGTTGAATGTTTCAAGTCTGTTACACTGACCACCACCCAAAGTGATGTGACATTTCGCTACAGCGTAATGCTACATCACTGAATCTTTAGCTCACGTTTCATCACTTTTTAAGAGCTGAGGTGTCGCTCACTTGCTGTGCTTGTGTGAACTAGCATGTGTTATGTTACTGGAACTGGTTTCTTTTTGTACTGGCTGATGCTGGAAATGTTTCAGCGCCATACAAACTGAAATCTAAGTTGTGGTTCTGTTCTGAGACAGTGTGATTCGTTATTCTGCATCAGAAACATTACATTTATAGCCTAGTTTTGTGTCTTAGCTTTCTTTTTGGTAACTGTGTTTCTTATGGCTTTTCTAAATGTGTGCTTCCACTTTCTAAACTTAAAACCTCTAACCACGAGGAACTGAATCCTCAGAGCGGTCTGTTCATCTTCAAAGGCACTGACCTCTTCTAGGATTGTTCCTCTACGTTGGCAGCCAGCAAACTTTATACAGTCACTCTGTTGATGGCACATGCATGGACCACATCTTCCTCACCATTCACAACACTACCCATAACGCATGAGTGCTTCCTGCCAGAGTCAGGACAGTCAGGCTGTAGATGGTTTAAAATAATGAGAATAGAAAAGCAGCATAGCAGGTTAAATAAGATCATTACACTGTAGGTGCAGATGACTAAGAAATATTCTTAGAAAGGTTTTTCTGACCATTTATCTCAGTCTCTTTCCCCTCTCACAATGTCTTTCTTCCATTTCTGTTGAGTCATTTCTCGGTCGTCCTTTCTGCGTGTCGTCTTTCACTAAAGTTCTCTGCTCTTTTTCTTCCTTCGTAATCGTTCTCTTTCTCCACCGCTCCATTCAGTCCCTTTCTTCACGCTGCCCGTCCATCACTCTGCCTGTCATGCAGTGATACTAACCAGTGACGACTCAGAGACACAATTTGAAATTGAAACCCTCTCATTACCTGGGACTCTCTCAGTGGTTCTCAGCCTTCCTGTGTTGTGCATAACTAGTACAATAATAACTTGACACTAATGGTTGATATGGTTGACATTTCTGGATGATCAAAATAAGACATCAAATTATTGGATGCTTCGTAATTTCACTGCTAATTTTCTTTAGAAAGAATTATAATCATATCATTACAAGTATTTGCATGTGAAATCAACATTTGACTATCTAAGTTCAGCTCTTCACAGCACAGCAGTTGAAAGCCACTGATCAGTTCAAGCTCTTGCTCAGTCTTTTACAGCAGTAGAAACTGGTTTATCCAAACATGAAAACCACCAACAAACTTTCCATTTTTGTGAAATATAAATTCAGAAAAAGTGGAAAATCTACCCCTTTAATTGTACATGTTTTGGTGCATCTAAATAGCGAATTAGACTGCACAATTCACTGCATCAAGTGTGTTTGTTTGTTTTCATGTCTTGAATCTGCCTCTGGTCTGGACATTTCACTAAATGTCAGTACTGTCATTCACCTGAACTCTCCCCATATTCTGGGCCTGGGATAAACCAGTTTTCACTGCAAGTGATGAATTCACATCTAACATGTTTGACCTCAAGGAAATTGCTAAAATTGCTAAAATAATAAATAAATCGGACAGAAAATGCTAAAAGACAGACAGAGCCTAGTTGTTTCAGTAGCAGCAGTGTGTTATAACTTTCCTCACCTCATCTGTCTTCTTCTTTCCAGGCATGTGGCGATCCCAAGGCTAAGCCCTCATATCTCGTTGATAAGAACTTGGAGTCTGCAGTTAAATTTATCGTCAGGAAGTTCCCCGCTGTGGAGACACGGAATAATAACGTAAGTACGCATACGTGTGTGTCTGTGCAGCATTTGTATGTGAGAGAAAGAGGAAAACAATGAAAGTGTATCTGTGCACTGACACGACCACACGGACAACTTAAACTTTACATTTTGAATCTGGCCTGTAGGAAAGATGAATGGACATTTTGTTCTTCTATAAATATATATGATGCTATTTCATGGTATTGAAAATGTTGCAAGTTGCTTATCATTGAAAAGTCTGTTTTTTTATTTTTGAATTAAATGAAATAAAAAGTTGTCTTTTGTCTTGCTTACTGGGCTATTTGTGGTTGTGAGGGATCATAATTCATAGTGACATGGCCAAATTAACAAAATTAATTGAAAGATGACATAATTTGGGGGTCAAAATAAGTTGACGCAACATCAATGATCACAACCGCTAATGATCTTTTTAACTTTTTATGAATTATTTGAGCTGATTTTGTTGTTTTTTTTGTGTGTGTTTGTGTTTGGGTGTGTGCGTGTGCGTGCGTGCGTGTGTGTGTCTGTGTGTGTGTGTGTGTGTGGGCGCGTGGGCATGTCAAGAACTAAATGCAGTCATTGCTCATCAGATGTTTCTTTCAGCGTTACTTGTTAGTCCAGCTCATAGCTTTTGGCTTCCTTGCGTGTGTGGTTGTGTGTGTGGTTGCGTGCGTGTGTGGTTGTGTGTGTGTGTGTGTGTGTCTAGCTAACAGCTTTATTCAGTATAACTGTGCATAAATTGTCTCTTACGTTGTTTTCTGCTTTGTTTCTATGTTTGTTTGGGTTCTGCATGCTAAACTTGGCTTATTCCGGACTTGTGCTTTTTGGTAAGTTTTTGTATCTAAGTTTTTGTAACTTTTTGTATATTAGTTCATGTGCCTATGTTTTGTAAACATGTAATTTTTGTACCTGTTTTTAAAGCTATTTTGGAGTGTCTTTTGCTTTGCTCTGCTTTCTCTCCTCTCATCTCTGCTGGCAGCATTTTTACTTTCTCTTATCCATCCACCGAGTGACTGTGTGGCTGGTTTAACTATCTGGTTTCAGGCGTGCTGACTGCTATTTGGCTAATTGAATAGATGACCAGTTGGCTGGCTGTTTGCCTGACTAGTTGGCTACCTGCACTTAGGAGTGTTATGAAGCATACAAATCCGTCATATGTCCAATTACAGTATTTTTCAGTGACTTTTTAGTGGCCGCTGACCAAAAACCCTCTAATTACTCATTTTTAAGATTTTACATAAACTGGTTTTAATTGTACTGAGTTCTGTTGCTTGACTGACGATCACTCCTCGGTGCAGCATCGCTTTACCTGGTAGTGTAGCGTGCGTTCAGGTGACACTTCTGACCTCCAACACCTTTGGGACTGGAATAAATTTACAAACATTATGCTTCAGTCATGGCTGTCATGTAAACAGAAACTGCTTCTTACTAGCTAAAGATAAGCCTTCACATTGCTTTAGATTTACATTTATATTCTATCTAGTTAAAAAATGAATGTGACAATCTTTTCAAGCTGAGCTTCTTTTCGCTTTTGAAAAAAAAAGCACCATCCACATTCAAACTCTTCCAGTTCCAACTCTGACTTCTGGAAAACAGTAAAATATGCAACTGGGTAGAACAGCTTGCTTTGCTTTGATAGTCAGATTTTACTTTGGTCGAACATTTTTAATCTCTTATTCGGTATTTGTAGTTGTAATGTCAGACTTCAAACACAAGCTCACTATTTGAGTCTGTGCAAAGACTGTTAATCAGATTTGTTTTTTTTCAAACAAAAGAGGAAAAAATTGCATGAAAAGTCTAAACATAACTGAATGATGTCTGATGATTGAGGCATCCCACACAGATGATATTCAAGAGTGAGCTCTCATGTATGCCAAGTGTCCCAACAAATATTTTAAATGAAGAAAATGTTCCACCAAAGTGAGATGACTTAATTTACATTTGGGTTTTTCAACTATACATTTGCTAGCATCAATAAAATGAATTATTCAGCAACACAAACGTATCTGACTTCTTTCTGTTTGGTGTTAATTTCATCAAAATTAAAATAAACTGTAACAAAAATGAAACAAGACAATAAACTCTATTGAATCTTGAAGGTAATTGGACATTTTTAGGCTAGATTTTAATAACGGATATTTGCCGCACCAACGGTTGAAGAGGAAAAAAAAACTTCTGAGTCATTAAATTTGTTGCAGATAGATAGATAGATAGATAGATAGATAGATAGATAGAGATCAAACTCTTATTTCTGTAACTGTATCTCCTCTTCCGTGTGGTTTTACAGCAACAGCTGGCTCAGCTGCAGAAGGAAAAGTCAGAGATTCTGAAGAATCTGGCTCTCTACTATTTCACCTTCGTCGATGTCATGGAATTTAAGGTAAGAAACATACAGACACTAAAATGGAAGCTACTGTATGCAAATGATCCTATATTTATATCGACTTCTTTATTAACAGGACCATGTGTGTGAACTGCTGAACACTATTGACGCCTGCCAGGTCTTCTTTGATATTGTAAGTGTAATATGACACATTCATTTTTGCAATCAAGTTATTTATGTATCACAGAACCATAAGTTGTCCCAGAGGTCTTACAATCTGCACTGTATATGACATATGATTTATCCTTGATCTGGATAAGAATTCTTCCACAAATAAGTGATGTTGTTAAAAATAAACTGCTATTGTTTTTGTTTTGTACTGTATTACTTAATTGCTCTTTGTTAGGAATACCTTGACACCAGTAATATTTAGAGAAAAAGTGAAAAGGTTTTAGTTTAATTGAGAAAAGCCTGAAAGATGTATTTTGGCTAAACATAGTACACAGAGAATAATATCATATAAACATAAAAATGCAGATCAAATCTTTGTAAAGGATTTCTTTAACCTTTTTTTTGTAACCAAAGAAGTCATATTTTTGTAGTTTGAAAAATAGAAATGTAACTCAAAGTCCACTAGCATTTTTGAAAGTTTCAACTTGTCTTTATCGGTGGGATTTCCTCAGTTGTCGTCATGTGAACTAAATATGGAACTTCATATTTTGCTCTACTCAGTCATGTGATAATAGTAAGTGGACCTTGAGTTAGGATTTTCTTTGCACTTGAACACTGGACTCAGCGTGTTGCTCTCTACCTTTACTCCTGAACCACTCATGCTATTTGAGTCACAGAAATATTTTTATATCTTTCTAATTTTTGCTTTCCTTGTATTTGACTACATGTATTTTTTTTCCCAACAAAATAATGCTCATGCAATGTTTGCAAACTTTTGAATTCTTTCTGAGGTAGAAATAATGTTGAGGTAAATATAATTTGACCATGAAGAAAAACGCTACTGTGTTTTTTTTGTTTCCTGTCAGACGGTGAACTTTGACCTGACCAAGAACTACCTGGACCTGGTTGTGACTTACACTACTCTGATGATAATACTGTCTCGCATAGAGGAGAGGAAAGCCATCATAGGCCTGTACAACTACGCTCATGAGATGACACACGGAGCGAGGTGACTATAACACACAGGAAGGAAATCCAACAGGTCTTGAAAGCTATATCAAAGAGACATCCTGCACTGAATCTACACACAGTATTCTCTGTAAATCAACACTATATATTACACACACAAGAGCCAGTTTGACTAATCATCATATACAGTCTCAAACAAAATAATTTTGAGAAGGTGAGTCATCTTCTTGTAAACAGTTCAAAAGTCAAGCCGTGGTGTCCGTTCTCACTGTGACTGTGTGTGTTGTAGTGACCGGGAGTACCCCAGGTTGGGCCAGATGATCGTGGATTACGAAAACCCTTTGAAGAAGATGATGGAGGAGTTTGTTCCACACGGAAAGGTTAGAAGTTGTCTCTGTGCCCTTTTGAAATAATTTTTTATGCTTACATAAATAGTGCCTATGTCATTAAAATAGCAGAAGGCGTGTATGATCTGCAATGTGTGCAAAAGATTTTCATGTCTTAACCGAGGTACAGTTGCCATAGAAGCTCACGCTCCACATTTGGATAAGTCGGGGTGAAACAGGTTGCTGCTATGTAACTGGGAGCTGAAATATCGACTTCATTGAACAAAAAGTAAAGTGGTGAAATGTCTTGATGCCTCCAGCTCCTATGGTGAAAGCATATATGTTTTGGATACGTGACAGTGAAATATACCGTAAATATACTATAAACGACAGAAAATGAGTAATATTATGTCCCCCACTGCAGTCCCTGTCAGATGCGCTGATCAGTCTTCAGATGGTCTATCCCAGGAGGAATCTGTCCGCTGACCAGTGGAGGAACGCTCAGCTGCTCTCTCTCATTTCCGCTCCCTCCACCATGCTCAATCCTGCACAGTCAGACACTGTTAGTAATGCCTATGACTGCACCAAAATGGCTGAACTGATATCAGAATTATTTTGTAGATTTTGCCATCCTCATTGTTTGTAATGCCTAAAGCAAGGGGCAGATTCTGAATAAAACATACAAATATTCTGATGTTTCAGTATAAATTACTGAGTGAATTTATGTCTCTCTGTTTTTAGATGCCATGTGAATATCTGTCACTGGACACGATGGAGAAATGGATTGTTTGTAAGTATTGTAGAAACAAGAATTCAGACTTTAATGTCCGTGTTCATTTGAATTGGTTGCCTGGCTTTTGGTTGAACTTTTTGTTTTGATTGAACTCAGTCATACATTTCTGCCTGTTGCTCCTGCAGTTGGTTTCATCCTGTGCCATGCTGTGCTGAACAGCGATGCCGCAGCGTTGTCTTTGTGGAAGTTGGCTCTGCAGAGCTCCACCTGCCTCTGTCTGTTCAGGGATGAAGTCTTCCACATCCACAAGGCTGCAGAGGATCTGTTTGTCAACATCAGAGGGTAAGAGCTTCTAAAAGTTTGGACACACATAGACAGACACACTCGCGCTGAAACAATCTGCCACCGAAGCTATTAAAAGAACTTAAAGCAACAGTTTTGACAATTGTTTGTCTTTCATCAAGCAAAAACAAATAGCCCAAACACTCTTCTATGTCATTACAAAGTGAAAACTTTTGGTTTTTGGACTGATGGTCAGACAATACAAGAAATAACAACTTGAAACCTTGTGCTCTGGGAAATGTTTACTATTTTCTGACATTTTGCAAACTAAACATTTAATTGATTCATTGAAAAATGGTCAATAGTTCAATATTGATAGATCACTAATGAAAATATCTGTTAAAATAAGAAGTTGAGGTATGTTTTTTTTTTTTTTTTAACACTCTCTCATCATGACATTGTGTGTTCTCAGGTACAACAAACGCATCAATGACATCAGAGAGTGCAAGGAACAGGCCCTGTCTCATGCGTACGTACATAATCTCATTACTGATCCATTCATTGTATCCCAACTGGAATTTTGATCACATCTCTTCTTTTTGTTCCTCACACACACACAATCACATTTTATGATTTATTGTATTTCCTGCATTTTCTTCTAATTCACTTACATTTCTATTCTCCTTTCTGCTTCCCATCTTTAACCATCCTTTCAACTCTGCTGACACAGACACATCATCTTCTTTCTCCCTTACATACCTAATTCATTTTTTCCCCTTTTCTCTTTTTCTATTTGTCTTCCCCTATGTCTCATTTCTGCTTTTATCCTTATTACTTATTCCATCTCCCTCTTTCATCTCCATTCTCATTCTTCTGCTGTCAGTATCATTTACTTACTTTCGTCCTCTTGCGGGATTGTCCTAAAAGTGTCAAAATACCATTTAATCATGATGCCTGTGTGTTCTGATGCGCTTGCTGTTGACTTCCTCTGTCTGTCTCCCTCCCTCCATGCAGAGGCTCCATGCACAGAGAGAGACGCAAGTTTCTCAGATCTGCTCTTAAGGAGTTGGCGACTGTCTTGGCCGACCAACCTGGACTACTAGGTCCAAAGGTAATATAAAATACCACCTTTAAAAACATTTCTACATCGGGCTTTATAGGAATTTGATGAGCAGTCCTACATTAAAAAAAACTTTGTAATAATACCTAACCCAACATTATATAAAGTACTGCGGAAAACCATTAAAATACCACCTTAAGCAGCATTTCACTCCTTAGTCCAGCTCTGAAGGAGTTGGCTGTCATCTTAACTATAGAGTGTATATAAAGATGTCGCAAAGTGTGACGTAGCCTTTGATTTGCATTGCAGACGTTTTGAAGCTCAGAGTAGTATCCTTTGGACGGTGCCATCTTTTCTGTTTGCAGCCAACATTAGAAACTTTAGCTAGATTGTGCTAACAGGGCAGCCATGTATCAGAATCAAGTAACATTAATTTTGCAAAGAATTGCAGCAACAGTATGACTCAGTGCAAGTCCTGAAGCCAGGCAAAGCTGAGCCAACTGTCACAGCTGTCAATCAATGCTGTACGCAGCTTATTAACGGAGCAGTCATTTCCTAAATGACCACCAGCACACTTATTAGAGAGCCTGAAGCTAATAATTCAGACCACAATGACTTGTTGAAAGATTGATTGACTTAGTATTTCTAGTGTAATGGTGACAGTTGGTGCTTTGTTTTAACTGACCAATCTGTATAACCTAAAATAATATGTAACGCCACCTTAAAACATTATAAACTCCAACTGAAATAGCCCTATAATACTGGTCCTATATTATCACTCAACATTATTTTGAGTGAGTGACACCGTGTGTGCACCATTTAAACCTTTTGTTACATACAATACCAAAATAAACACTACTAAGTCCTAAAGGTTCCACTGGCCAGATGGTGACCCTCATAAATGTATATCAGATTATTTTTGCTATGCCAGACTGGTTCTGTAAACAGACTGTGACTGTGAGAATATAGTAGTAATTCACCTGGGAAATATTCAGGGGGGTTTTTGACATTTCCTTCCCCCTCTTTTAATCTGTCTCTCTCTCTCAACTTATCTCCATATTTTTCTATTATTTACATACTTCTACCTCTTTCCATCCTGCTAGGCGTTATTTGTGTTCATGGCGCTGTCATTCGCCCGCGATGAGATCATCTGGCTACTTCGACATGCAGACAACATCCAGAAGAAAAGCACAGACGATTTCATAGACAAGTACGCACACGCAACACACACACACACACACCTGTATGAACACACTCAGTTGCACAAATATGTTCGCACCTACAGTCACACATTCATCGTGTCCTTGGTTTGTTTTCTGCTTGTCTTGTAGTTTAATGTGTGTTTGTGCTTGTTTTTGACAGACACATAGCAGAGTTGATCTTCTACATGGAAGAGCTCAGAGCTCATGTCAGGAAATACGGTCCAGTGATGCAGCGATATTACGTCCAGTACCTGTCTGGCTTTGATGCTGTGGTGCTGAATGAACTGGTGCAGGTATGAACTCATGTAATGCACCAACAAAGTATACACAGAACTTTAAAACCCAAAACTCCAAACATAAATAATTTCAAAATCTAAAGTCGCTGATAAGCAGACACATACACTTGGTTGCACTTTTAACAAAAGTAATATGTTAAGTTTGTGTCAGTACAATCCTAATCCAACCATAGCAGTAATGATGTTCTTAAATTTTGTTACGTATAATCCTATAAATATAAACAGGTTGGCTTACACAATACAACTTTATTGTTCACTGTGGTGACCACACCTCAACAGTATGACATAAAACATTAAAATGAATAGATCATTTGCAAAACTTACAAAACTTGTATTATCTCTTAGCAGCAGAAAATTCAGTGATAGTAAATTCAGTCTTGGGATGACACTAAACATCTTCTATCCTGTCTTCGTCTGATAGAACCTGTCTGTGTGTCCAGAGGACGAGTCGATAATCATGTCTTCATTTGTCAACACTATGACCTCCCTCAGTGTCAAACAAGGTAAACATTACCTCTTGTACTGTGAGCTATAAGAAAAGGAAGTGCGAGATTGAGCACTGATGGTAGCAAAGCTGACCTTTCCTGTAACTTGTATATTGTAGTTTGTGTAGTTTTGTATATATTATGGTACTAGTAAGTTTGGTATGTAGAGTCTTTAGTAGACACCATTCACACTGTGTTCAGTCAGGCGTCAAAGACACCACAGGTTGTTGTAAAGATAAGGGTGAGTAATTTTGTGTGTGCGTTTGTGTGTTCCAGTGGAGGATGGAGAGGTGTTTGACTTCAGAGGCATGAGACTTGACTGGTTCAGATTGCAGGTATGCACACAGATCTACTGCTGCCATTCTTCAACACAAATCTAAACCTCTGAGAAGTTGTTCCTGTAGAAAATGAGAGAAAATGAATTCAGGACTACTGGCACACATTTTGCTTTTGGTTTCTGGTAAACCTTTTAAATATTCATTTGTAGCATGGAGTATAAAAGGAAAAGAATGGTATCACTAAACAGAACAAAAACATCTCAGCTTTTCTAACACAAATTTGAATGAACACTGTTACTGTTTCCTCTCTGTAGGCCTACACCAGTGTCTCTAAAGCCAGTCTTGGTATAGCTGATCACAAGGAGCTCGGGAAAATGATGAACACCATCATTTTCCACACAAAGATGGTGGACTCTCTGGTGGAAATGCTGGTGGAGACGTCAGACTTGTCCATTTTCTGGTGAGAGAGACACACACACATGCATACATGTGTGATGCAAGCACAAACACAAACTTTATCATGACGATAAAGTACACTAATCTAAATTTCAATTTCTGCAAATAAAGTAGCATTGCTTTGTTAAGGTATATGATTACTATTATTAGACTGAATGAAACAAAACATAAAATAACATCTCTTTCTATGTGTAGCTTCTACAGCCGTGCGTTTGAGAAGATGTTCCAGCAGTGCTTGGAGCTTCCCTCCCAGAGCCGACACTCCATCTGCTTTCCTTTGCTTTGCACACACTTCATGTCCTGTACACACGAGCTTTGTCCTGAGGAGGTGAGAATACACACAGATTCACTGTGTTTTACACACACACACATTTATACGGATAAGAAACATACAAAAATCCAGTTACTTATAGTTCATTGTTGTTCATCCATCTCAATAATTTAATCTACACACCTGCACCCTTTATGTATGTTGTTTTTGTTTTGTTTTTTCCCTTTTACTGCAGCGTCACCACATAGGGGATAGAAGCCTGTCACTGTGTAACATGTTCTTGGATGAGATGGCCAAACAGGCCAGAAACCTGATCACTGACATCTGCACTGAACAATGTACACTCAGCGACCAGGTAGGAACTCACACATGAAGCCAGCATAAGAATGAATGCTTGCTGCTCTGAATCAGTCTGTGAGATCTCTTTTTTTAACAGTTATTACACACATAATTAATAGATGATTGGCCAATAAAGTCACCTTTTGTGGAAGCATTTACATGAATTGAGAAGCAAAATAATGCTTCAAATATTGCACCAAATATCATAAGAAACAACATGCTAACTTGCTCTCTGGCTGCTTGGCAGAGCAGCAACCCAGAGACTCCTAGACGACACCATTCATACTCATCGCATAATACGACATGCTGTCACATTGATGTTGGGATTTTGTGGTTGATTAAAAGCTTCTTAAGTTTATCGCTATCTGTCTGCTGACTGTGCCTATTTACTTAAATAAAAGATACTGTGCTAAAGAATGTCAGCGCTGCCATGAATAATCTGTCTTTCTCCATCTGTCTCTCCTTCCTTCAATCTCATCTCTCCCGGCTGCTCTTTTACTGTCTCTCTCTCCACCCGTCTGTCTCTTCAGCTGCTTCCCAAGCACTGTGCGAAAACCATCAGCCAGGCCGTGAACAAGAAGAGTAAGAAGGCAACGGGGAAGAAAGGGGAGCCGGAGAGAGAGAAACCCGGAGTGGAGAGCATGAGGAAGAACAGACTACTGGTCACCAAGTTAGTACACAAACAAAACCTTGTTCTCTACTTTTCAGTAGATTTTAGTAGCAGCATGCAAACTCAATCTCTGTTTCAATCTCTTTCTTTCTTTGTAATGTCATCTCTTCCTGCTCTTTGTCTCTCTTTATGCTTTCATAAATAATCAATTCTATATTGGAATTGTACTGTTATTATGCACACTTTACAGTGTTAATCCTCACTATTTTCCATATGTCTGAGTGGTTTCTACTTAGAGGATATGGCTGGTGATATTTCTATATTTTTCTTATTGTCAACAAATCTAATTTGCAGAGCCAAACCAACAATAAACTCATCCTACTTACAGGTATTGTGTGTGATATATCTTATTCCTCAGTGCTGTAGACCTCTGTTGTTGTCCAAAAAGTATTAAAAACACATTAATAAGCCACATCATTGCACTCGGTGATATGTTCCTTCGCTGCAGAGTTTGGGCATGTTAGATTGTTTAGGAACAGCCTTTAAATAGAAACCACTCATGCTTGTGGGAAATAGTGAAGATAACATTGTTTTTGTGTTTTTCTGCATCCCCACTCAGATCATTAAAAGTTTCATCATATTTTTATTTTGAACTTGTCTCCTTCTTCCAGTCTGGATAAACTCCACACAGCATTATCTGAACTCTGCTTCTCCATCAACTACGTTCCCAACTTGGTGGTCTGGGAGCACACGTTCACACCAAGGGAGTACCTCACCTCGCACCTGGAGATCCGATTTACAAAGTAAACGAGCACACCACAGAAATTAAACAGTTTTAGTTTAACTGTTTAGTTTTTTTAACATATATTTCTGCATTATTATTATTATTATTATTATTAGTAGTAGTAGTATTAGTTTTTATTATTATTACTACAGGTAGCCATCTGCAAGCTGTAGTTTGATAGCAGATAGTAGAATCAAGTTTAGACAGTAAACAGGAGATTAGAGAGTCACCATCAAAAGAAGGGATAGAGTTTCTATTTTGTTTGTTTTTAAGATCATCAGATTGACGGTACTGTTCCTTTTTGTTAATCTATGACGGACTGCTTTCCTCTGTGTCCAGGTCCATAGTGGGGATGACCATGTACAACCAGGCTACTCAGGAGATAGCCAAGCCCAGTGAGCTGCTGACCAGCGTCCGGGCCTATATGACTGTGCTGCAGTCCATAGAGAACTACGTCACAATCGACATCACCCGGGTATTTAACAACGTCCTCCTGCAGCAGACGCAGCACCTGGACAGCCACGGAGAGCCCACCATCACCAGTCTGTATACAAACTGGTACGCTGGCTTTGAGACACCAGATTAGAAAAAGGAATTGAATGACTTTCAATTTTGTTGAAGTAATATGCATTAAGTATGTATTCATACAGGCATTATAATCAGTTATGATATATAATGCAATTCAGTGTGTTTAGTGTTTCAGTCAGATGCCTGACAAGCCGATAATAATAATTAAATGTAAACTAAGTAAAATAAGAAGGAGATAAACAAAACGGATAGAAGGAATAAAAAGATTTCAAAAAATGAATACAGTAACATAAATGGTTAAATAAAATAAATGATGGCCATAAAGTAACCTAATCAACATCCAGACAGTTTTTAATTTACAGATAAGTTTTCTTGCATCTTTAGACACTGTTAGCTGCTTCAAACAACGTTTACTTGGAGCCTAAAGTTAGAAACTCTTTTATCAGAACCACTAATGAAACAGATATATATTTTTAATACAGAGTTGAAGGAAATGATTATTGAGGAAATACAGTTACAGCACAAAATGTCTCTCAGATATACTGTACTGTGCATTTAAAATCTAAATGTTATTACTTTGCACTATCTACAATGCACAGTATGTGTCGGACTTAACGAGTGCTTTTCAGACACCTTCAGTTTGTTGCATTCAGTTTGGGCTAATTCAGGCACAGAAACTGCAGGACTCTTCTTACATTTGCCATTAAGTCCCTCAAGTGTACAATCTTTTGAATATTGTTTCTTCCAGCACAGATGGAAATCTCAGTCATTAACATTATAAAAAAAAACACCTGAATTGTGTATTATTGTATTAAGCATTGGACGAAGTGTTCTGATGGGATTAGCTGAAACCCTGACCGGTAAAATGAAGTCACACTGAGCAAAGAAAATACCATTGGGTTGAAAGTGAGAAAGGTTGATATTCCTAATATGGACTATAATGTGTAACGCATACTAAGAAAGTATTTGTGTGTGTAGGTACTTGGAGACGTTGCTCCGTCAGGTCAGTAACGGACACATCGCTTACTTCCCCGCCATGAAGGCCTTCGTCAACCTGCCTACAGAGAACGAACTCACTTTCAACGCGGAGGAGTACTCCGACATCTCTGGTACCAACTCACAGATGCAGATAGTTTGATAATCCGCTCATAAAAACACAATAAACGCATAAAACTCGCTGTCATGTTGTTTGATATTGCTGATGAATAAGTGTTGTTTTCACAGAAATGCGTTCTCTGTCGGAGCTGTTAGGGCCGTACGGTATGAAGTTCCTCAGTGAGAGTCTGATGTGGCACATCTCGTCACAGGTTGCTGAGCTGAAGGTACACGCACGCACACACACACACACACACACAGATTTAACCTTTATTACAGAACAGTTCAAAGAAAACAAAAGAGTAAAAAAGAAGTAAAGAGTTTTCTTTACTTCATGTGACGTGCACATAACCACTGCTACTGAGTCTTAGTTGTTTGTTTGTTTGTTTGTTTGTTTGTTTTAGTGTGTACTTCTTCAGGGATGTGAAGAATAATGTTGTTGGCACTTAGTTAAAAACTATAAAAAGAAATTAAATGGACAATTCTTATGTATAAACATGACGTGAACCTGATTTAATACTGATTGTTATTTTGTGTGTGTGTGTGTGTGTGTAGAAACTGGTGGTAGAGAACATGGAGGTGTTGACCCAGATGAGGACGAGCTTTGACAAACCAGACCATATGGCAGCCCTCTTCAAGAAACTCACCTGTAAACAAACATACTCTGCACCAGTTTACTCGACTTCTGAAATTTCATATATATATGTGTTTTTAAGACCAGACGCACATTCACCAACGTTTCTGTTAATTTACTAACATTAGCCAACTAGCTAATTCTCAACTGCAAGATGTTCTGAATGTAGTGACAGCTTAAGGACTGCAGAGAGCACAGCAGCAGTATCCACTCTTCAGTACATGCAGCCATGCAGAGCAACACAACACAGTTTGACATATGTAGTCTTACAGAGAAACGGTAAACAAAACAACAAACACAACAAGCATTCACACACAGTACAGTAGACAGACTGTAGACTGTTGCTCAGGGCCTCCTGTGTGCCTGTAAAGATGTCTGTACAGGAAGCATATTGTGTGTCTAACAGTTAGTGTTTAACTACATTGACATTAAGTAAAGATTCACATTTCTCTGTTTACTCGTTTCACAAGTTAAAGATCCTCAGTTTATGAAAGATGTCAGTATTTTCTTCTGATGACGTCCAGTTTAATGGGTTCTAAAAGTGTTCTTTAATATGTTTTAAAAAGAAAAGCTGCCTTGTTCTACAGCTCAGTTCATATAGATCAGTGTGAGTTATATTGGAAGTTATTTTGTTTTCTTTAAAGGCATCATTGATACATGTGAAATAATTTCTGTTTGTTTGCAGCAGTGGACAGTGTTTTGAAGAGAATGACCATCATCGGAGTCATCTTGTCCTTCCGCTCACTGGCTCAGGAGGCTCTGAGAGATGTAAGACACACACACACACACACACAGATACCCTCAAAGACATAATGTATTCCCCTGACCTTAACTATACAACTAAATGCCCAACCCTAAGCAAAATCTAACTCTAACCTTAAAATCAAGTCTTAACCTTCAAACAGACAGAACAGAATATCCTCACTATAGCAACAAATAACAATTATAATTGATTATGTCAATTAAGTGTGTTGTCTATAAAATGTACAGTAGAAATGTCAGTTTTAATTGCTTAGAAGCCATGATGTTGTCTTCAAATGTTTATTTGTTTCTGACCAACAGTCTAAAATTCTAAGAAATTCAGTTTACTGTCACTGAAAAGATTCATGTCCTCACGTGAGAAGCTGCAACCAGCAAATATTTGTCATTTTTCTTACAGCTCTACATCACTGTGATGGTTTAGAATTTAAATTGGTCCTCACAAAGATTGTAATACAAGCGCAACATAATTGCAGCAGACAGATACAGTAATAAAGGGATATATTTTCTTCTCCAGGTGTTATCCTGTCATATTCCTTTCCTGGTCAGTTCAGTGGAGGATTTCAAGGACCACATTCCCAGAGAGACGGACATGAAGGTACAGTAAAACACCCAAAATGCACTTACATTACAAAAATGGATTAACCTCCAAATCTTTTGTCGGTGTTTAAATCACATTTTCTCTCTGCTCACATTTATGAATCTTTTATCTCCAGGTGGCCATGAATGTCTACGAGCTGTCGTCGGCAGCGGGTTTACCCTGTGAGATCGACCCAGCCCTGGTGGTGGCTCTGTCCTCACAAAAGAGCGGTGAGACACAAACGGACAAACACAAACTTTATCCGGCAGCCTCACGTCCTTTCTGCTAATGCCTGTCCTTGTGTGTCTGTCTCTGTGCAGAGAACATCAGCCCAGAGGAGGAGTACAAGATCGCATGTCTGCTGATGGTGTTTGTGGCTGTTTCCTTGCCAACCCTGGCCAGCAACGTGATGTCACAGTATAGCCCCGCCATAGAAGGTAGGACACCATGATGATGTGTCAGTTTAAGGGGACTTCTTATCCAGATTTTATATTTACACAAAGTTTTTTAAAGCAAATTATCGGAAGACGAACAGATACACGGACGATACAAAGCAAATATTAAGTATTAAATCAAGAACTGGATAAATAAAGTAAATTCTAACATACTTCATGAATGCATTCACCATCTTGGTTATCCTCAGCTTAGTAAACATATGTGCCTAATATAAAGCAATAATAAACAATTAGTTTATTGAAAGAAAACCATTTACCAAATTTAATAAAATTATAAGATTGAAAAGTCTTCATTTAAACTTCTTTCTTTATGTCTTTCTTTTTTTTTTGTTCACATGTTGTACATGCATTGAGTTATGTGGGTGTTTTGAGGTAAAAATTAGGTCTGCAGACTTGAATGTGCTGATCAGCCCTTCAAACTAATAAAAACAAAAAATACAAGAATCAAAACGCAGTATGTTTGTGCTGACTTTTAAGATGTTTGCTTGAGTAATTTTCTTCCATATTCATCCGTAATAACTTTTTTTTAAATATAAACTAGAATAATGATCCTCACGTCGCAGTGCGAGAGAAAGTGCTGCACGTTATAGGAAACATAATTTACTGCATCAGTGGCATGAGACTGTGCTGCATGCTAATGAGGTCAACTTCATACACTCAGATTGATTCATTTGTGTACATAAGAGCCCTGTCATCATCTCCATTACCTGTACTTTTTTAAAATTGAACTTCACCTAATGTGACCTATATAATTAACCTGATTTGTTGCCTGAGTTTGAGTAAACAAATGTATTTGGTTAAATAAACTGGATATTTAGTGAAATGGAGCTGCTTTGTTGTAGTTAAATGAAGCTTTTGACGAGGTATCAAAGACACTCGACACTCAAGGATGAATTATCAAGACGTTTCCTCCTAACAACCTTGAAATGAAAGGCGCCATTGTTAATAAGGGACATTTGAAAAGGATAATGAGGTGTAATAGGCTCCACCATTGTTAGTATGCAGACTGCATATTGGCCAGCAATTGGTTTTCCGACAGCCCATCTCAATACACAATACGCCAGTGCAGCCACACTAACCATTTCATGATCTTGCAATTACATGCACATGTTTTATATTTGCATTCTTTCTATGCATCTCACATACACACATTAGAGCTGCCGACTCCATTAGATACTAAAATGAAATCCATATTTTCTCCTCTCAGTAGGCAGTTTACATCTCTGTATGCTGGAGGTTTCTCTGCAGTTAAAATCTTAAAGCACTACCACACAACGGAAATTAAACCGAGTTAAATTGATTTTCTAATTTGGATGCTGCCTTCTTGTTCTTCTGGTAACTGTGTGTGTTTGCTGTCCTCTACAGGCCATTGTAACAACATCCACTGCCTGGCCAAAGCCATCAACCAGATCGCTGCTGCTCTCTTCACCATCCACAAGGGAAGCATAGAAGACCGCCTGAAAGAGTTCCTAGCTGTAAGTTGAATAGATATTTCATTTAAATGTTTTAGCATTTTTATTTCATATATGATATCATACAGTTTGTATGCTCCTAAATATTTAGAAACTAATAAAAGCACTCACATTTTACAGCAGTAAAATGCAGTAGCCACATACCTGCATTTCAATCAGTTTGTTTTAAACACTCCACATTAAAGTGGATTGGAAATGCCAGAAATTTAAATAAAAGCTGAAATCTGGCAAAAAATAAAATGTATGCTTGGCTCAAGTGGAAAAGTTGACTTTGATTTCATGGTACCCACTTGTGCTTCCTCTACTGTAGGCAAAGCATTCAGGCCATCCTGCCATTTTATTTTTATTAAAAAGTGAGGCGTAACATATCTCCAGATGGGGCCTGTTGTTGCATATCAACCCATCTATATCACCAGAGCAGCTGATAAAAGCACCACAGGGTACAGAGAAAGAAAACACTTCTCCCGTCACATGTAGGAAGCTGCAATAAAATGTTACTGCTGCTCTGGTAATTGTCTTGTCACATCCTCTGGAATATTTTTGCTTAAAGGTTTACTTCAGAAATTCAATTCAAAAATGTAATGAAAACTTAAATGGTGAGATAAGCGCTGTTCTCACACTCTGTGAAAACGTGTGTGTGTGTGCGTGCAGCTGGCCTCATCCAGCCTGTTGAAGATCGGCCAGGAGACGGACAAGATGACAACACGAAACAGAGAATCTGTCTACCTGCTGCTGGACATGGTGAGAGAGAAAACATACTCATTTTAATTGCACTAATAATTCCTCATGTGTTGGTTCCTTCTCTATGCAAGAGTCTTTTCTATATTTCTGTTATATTAGCAGTCTGTGTTTTGTGTTTCAGATCGTGCAGGAGTCTCCCTTCCTGACGATGGACCTGCTGGAGTCCTGTTTCCCCTACGTCCTGCTGCGAAACGCCTACCACGCCGTCTACAAACAGAGCATCAGCGCTAACGCATAAACACACAGAGACGGCCTATTATGCTGTCTACCATTACATATTAACATCATACACTAAATACAAATTAAACACTATGCCTACAATGCCTCAATGTACAATTCTGTCAAAACAAAACGTGCACATACTAAACTCGAAAAACAGATCAAATACACTAAATGCCAAAAGAATATTAAAAAAAACACATAATTCAGTGCACAAAGAGGACAAAACCATACTAAAATTAGACAACCCAGAACAGAGATGGCGCCTCTGCACTGAAACAGACACACAAAAACACTAGCTGGATGAAGTTGGGGATCAGTGTCTTTATTTTACTTATTGTATTTTTTTTCATGATGTTGCCAGGGACCATAGCAACACATAATATACCATATATTTGGTTGGCATAAAAGGACAAAAATATAAATATATAGTATATATATAGTTGACACTAAAGTATTCTTTTTTTTTTCTTTCTTCTTTTTCGATGAAAGATTTGAGCTGACTTCTATGTGGTGATGGATTTGGATGCTTTCTTTGGGAATGAAAAATGATTCTGATGTGATGTGGGTTGTTTTTGCTTTTATTGAGGAGGGCAGGTGAGGATTCCTGTGTTGATAATGAAAGACGTTGCTTGTTAATGTTAGTTTACACACACATACATTGACAAACATCCTAAAACTACATACACAACAATCTTTAAACATGTCATTGTGAACACGCAAACCTACAGACACACACTTGTATAACATGGTGATGTTTTCTTTCTTTTTTTTTTTCTAGCTAGTCGTAACATGAACTTTTTGTGGGTAAAGATATAATATCTGTATTCTACTTTGATGTGAACTGAACTCTGTCTGTTTTTAATGTTTATGTTTTGTTATTTTTATGATGACGACAATGATGATGACGATTTGCCAAATGTGTTGACACTAAAAATTGTGTATCAGGGCTTGCAAGTGGAGTGTTTGGCTGTTAATGGGTTTAAGTTTTTGGACAATAGACGTTCTGGAAACGAAACGCCTGACGCCGCAGCAGCTCGGTTAATAGAAGAACTTTTACAGTCGGAACAAACTTACTAATACTGCAGTAATAATATACTACAGTACGGGCATGGAGCCACATCTGCAAATATTCCCCTCAGCTGTTGTTAATCAGCTCTCCTGGTTAAGTAAAGCTCCCGTAGGTGCTGCTTATTCATTCAAAGTAGAACTGAAAAATCCAATATAACATATTATTTATATAAGCTCTTGCAAAACAATTTGTTGGCCCTTCTGGCCTCTGAAAATAGACCTGAAATGTTTAACTTTCATCTTTATTGAGGGAGGTTTTGCTTGCTTTCAGCACTTTTCTGCATCTATATTTTTTTTTACAGTTGCAGTCTTGTAAGTGCTGGCCACCATCAGGCCCTACTGAAGCAGCCAGGCAAACGGCAGCTGTAGAGGGAGACCATCTGCACTCCAGGGATAGATAAATGTACTACTACATCTTAACTTAAATAGGAGCAGTTAAAGTAAATTCAAGCAATTCTTCCACAGAGAAACATATAAATCTAATCCATCTCAGACCTGTGAAAGTCAAAGAAACCTGGAGCTTCAGTGAGACAAAAAAAATGAATACATATACACTCTTGGTGATGTTTTCACCAGATATGTAAACTGGTTGATGGGGCATCTTCTGATGAATTTCCATATGAGCAGTTACATTTTTGAGGCGGTTGTGTGGGACCTTTTAGGACAGACCAGACAGACTCTTACAAAGTGCAGTCTGATTTGGTTTTTATTTTTCTGGATCATGGCAAGGGCTACATATTGAGACACATACACAGACCATGCTCCCTTTATGCCAGCCCTCTGCTAATGTGTTACTAAGACCAGGGTTCTGTCTGAAAGCTCATTCTGCATACTATTCAAGACTGTACTTTTAACATGGAACAGTTCAAAGTTAAACACGGAAAAGTAGATGTTGCATTTGCAAAGTGGACGTGACATTTACAGTATGTAGCAGGAATACTCTAAAATGTAGTAAATGAAGTGTCTACTGCACTTTACAGTAGGTTACGTGTCTTTTTCTAGTTGGTAGTATGCATTATAAGCACGTCAGGACAGATCTGTAGACACATTCTGCCATTTGATGTGGAATGATTGCTGTTTTCTTTCTAACCTCTTTTTTGTGTCTCTGATTCCACCGTGTAACTTAAATAACATGAATAAAATAAACTTTAGGGCTGTGTCAGACCTGAGCTGTGAGTGTGTGAAGGTGGTTCGCGCAAATAGCCTCAGCTAAGCTGTGAAGGGGTGAAAACTGGTGAGTGGTAACGATTTATTATGAAATAACAGACAGATTTTAATGGTAAAATAGACCTTCAATAACTAGTAATTGTATTTATACCCTTCTTTATACCAAATGGTATTATTCCAACAAGCAAATCTGCCTTCACATTAATTTAAACAAAACTTTGCATATAGATCCAGTCCCATGCCAAACATCCTCAATAGGAATTGAGGCCCAATAGTCCTGATGTGCCGTGTCAACTGTTTAAAATTTTAAACATCATTAAAAATTAGCCAAATGTGCTACAGCATTGCAACTTGAACCACACTGAAGGCTCACGTGTGAAGAAACTTGTAATCTTCAAATTATGAAGTTCATCACTCTGTTTTATCAACTGTAAAACAAATCTCCCACATTATTTGTTCAACTGACACAAAACCTGCAACACTGAATCTTCAGACTCCACAAACAAAGCAGCCATATTTTTAAATTGTCAAAAATGAAACCTCAAAATGTTTTATTTTAACTATAAAATTCCCACTAAATAAATCTTAAATTTTCATGGTATGTGAGCTGGTAGATAATGATGTCAAATTTCAGTAGTGTATCTCAAAAACTGAATTTTGAATTCTGCCCTCATGTAAACTATTGCAGTCAATGGAAATCTTTAAACATAGTTTTTTCACTTATTGAGTTCACTTATTATTTTCAATAAATCTTTATAAAAAATACATAAATAAATGACAGGCATCTCTGTGTTGAAGTATACAAATTCTCAGAAATGTATCTTGATAACTAGATTTCTGACACTAGTTTGAATTCTGCCTGTAAAACATGGACAGTTGTCAGTCATAATGTGAAGCCAGTAGCTCAATTTGATCACAACCTTTTGTTGGTGGCAGCGTTTGTGATGATGGATGATGCTGAATGAGTATGTCATACTTGGATTATAGGCAGATGTCCAGACACTTGTGCTGATGCACCCTCCTGTATTTCTCATTCATCCTACTCCTTTTCCTCCTCCTCAAAACGCCCGGTCCTGATATACAAGGTGTCACATTCCACTTTGTAAAGCAAAAGAGCGTTTAAATTAATAATTGTAATGTGAGAAAAAAAAACTATTTTATTTTCCAGCAGTGATCCCATAACACTTTTACAATAAACAAAAAAAAATGTAAATTGATACAAAACATAGACCTATTATATGCAGTATTATTATAACAAAGCAAAGTTAAAGTGCTCCTGTTTGTCCACGGATCCTCATTGACCTCTTGAGGGAAGAATCGTCTTGTATGTTGCAACCGTCCTGCTGTTATGGCATCACCAGTAGCCTCCGTTGATGCAAGCAAAGACATTTCATTTTGTGATCGATGATAGTATATTTAATATTTATATTTAACTCCTCTGTCGCCAATGTTTGTCTAAGCAAAACATTTGCAAATGGTAACGATGAATGAGAAATGCTCTTTCTGTTGTGCAGAGTTTCACATATTGTTTTGACAACTTCAAACTTTCACTTTTCATTCGAAACTTGAGCAAAAGCAACTGAGAAAAACTGTAAAACCTTAACCATTAAACGGGTATTAAATTGCTTTCTATGTGGCGTTAAAATGTCTTAAATGTAACTTGGTGCAGAAACCCCATTAAACTGTACATGTCTATTAATCAATAAATAATGAATTAATTCAATCTAAACTTTTACATAAAATTTGTTTTTCTATGTCTTAGAGAATTACAAAGACAAACATTCACATCTTGCAGCAGTCATGATGAAACAGGATTTTAAAAGCCAGTGCTGCTGTTGCCACCAGGTGGCGCCCTTATGAAAAGTGTTACAATCCCACTGGAATGAAGAAGAGACATTAACAATGGCATTACAGTATTCTATATTCTTAGATCTGTTGTGTATGAAAACAGTGCAGACATTTTATTGCTGTTATTGATATAAGTCACACAAGGATGCACACGGCATATACAGATTAACAGAAGAAAAGGTGATAAAACATGATTCAGTGGAGGTATGTTGAAATAATCTGTGTATCCCACTCAGTTTATTTACTCAGTGAATCAAAACCTCTGCTGGTCAACTGTAAACTTCACTTTTCATAGTTGCATTATCTGTTAAAGTGGCATAACAAACTATTGAATGAAAGACCTAATGGCATATTCTATATTAACATGCAGACTGAAACTGGTGTTTTTTTCTTTAACAGCTGAAAAAAAAAAAAAAAAAAAAAAAAATACAAGGGACCATTTCACATCAGACATTTTGACAGATGTAACCTAAATGATGACCCTGATCTCTAAATGTCTGCCATTAAAAATGACTATACAGTGCTTTGGTTCATACTGACAGCAAATGTCACATTTGGTAAAAGCTTCACAAAGATGGTTTTGCATTACTTGTGTACTCAATTGCATAATTGCTGTATATATAATAACTGTTAATGTTGGGTAAGGCTTTCTTTGTTATAGGTCCCTTCATTTAATACTCATTTCCTGGAAATGTGCAGGTATTTAAGGGTATTTAAGGGTTCGTTTTTAGAACATTTTACATGGATTGTGGTTCAACTTGATATAAATTATTATAAGAAAAAATATGTCAGTTTAATTGATAACCATCTACTCAATATGCATGGGTATGTAGTTGTTATTTGCAAATATTCTTAATAAATTAGACTCTTGACAATTATTTAACTGACAAAAAATACTTAGAATATTAGGTTATTTCTATATCCCAACAGTAGCTGCTGTGTAACTGTTAATTATTGGGACATAACTTTGAAAAGCTTAGTAAAAAAGCTTGTAATTTGATAGAATAGAGTTGTTAAACAATGTGATATGTTACTATGTGGTAGGACTTTCTTTCCTCCTTTTTTTTTTTGCATTAATATGCAACTAAACCAACATAACTTTTTTTTTCTTATAGTTTGTACTAAATTGTACCACCCTCTGTAAAATGTCTTATGACATGTGCCACATAACTGCAATGTCCTTTCTTTGAATCTGACAGTCGATGTCGTCCCCCACCTCTCTCTCTCTCTCTCTCTCCCTCCCTCTCTCTCTCTCCCTCCCTCTCTCTCTCTCTCTCTCTCTCTCTCTCTCTCTTTCCCTCCCTCTCTCTCTCTCTCTAGTTTCCAGAAAATACATATAATGAATGGACTTGTAGAGTTATGTGGACATTTTGAACTTCAGGAAGGGAAATTAGTTAATTATTCTGCATTTGACATGATAAGAGCACAGTGTATCAGGGTTAGTACAAAGAGTTATATAAACATGTAACCAGCTGAAAGAACAAAATATTACATAACTCTAATTAGCTAGCATTCATGAATCAGCCACTACTCATATATATATATATATATATATATATATATATATATATATATATATATATATATAGCAGTAAACAACAAGTTAGCTAGTTCATTTTCAGTTTAGGTTATTCTCCAACAATTTTAAATTATAGTATATTATTAGTAGCTAACCGACTTAAACTAAACTTATGATAACAAGTTTCTGTTAATTTAATTGGTTTAATTGGCTGGTTTCAACTAGCTAGTTGTCAGGTATAGATAGTTATGGCTACACATTACTAGCTAGCTATATGGAATATAAAATGTTTAGCATTTGTAGCTATCCAAACTCAATTCCTTTTTGACTATTTCTTCAATGTGTAAATGTAGTAATTTAAAAGGCTACACATTTTTTGTTTGTTTACAACGTCAGAAGTTCCTCCACAAGTTTACAAGCTTCCCGCGCTGGATATTAATATTAATACTGGCGGTTAAGTGTTGTGATTGCATTAATTTGTTTTCAGCTTGCTGCTTCTGTCAGAGGAAAAATGATGCTTCCACCCTATTTATGAACTGAAAAGGGGCAAACAAAGGTAAAGTTTTGATGAGTATAATATACTCAAGTCTGAGACAGTAATGGAGGTGTAGCGACGGTTTGTGAGGAGTCATGTTTGGTTTAATGTGCCAAGTGAGGTGAGTCGACTGGCTGCCAGTTCATGAAAGGAAACTGGTTGAATCTTTACTGATTAAAATGTTGACTTCTGCCAACAGTCTCTCAATGAACTGCACAGAGGTCAACGTCCTGTCATGTGGATGTTACACTCATGGAAGCGAACGTCTGTCTGTTGGTTTGTGCAGAATGATAAATCCACCGCCTCTCGTCTGCTGGGATTTCTCTCCTGCGTCAGCCGTCCTGGGAGATGTTTTCCTCCTCGTTCTCTTCAGGTACAGAGCTTTCCAGCTTACCTGTGCTCGCACACACACACACACACATTCACACAAACATAACTCAAAGTTAACAATATAAATAGTATTTTAAAGATTTTAATTCCATATTCGGGGCTTTTGCATTTGTAAGTTATTTCTGTCATAGGATATACTGAAACACTGTAGTCATGTTCAATAACTCAAATATTTAGTTTCTGCATTTATAACAAGCCAGACCGGTTGGCTCAGTGTGTCACTTATTATATTTATCGTACCTTTTTTTTCTTCTTTGAAAGACAGTTCAAGGATGCATTTACAAATATTATAAATTCGCTTATGGTTTCATGTCACTGTAGAGTTTTTGTTTTGTGCTACCCTTTCATTATGTTATGAAATATTTGCTTTCTTGTTAAATTATCAGGGAATCACCTGCTGCTAACATTCCCCATAAGTGAACAACAATTTCATGTCACCATTGTGTAAAATAAAGTGATAGCAATAGAAAAAGGAAACTATAAGTGAAATTAAAGCAATGTTGTGACTTCAAATAACAAAGCAAACCAAACATCTTTCAGTCACTTTTCTTTTTGAATAATGCCTGCCATCAACAGCCAGCTTTCTCCCCAAATTCAACATGTTGATACCTGTTTGAATAAACTTTTAAACCAACCAAAAATCATAAATTAGAAAATCATGACAATCTGTCTTATTCTGAGTCACTACATATACACAAACACAGCCATGAAGATGAGACTGAGCAGGACTTACACAAAATAAAACTAAGGAAGTCTTGGCAGTAAAGCGTGAACAGCAAGTCCCAATAATAAATCCTCCTGTCCCTAACTGCATAAATACAAAATAACTCCTACATACAGGATGAAGCGGCCAAAAAATACCTGAATATTTGTCTGTACTGTAGCAGAAAGCAAGAAATTACCCACTTAAAACACTAACTGGTGGATTAAACAAATATTGTAAAATATTGTATAGTTTTAAGTAGCATGCAGACAAGCTCTTTCTCCTAGCTTTTTTTTTCTTACGGCACATCCCATCTGTATTATCTGTATTTTCCCTTGTTTGGACCATGTGATAAACACACTGGGACTCATGATGCATAAACCACACACTCATTCACAAATACATACACACACATTTCAGCTGAGCCCCAAACAGACAGGTCACACAGATGTGTAGAAAGCAGGCATGTAATGCTGTTTGTAGCTGCACGAAATGTGCACACAAACAAAACATCATGTCCTTCCTAAAACCTTTTTTTATATATATTTTAATCTCTTAGTGGTTGTTCCAACAGTTCAGTCCCACATTTGGTTTCCACTTTTCCTTTGAAGTCCAAGAGGAAACAACATTTTATCCTATATTTAGACCTTGACTACAATTCATTCAACTCTTACATGATGCTCAATACTACCAAAGCTCCAGCATTTTAGCATAAATATAGTGATCTAAAGAGCGTTGCTAAAGGAAAAATAACATTCAGACATTTAATAAATGTTTCCATATAATACATCTTTATTCACAGCCATTTCTACACAAGCAAAACCTCTGCAACACCACCTACAGTTTTATAAATTGACTGATTCCATACAATTAACTGAAATCTCTATGTGCATGTGTCTGTGCATGAAAGCAATGTTGCTAAATCAAATGATACAGTATTACTGATCAATTTAAGCACAGAGTGAAGCAGTGTTAATGGGATCAGATGAACAGTGGTGAGAAAGAGGAGGGAAGAGTTTGTTATGGAGAGATGAAAGTGGGCAAAGTTGGCTATCGGGAGACGGAGTCGGGACTGGAAGCTTCCTTTTGGAGGCCGTGTGATAATTCTGAGAACAAAGGGGAGAGACGGGGAGAAAGGTGGAAGAGGAGAAAGAATTGAAAGATCATGCAAAGCCAGAAAAGGGGAAGAGAGAAGAGCAGGAGAGCAGAAGAGTTAGTACTGTTAGTTAGTGGTCTTATTAAAGCAATGCAAATATGGAGTGAATAATTAGTAACAGACTGTGTGTTAAAATCTCGATCAGTGTATCATATCATTCATCATTGCAGAAATTGATGATTTAGTGAAATGCATATATTTTCAGGTTTTACTTTAATATTTTTGATTGCGCAACAAACATTCACTCTTTCATCTCTGGCTTGGTCTCCTATGAAAATGATGTGGCTGTTTAGCTGCTAGATGTTTCACTTTGTTCACTAGCTAGTCACTAACTTTACCTGTCTGCCGTTTGTTGCCGGGCAGGCAGCGTACTGTGGGATTATCAGAGCTTGTTTTTGCAGGGTTTGAGCTAAAGAGCTGAAAGGCTCCCAAGAGTGAATGAGTTGGGTAACTTCCTTGATTTTGGCACTATTGTTGATTCCTTTCAAGTTACCACTGAATTAGTGGTAGTAGTAGACTTAAGCACTTAAGCACAGCCTTTGACATCACACACCATAGATTGGTGAGACGAATATGGGTGGATTGCATAAACAAATAGCAATAATAGCAATAAGTGTGGTCTGTTGATGTAGCAGTAGTGTGTACATGTGACCGAAATCTGAAATTAAAAACATACTGTATTTAATTTCCTTTTTCAGTGTACAACCAGCCATAGTGTGTGAGCTTTTACTGTCTAAAACACGTTTACCCCCTGAACTGTTGCTCTCGACCACTCCTTTCTCCTGATTGGCTAACAGCAGACTCGCCTCATTCCCATTGGCTTCCTCTGGCCCATTGTGATTAGCCCACAGGGTAGCAGTGGCATAGAGCTGTGCTGTGATTGGGCTCAACTGGCCATCCGCCCCCAGAAGGTGTTGTTCCACCTCCAGCTGTAGCTCTGAGGAGAGAAGAGCACCTCTAGTGGAGAGACGCCACAACTACATACATGTCACAATGGAGCAAAAATGGCAAAAAATAACCAAACCAAAATTAAAATTTGTGATTTTAAGTAATCAGCACTTAAACTGATTAAAAAAACTAGAAGACAAAACACCAAACGAAACGAAAGATAAAGAGAGCAGCTCATGTTGTATAAACCATAAATATCCCACTGGTCCAGGGGCTTGGAGATGAGGTGTTATAAGATGAAATTAGTCTGTCTTGTTTATATTTATCAGTATGTTTAGGGGATAAATTGGCTGATTTACTATAGTGACCAACTTGTGACAACTATGTCCAGTTATCCAAATGAATGATACCACCAACATCCAAACAGAGAAATGGACCCAAACATGAAATGGAAACCATAAAAGGCCAATTAACAGTGGTTCCTCTTGAAGCAGCATCAGATTCAGTTTGATTTGAGCCTGAGCGACGACAGACTATTTATGTACTTAATACAAACTTTGCTACCACTTTAGATCCCTATTATCCAAATGTGAGAATAAAACCCTAACCAGATTCATAAACAATGATGGTAGAAGAACTCAGATCCTTTATTTAAGTATCAATACAACACTGTAGAAATACTCCATTACAAGAAAAAGATTGGCATCTGTGAACAATATGTTAATACTCATTTATCAGTGTGTAAGCAGCATTGATATTGTAGTGTATGTCAAGGTGGAGCTAATTAAATTAAACTACTGTTTTTGGACTTTTATCTAAACTTTTGCCATGGTTTTATTTAAATAACTGTTAAAATGATCCAATATTTCACCATAAATCAATGTTTATAGGGCAGATGTCTCCTTGCTAAGAACCCAAACATCTGAAACAAGACAAGAAGACACAACTACACACTATAACAGATCTGACGAGACAGAAAGGTTGGAAACGACTGGTTTCATCTTTAATAATGTGTTAGATTTAACTTGTATGTTTTTAATGTAACATTTAAATCTGAAGTATATATAGTAAATATACTTAGTTACATTTAACTGCAGTTAATAAATAAATATAACATTTTACCCCATCTGATCCTACAGAATGTAAATGTATGCTGTGTTTGCTGCATAGGCTCTTACTCATTAAGCTATTAGCTAACTGGTGCGCGGTAACCTGGCCTACATGTGCACACTCATACACACCAATACACACTCAGACAGAATCAATAAAAGAAAAGCTTTTACGGTCTCCATTTCCCGGAACCAAATCAGTGCTGCACTCACTGGTAGAAAACCTGCACACACATACTCATTCACACATTGTGTGTGTTTCCTCCTCTCTTCCTTTCTCTTTGTCAAAATAAATAAATAAATAAAAAACACTGATTACAACAAATATGTCAGTCTCACCTACATATTTCAAACATACTGTATAAAAATAACCGTCAACCTCTTCAATCTATTGGTCTGTAGCAGTTTTCCGCTAAGGAGATGTTCTGTAACAGTTTTATAAATTATTCAGCGCTAGCGATGATAACAAAATGACAACAACAAAGTCTTTCAGAGATAAAAGCTGTTGTATGAAAGCAGAGCACTGCTGACAACTTGTTTTCCAATTTAAGAAGCTATTCTCCTCAAAACATCACTACAAGTGATGCTAAACTGAACTTTATATATAGAACAAAGGAAATGGTACCTTTTTGTAAAACAGTTATCTGTATGTGAGCCACACAACGCAAACCCACACAGACAAAAACCTGCACAAGCAGAATCATTTGTAAGATGCCATAATCACACATATTGATATGTCGTAATTAGAAGTATATTCACATAGATAATTTAAAGTTTCCATATGGAAGTTCTGTAAATCAAGCGAGCACTAGCATGAAACTTGAAAGCAAACCGCTACGTTTCTTCCTCCCCTCAGTCCTCCACCTGCATCCTATTGACTTCTCATTACATAATTTCTCTGACGTATTGATCGATCTTGCGGGATTGGAAATAACGCAGTTCTTTGATTGGACTAATGCAGATATAAGGAGTTTGTGAGTCAGCCATAGCTACTGCTAGCATGGGGCCTCGGATATTTACTGAGCCAGAAGTGTGTTCACATACTGATTGACAGCCGTAAACTGTTCTGAAGGAGGATATCTCTGAACAGCAGAGGCCTCTGATATTACCTCCATTAAAAATGTAAGTGATGGGGGGAAAACATCACTGAATTCATGTCAGAGCTGGATGGGAATTATGACATTAGTCTTTTTTTTCAGTTTCAGAATTGGTGACTATAAGCTGATAGAGAGATTGATTATTTCAATTGATTTATTCACATGATTTATTCTCTTTTGGTCTGAAAAGACCTTAAAGTCAGATAAAATGGCCATCGCCCACATTTTCAGTCTTTTAAGTTTAAAAAAATATATATATCCCTTTTTGTGTCTTGACAGTGTTTGTCTGCTCATCTCCAGTGGAAGCATCTGAACAAAAAGAGGGACTTTGACACTAAAAACACTAACATTGAAAGATGTTGACTTTCATTTAACTAATTGGATGGCTGAGGCTTCATATCAGCGCCAAATAAACCTTAAAATACATTCGCACAGAAGGAAAACTGTGGAGTCCATCTTCATCTAATGTTCAGTATGAACAAGAGGAATGAAAAAGATAAACAGGGACAAGAAAAACATGTGTCACTGTTCCCCTGACAACAATCCCATCCACCACCATAAGCCCGAACACATAGTTCAAGAAACCATCGGTAACCTCCACCATCCCCCATCACCCTGCCAGCTGCACCCAAAGAACTGAGACTGAAAAACAAAAAAGACTAAAAATAAAAAAAAAGAAGTCACGGTGAAGCCAGAAATAGCAACAGATAACACAGAGAAAGATAAACAATGTGTAGTAAAACAAAACAAACAGAACCTCCATATACAAAACAAACATAATGTATAGTATAGATACTATAAACTGAGGAGAGGAGGTGGGAGGCTGGTGTATACACAGCTGCAGGACATAACAGAGCGTAACAAGAAAGTAATAATACTAACACCGCAGCTCAAAAATCTGTTTTTACGTCATTACTTTTATTTTATTTTATTTTTTAAACATATGATAGATTAAGTAACAACTTCCAACCACATGCTGATTGTCGGCCGGACACATTTTCAATCTGCTTCAACAAAAGATGAGTCTGTCACTGTTTCAGAAGAATTAACTGGACAGATTCTGCAAATGTTTCTCAGCAAAGTAAAAACCTTTCACTTTTGTAATGCTATGGTTTAAAGAGGACATATGCTTTGTGTGACTTATTTTTATGATGTTGGATGTCTATGTTAAACATAGTCAAAGTTAAGAAGAACGTAAAAATGTCACCTTACAGTCAAAAGCCAGGGCGTAGACGTAGAGTATGTTCAGCTCATTAAATAAAGAGTTTATTATTCATTTTTCACAGACAACTTCAAAATATTGATGTTGAGAATAATGGTATGTCTCTACATGACTGACGTTTGGCTGTGGGACTACCCTTTTAACCTATTGTTAGCCTATGTTTGGATTGAATAGTGTGTGGGAGGGCAGCGCTCTTTTGCGTTGTGTGTGTGTGTGTGTGGTTATGGCCAGTTAGCGACCTGTGTCTCAGGGACACGCAGCGGGCCTGTACGGATGTACTTGAGAAGTTTCCATTTCAGGACGAGAAAAAGAAGTGAAATCTAATTTTAGAAAGATGTGCCTGTTAGAACAGCAGATTACAGATAAATCCTCCACATAATCCTCTCCTCAAGGGAAAATGGATTTCTTCCACTTTTCTCGCACGAAGCATCTTTTTACATCTTTAGTACACATTTTGCTGAATCATGCAAGAGGGACAGGAAGTCGCCTGTGTTTACCTTTCATGGTGGGTGGGGCATAAGTGCTCTGCTTCCTCTGAGAGGCATCTGAAGCCTGAGGACCAGACATAAAACTTATTACATCCTGGCTTCACACAGTCACACAGAAAGAACGGTATTTGGAAACTATACAACTCAAAGACTTTAGTAAAGTTTGTATCTATAAACATTTATACACACCTGTGTCTCTCCGCTGGCATTGTGTTGATCTCCAACATCTGCAAAAACAGACAAGCGGCAAGCTCTTGATTGATTTATGATTATTGATTTATCATAAACTCACTTTTACTGATACAAGACTGTTTCCGAATGTGTAAGACAGATGTTTTTATCCCCAGCAGTGAAAGGAAAGCCTGGAGATCTACAGTAACAATGGCAGTGTCGGAGCATCTGTTTCTTTGGCTGGTTCAAACCACACTTACGTTTAGGTTGTACAATTACTTGTTTCCTCGGAAGCCCGAAGCTTTGATAATGTTGAAAGCAAACAGCTTTTAGATAAACTCACTATGAATGTTTGTACTTTGTAAATAAAGTTTAGAGTTCCCGTGCCAATATGCACAGCAGAAGTTCCTGTTGCTTCACCAGCAGTTCAAACATGTCATTTATTAACGTGGATGGATTGCCAAAATATTGTATACGGACATCTATGTTTCCCTTCTTGTTGTCTTGTTTTGACTGTTTTATTTTTTTACTTAGTAGCTACTTGACCAGGTGCTGAGATTTTCTCTTCTGCTAAACTCTGGATTTGTTATAGAGTTCAAATGTCCTCCCAGTTTCCAGACTTTCCTCCTAGTTCACTGTTTTTCAGCTGTGTCACCAATGGTGTTACAGTATCTTTAGGAAGAACTACTCACAACACAGTTCTCAGTTATTATAATTAAGTTCAAGAGGAAATAGCTTAATGTTGTTATTCCTAGATGTTTCCAGTTGAGATTAATAATGGTAATAATGTAGGGTATGTTTAATAGTAAGAAACCACATTTATTAAGTGCCAACAGTTATTTGATTATCAACAATTAACATATGACACTTTTTGTCAGGATGAATCCCCTGATAGATAAAAGATAGAGTAAATCTATTTTCAAGGCTAACATGCATATTTTTCCTAAAGTTGTAGTTACAGTATCATGACGTGTTAGTGGTTGAAAGCACCTCAGGCACCGAGAGAACCTCGACACAACTCTATTGGAACCAGACTCATGGAGCTCAGCTCACAAAATGGAATCAGGCCGATTATTCATTCAGTCAGTTTTTGTGTGGAAGGAGTTATAAGAGCTGAGTGCTCAGAGCAGGCACACACACACACACACACACACACACACAAACACACACTCGGCATCCATCAGTCCGATCTCAACACTGAGATCACTTACCAAAAGATGCAGTACAAATCTAATAAAGGTTCCATTATAGCTGCCTCTTTTCAGCTCTCAGTATCCTCAGTATCAGCCTCTCCCTTTCTGTCTTTTTCTGTCTCTTTCTGTCTGTCTCTCTCTCTCACCTGTGCCAGGTTGTCTGTAGATCTGCAGAGTGGCAGGAGTTGGTCTTCTGCGACGGATCTGAGGTAAACATACAAACACACTCTTTAAATGTTTTTAAAAGCGCTCTGTAAGAGTTTCCTCAGGTCTCTGATCCAACACTTTTAAAAAAAGACATGTTTTTACTGTCTCAATAGTTTCGTTTTACAAACATGAAAATTATGTTCATGGTCAAAATAATTGTCAATTAAAAATTCCAACTGGATTTAATTCTCCCTGCTCTTACACTGTAAAAACACACAATAAACACTGTAATTGAGAGCATGTCATGAAAACTAAAGGCTTTAATAAGACTGCTCAATCAAAGAGAGCTCAATTTTCCCTCATGCTGTAGTGTAGCAAATGGCAAGAATAACAGAAATGTAAAATGGCATTTTTATTTAATTTCCCAACATGAGAAACCTGAGCTGTAATCCCAACGATTCGCAGGAACATTTCACTGATTATTTCAGAACTTGTTGTAATGATTGCTTCATCAACTACATTAGGTAGATCAGGTTTGATCCTCTGTTCCTTTAAAAACATAAAAACATAAAACCATTTCAGTTTTTTTTTCTGCTTCCAGATGCAGGGAACAACAACACTACACAGTAGGAGTGTACATGTTCATCAACATCCTGGCCATCCCCCACCAGTAGGGAAGCCTTGGTTTACAAGACGTTATCTCATAAAACCATTGCTAAAATATATATTTAACTCCTGGTCCCAACACAGGACAGCCACAGAGGGGCCCAAATGTGTCGATGTTTGCTGCCAGCTTCTTTAGTAGTAATGAAATCTGGTTTCCATCAAGTAAACAGTTCATAAAGACGTCAGCAAGACCGGTATCCAACACTCTGCCTTAATGAAAGCAGTTTCAACTCCCTGATGCAATGTTTCTGTTTCTGTTTTCTGGAGGTGCAGTTAAAGGAAAATTACACCATAGATTATATTCCATTCATCTTTAATGTTAAAAGTGACATTTCTGTTGCTGTGCCTGGCTTTCCCACCTTTACCTAGAAAAGGTCAGCTAGTTGGCGATGTCCTGTGTTTCCCAGAATGCCTTTTAAAAAATACTTCAAGAGAACAGACGTGAACTTGTTTTAACCAGCTCCAAATAATCTGTGACATTTTGTCACTTGACCTTTCTTGACAGTCATTTTCCATCACCAGCTACTCATAAATTAAGCAAGGAAAAGCATGTGAAGCATGTGCTTCAGTAGGTGTGTTTATAGAGTGTTAAATAGCTTTCTAGAGTATTGTATTATGTGTTTTCTTCCTCTTAACTGCTAACAATACAAACACAAGATTATGACGCCTTCAAAGTGTTGATCAATAGACACAAAGCAGCTTACAAAACACTGCTATGACAACTTAAACATGACGGACCCAATAAATACACATTCTGTCACCAAGATACATAATAATCAGTTTGCACAAGAGAGACATATGCACACATGCTGGTCTGTACCCACACACAGAAAATTCCAGACAAGACTCACAGGATTACAGATAGAAGCTCCATTCAGCCCCTCTTGCACACAGACACACACAAATGATCAGATACTCTCACATGTTCAGCGGCCTGTGGGTCCAGCTGTCCCTGAAGCGGAGGCACCGCAAACTGGATCTTCTTTGGACTGCTGGGCTCCATTATTACTGACTGAGAGATAGAAAGAAAGACAGACAGAGAGAGAGAGTGTGTGTGTGTGTGTGTCAAGAGGGGAGGGAGTAGAGTGGGAGGGAGTGGTCTCTCGCCAAGTGGGGTCCATTATCAGTAATTGACAGACTTGGAGAGAGACAGAATAGTAGCCTTGTCATTGCAGCATTTTCCAAAACATACTGTGTGAATGAAGTAATGTTATTATATTGTATGATCACTACTATTTTTATTATTTCACATTTTTAACGCAATTCTGGTGTTTTTGTCATTAAATTTGTGTTACTTGTTGTCATTATCTGGTAACTCAGGGAGGTTGCATGAGTTGGTCCTAGGAGGGTTTAAAATACTGTGTGTTAACAAAATTATATTATATCCGTTAATGTGGGTTTAGTAACGTGGACGATTTTATTAAGTGCCAAGTCGGATATATCAGAGATTTTAGTCATAATATTGAGGCTGTTTAAGTCAGAAACTCGTCATTTCAATAACTCTGAGTTGATGACACAGCATTCGTGTGCCCATACCTGCACTTAAAGAGGAATTCCACTGATTTTCCACACCAGTCTTCCCAGAGGAAGCTGTGTGATGTCTGATCAGTTGCCTCAAGTGATGTCACTTAAGTCAGTGTCAGCTGTGATGAAGACTGAAGAAGTTTGAAAATGAAGAAAATCTGGCGCTGTGGTGGAGTTAGAAGTGAGGTTCCCAGACCTCTGTGGCCTGCTCCTCATGACTGCTGGAGGCTATCACCTCCAGGCTACATTAGCATAACACACCAAATCAAACTGTCAGCAGTCAGATTTCTGTAGGAACCTGATTTTACCTGATGTAACCTGATTTATCTGCTAGGTTTCTCTTGAAGTAAGATTTCTTGGCCATTTGAAAGCATAACCAGGGTTATAATCAGCTCTCAGGCTGCCCCAGTCTGTAACAAAGACTTCATGTCCATTTTAAAAATCAGCTTGCAGTGATTTGAGATTGCGGTTGGTAATGTGAACTGTAGCTGTGAACTTTTTGTATGATTTAATTATTTGTCAAAATGATATTCTACTCAGACTGTTTTGACATATCTTCCTCATTATCAGTCATCTGCCAAACAGCAAACTTATTAATGTGATAAAATGACCAACTTCTGCTACCGTTTTACGTTTTCTTTTTGTTTGATTTTCCAAAAATAATCCACAGTCACCTATTAGCAACAATTTATAGCAATAACCTCAAAGAGTTTTTAAAATAATCCCTTGCAACTGGATATCAATACCACAATAGCAAGTTGACTAGAAATAAAGCAGGTCAGTGGTTAGCTGATGTCAAGCACTAATAAATCTCTCTCTTTCATACTGCACTCAGAACTGACACCAACTGCTGCTGCAAATTGTAAATCATCAAAGAACCTATAGTTTGGTTCTTTGTTTTATGTGTTACCAAATTTTCACCAAGTACTAAATGAAGCAACTCAGGTCAAACTACTCCTTCTGTAACATGGATTTTATTTCTCCAAGCACCCAAAATGTGTGTTTTCTGTTAAAAAAAATTAATCTGATAATTTTTTTTAATCTACTATGAGTAAGGGACAAAGAGGCAGTTTTATTATTCAGGGAGAGCAGAAGGGATGTTCATAATGGATTATTATTGTACTTACAGCAATCTCAAATGAAAGATTTGTCAGCATTCATGACACCTACAGTATGTGAAAAGGGAACCCTGTAGTAAAGAAAGGGTACTTTCTTTTTCCTCTCTCCATCTTTGCTAAATCCATTTACATTTCCCACTGATGACATCAGTGTGTATGTGTGTTTCCTTGTGTGTTGGCAGTTGTAGTGGAAAGATCTGGAGAGACTTAGTGGCTACTGTAGGTGGAACAAAACACACACACACATCATACAAAGAGCTTCTTGTGTTTTTCTGTGGAAAACAAGCACCTGCATTTTCAGCTCTCATATCAGTCTGACGCTGTCGGCTTCCTCTGTTTAGAAATGATGTGAGATTCTGGATATATATATATATATATATATATATATATTTAGGTTCACATCACACGCTTCAGATAAACTATTTTTGCACAGAAGGATCACTGTGGATTTTGTTCCCCATCACTTAGATTGTAAGTGTATTATGAAGGATCTTCTAATACTCAGGAGGGAGGGATAATTATGGCAACAACAACATGTTTCGGTTTTCAATTGGGCACCTGGCCTGTCCTTTAATTATCATTGTTTTAAATTATTGTATTGATGGTATCGCTGGTGTCAGGAAAGAAAGGATGTGTCTCTGGTTCTGTTCTGTAACATTTTGTCAAGTATGATATTGATTGTCTTATATTCAAATATAAGACAATCATTTATTCTCTTACACTTAGATAATGTAAGGTATTATGTTATTTACAGCCTTAATGTTGACAGGATAGTGAGTGTATTCAGGTTCATTTACACAATAGTGAGTCAGCTCAGAACAATAAAACTATGGTGAACAGAATATTACTTTTGCATTAAGTTTGTTTGAGTTACATTATTTATAATCTTATAATCTTAAATCAAATAAGTGTTTCTCCCCTTGTGAAGAAAGGCAAAGATTATCTGTTCATGACTCGTTCGACCCTCAGAGAAAACTACATAATAAATGCCACAAACATTCTTAAATTGTAACATGCCTCTGTTTATATACAAATCTGTTTATATCTGGTTCTTGCATGAGGTCCAATATCCAGTTCTCTAATGAATACATGCTTCTGGGTCTCACATGGATTCAGGGCTAAATACCAATAATCATCTTTTATCACCTAAATATCAGTAAAATATGACAAGAGTTAGATGAGAAAAGATAATGCAATTCACTTCTAAATGCAAAACTTGTACAATCACAACATCTCAAACTCAATATTTCATGATCAGATCTTTTTATTGGAGTTGTCACACATTTAACAGTGTAAAGCCTCACTGTAACTGTCCACTGCTCTAATGATTCCCGTACGTGTAAGGAAAGTGCATACGGTAATAGCAAGAGCGTGTTTGTGGAGTGAGTGCATGCAGATGTGTCTGGGGTACATGTGGAGCCTGTAGGGGTGTGGAGAGTGTCACGCGTGGCAATGCAGGAAGTGAGAACGGGGGTGATGGCAACCTTTGACCCTGAGCTGAGAGAGGACATAAGAGTTGAGGTTGTTGTTGTTGTCGATATTGATGCGGCTGATGTGGAGGTTGCTGGTGTGACAGCTGCTGTTGTTGATGCTGATGTTGCTGTGCTTTTGGCTCTGGCTCCTGTTGCCACGGTAAACCCTGCCTCCACTGCTGAAATGGTTGTGGAGGCAGCAGCTTGTTGATTCGTCCTTTACTCTCCTCTATTTTGTCTTCCTCTCTCTCAGGCAGGTGCTGGTGAAGCCTGTAGAAGGTGTCACTGTTGTGTTCCTGCTGCAACACCTCCAGGTGGAGGGTGGAGATGACTCTGGGTAGGAAGGACAGAGGAATAAGGTGAGGAGTAAAAGAGGAGGGCAGGGAGAAGGACTTGACAAGTGGAGCTCTTTGAATCACCTTCTTTGTACTCTTTTTGTCTTCCTGACTCTCTGATGCCTCCCCCGCTTGTCCGTCACCATCCTGTCCTCCAGACTCCCCCTCAGCAGCGTCTCCTGACACAGCTAAGTGCTTTTCTGTTATAGGCTCTTTGGGAATTTCTGCTAAAACCTGCTTAGAGCTGCTGGAGCTGCAGCTAGACTCTGGTTCTGACTCCGAGTCTGCCTCTGACCCCGAGTCTTCAGCTGAAGAGCTTGACTCGCAGTCATCCAACCAATAAAGCTTGGTGCTCTTATGCTGGTTGTAGCAGCCTGCGCAGCGAGACAGACTGTTGAACTCATGTCCTGAATTGGACTGGACAGAGAAGATGACAGTCAGTCAATCAGTTAGTTGTTAAAGGGGACATACACTTATGCACTAAAGCATTGGCACCCCTGGAACTTTTCCTCAGAATTTCTCCCTTTCCCCCAGAAAAGTGTTGCAGTTATGAATGTTTTGGTACACGCATGTTTATTTCATACACATGTTTGATTGGAACAGCACAAAAAGCAGAAGAAAAAAGGCAAATTTGTCATCATTTTACACAAAACTCAAAAATTAGTTCGGACAAAATTGTTGGCACCCTCAACTTAATATTTGGTTGCACACTCTTTGGAGAAAATAACTGAAACCAATCACCTCCTATAACCATCAACAAGCTTCCTACACCTCTCAACTGGAACGCTCTTCTTTTGAAAACTGCTCCAGGTCTCTCAGATTTGAAGGGTGCCTTCTCGCAACAGCAATTTTGCGATCTCTCGATAGGTGTTCATTGAGATTTAGGTCCAGACTCATTGATGACCACTTCAGAATTCTCCAGCATTTTGTCTCCAACCATTTCTTCATTGTATGAAACAGGTATGTTTCAGATCATTGTCCTGCTGAAACACCCATGACCTCTGACGCAGACCCAATTTTCTGACACTAGGCCCTACATAATGGGCCAAAGTCTTTTGACAGTCTCCAGATTTCATGATTCCTTGCACACAGTCAGTGCACCCAGTGACAGAGGCAGCAAAACAACCCCAAAACATCCTTGAACCTCCTCCATGTTTGACTGTCGGTACTTACTCAGGTACATTTTTGCAAACTGCAGTCTGGATTTTTTATGTCTCTGTGTTCTCCTCGGCCTCCTGCCATAGTGCATCATTCAGATGATGACCTGTGGTTCGAGCTGACACTGATGCACCCTGAGTCTGCATGACAGCCTGAATTTGCGTGGAAGTTGACTGAGGTTGTTTATCCACCATTCGAATTTCCCTGCGTTGCATTCTTTCATCAATTTTCTCTTCCGTCCACGTCCAGGGAGATTTGCCACAGTTTCATGGGTTATAAACTTCTTGATTATATTGCGCACAGTGGACAAAGAAACTTTAAGATCTCTGGAGATTGACTTGTAACCTTGAGATTGTTGATATTTTCCCACAAGTTTGCTTCTTAAGTCCTTAGACAATTCTTGGCTCTTCTTTCTCTTCTCTATGCTTGGTGTGGCACACAACACAAAGGTTGAGCCAACTTTTATACACTCTAATTGGCTTCAGTTTTGATTTCTATATTGCTAGCACATGTTACTTGCCACAGGTGAGTTTAAACGAACATCACCTGCTTGAAATGAAATTTACCCACAGTTTTAATAGGGTGCTGATGATTTTGTCCAGTCCATTTTTGGAGTTTTGTGTAAAATTATGTAAAATTTGTTGTTTTTCTTCTGCTTTTTTGTGCTGTTCCAATGCACCTAAACGTGTATACAAAAAAAGTCACACATATTTTATCTGATTTCAGCTTGAGCATATACAGATATGTTTGGGGAATTAACAGAAGTACAGAAACAGAAACATAAGTGAAATCCTGATGATTATAGGAACTGGGTACCAGATTCAAAGAATATAAAAATAGACCTGGAAATGTCCATAGTATATCCCCATTAAGAGAGGTTGTATATGTAGAGTTTTGTACGAAGTATAAATAGTTACCTTTACTGTGTTCACTGTGGAGCGTCCAGAGTCCCACTGAAGTCTTTGAGACGGACCTGGACAGACAGAACGACAGGGAGCAGAAGGAAAAATGATTTTAAAAAGGACGGAAGCAGTGTGAGGTGGGAAATTCATGATTAACATGATTATTTTATCCAGTCCTGTTAAAAGGCTACCGCTCACAAACTCACGTCCACTCATTGTTACACTTCTGGCACTGCACCCTTCACCAAACCTTCAACACCTTTAAAAAAAATAAAAAAATACGGTAACTTTTAACTCAGAAGAAGCTCCTCTTTAAACACAAGCATGTAGCTAGTTCTAGTTCTAGCTCTGATCAGGAAAGATATTGTATGTAATACAGACACACACCAGTTCATTTGCCAGTTTTAACTGGATATTAAATTACAAAATCAGCATGTTAAGTTCATTACTAGATGGGGACTAAAAGACAAAAAACAAAGTATTATAAAGTAAGTGACCTTTTTCTTCTTTTGTTTACTGTTATCTTTATTCTTTAATCTTTATTTAGTTTATTATTAATTTACTGCTTTAATGTAATAATCTCTCAGAAGTAGTCTGTAGAGATGTCTCCACTGTATGAAAATGTTAAAATCATTGATATATATATCAGAAAATGTACGCACCCATATTTCCATTTTCTTCTCTTCAGGTCCAGAATGCAGCCTGACTGTCAGGTTGTAACGATTATCAGATGCTTCTTGAACATATAAATGAGCGATCACGCCCAGGTGAGTACGTGAGAGAAGACACCCGACCATAGACAGATACACCCTTTGTAAACACACACCAGGATCATCCTCCAGGCCCCAACACAAAATACCCTAACCAATCTGGTTGTGGTAAAAAACCTGCAGCACTGAAAGTTACCAAACTGCTATTTTATGAGTCTTATTTATTCATTTAGTCATATTCATTGACAGGTGTGGATGTGTTAACAGCCATATACACACACAAAAATTCACCCTTAAATTAATTTGCATTTAAAATATTTGTTTTATTTAGACAATGAAAAATCTACAACCACACAAGTCACTTGGTGCAGACACTTAAGGCATGAAAATCTCTCGTCTGGTTCAGTCAACACTAAACAAGTGACAGAAGCCATTTAGTTCATTGTTTGTTCTTTAAACAAGAAGCAGTTAGTGTCAACCAAAGCTATGATGCAACTATTGTGTATGTGTATATATATATTGTAAAGCCCTCTGAGACAAATGTAATTTGTGATTTTGGGCTATATAAATAAAATTTGATTGATTTGATTGATATATGTTTTAATCACTAACAAAACAATCTGATTGGCATATAAATGATCATAAGATAAATATATAGACCTACCATCCTGTATTTGACAACAGTAACACATGTGGAAACTTGTGGCTGCAGTCAGTAAGTAAACAGCCAGTCTGCAGGTCTGCTTATAGGCTGAACTCTTGTTGTTTCACTGGAAATGACCTGAGGCCTCAGTGGAAACAGCTCTTTATGGTACTTAAAGTCAAGAAAACTCAAGAGGATTAACAGCCTTAATATGAAAAAGGTCAGATTTGTTGACACAGTAATGTTTTTTTGTTTTTTTGTTTTTTTTACATTAGATGTTAAGAGACAATTGTTTAATATACCAACAGTTAAAAGCACTAATCACATGTTTTGGTAAAGAAGCTTTGTAAGTGTATATACTGTTCTGTCAGATCTCCAGTAAGATGAAATGTGACACATATGGCTGCTGTACAATAAGACACTGACTAAAAACAATATAATTTAACAATCATCACCACTGTCAGATACCACAGTACACGTGTCACCTTTAATAAACCTTTTCAGAGCACACACATTCAAAAGGACTGTTTTTCACTCCAAAGTGCAAAACAACCACACTTACAGTACATATTATCTGTTGGGGCAACATACTTAATGTTATTGGTGCAATTCAAATGTTTTGTATTCTCTTTAGTAACTGATTGACGTGTACATACCAGGTTGGCACAAGACCGAAAGCCTGCTGTTTGGACAGCACACAATCCACAGCTTGAAAAAGCATTTTAAATTCACAGATTCATGTTTAAAGTGTCTTAAAGTTAAATACGAGTATATTATAGCATCAAATGTGTTTTTGGCCATTTGAGAAGGAGCAAACTATCCCCTAAGATTAAAAATTAAGTTTCTTCATCAAAAACATCAAAGTGCTTTCAACATGTACAGTCCAAGACTTTAAAATCAAAGTTGAACCAAATACCAGTGAATATATATCAATAAGTAACAAAAATATGAGTGTAGTCACTGTGGACAATTGAGCGTGTTCAGAGGACATGTTTTGCACATGTTCTAAAAGAAGAAAGGTAATTTATCTTGACAGGAAATTAAACTCACGTTTTATCTTAGATTTGCTGATCATTGAAATCAGTCATATCAAATCAAATGTACACATTAAAATAGAATTTGATTGCAGCAATTCAGAAAATTTTCCTGCATGTTTCGACTATGTGAATACTGTCTATGTAGAAACATTTCATTACTATATGTGCAAGAGAGGTCATCTGAACTCACTGTTGAATGTCGTTTCATCACAATTCATTCATTCATTTTGCTTAAACTATTTCCTTTTCAGAGTCTTCATGGTTGGCTAGAGTTCATCACGAAAAGGCAGAAAAACACAACAGCTTTTCAACCATTTCAGGAATAATAAGCATTAAAAGGCAGTAACCTGCACACATTCACACGCAATTACAGTATCTGTAACTTAGAGACTCCATTCAGTAGAGACTGGTCTGCATTTTCTTTGGAGTGGAGGCAAAAAAACAAACAAAACAAACAACACATAGAGAAGCTTAAAAGAATCCCGTCTTCCTCCTTGCTCCAACTTTAGAGAACAAAACACTGATCTATGGACGAGACGGTTTTTTCTGGACGATCAAGTTATGGCACATTTAATGTAGATTAATACATTAGTGCAAAGTACAGCAGGAACAAACTTTGGTATCTGAAGACCCAAGCTCCTCAGCTTCCAGTATGTAACACAGATACAAGGCCTCAGGAACCTGCTGACGGATGTCTGCTTTCATCCTCTGTTGCATCAAATGTCACTACTGACGACGTTAAAGACGAGATGCTGGCAGGACGACGGACGGAGCTCTTCTGTTTACCTTTTACTCTCTGCAGGCGAGCACAATTATGGAGGCCTGGAAGTTTCCAAGAGAAGATAACATCAAAGCAAGTTTTTGAGTTTTTCTTCTGGAGAAGGCAGAAAATACTTTTGTTGCACATTTGCAGGATTTTGATGTACATTGTCTGTACATTCTTAGGTCAACTTTAGAGCAGTGAACTCTAAAAGTATGGTTAAAGATGTTCATATTGCACCAGGAAGCTGCCCATTACAATCACAGTTCGGTCCACTGGAACAGCTGTCACTCACAGACTTTTTCTCCTTGACTCAAAGGCAATTGTCATCACTAAGAGTGTCTCCATAGTGAGAGGCTGACATATTTCTGTGGGTTGAAGCATCCTATACTTTATACTCACAATGTCTCGGGTTAAAAGTCCCGCTGAGAGTTTTTTTCCTGCTGTCTCCTTGGTGTGCAACTGAAACAGACACACTTAAAGAAGCCTCAAGGAAACACTAATTGCTAATATCAATCTCGTTGTGTTCTTGACCGCTTCAGTAGGTTCAGCCGGACATCAGGTGTTCAGATGGACAGGTCAGTGTCTGTGTCAGTGGGTGTAGTCTTTGGACTCACGTTGCCTCCTCTCTCCTCAGGAATGGAGGACGAGTCACCGTTGAGACCGGGCAACACACCTGGAACACACACATCGACTGTCACAGGTGGGCTGTCTGATTTCTCATTTAGATCTTTTTTTTTAAGGTGTTGTTTTTCTGTTCTGTTGACATTATTTAGACTAAAAGTCATTTGAAACTTAAAAGCAAGGCTATTTGCCATTTGTTGAATAGTGAAGCGTTGAAGTGTCATTTATGTTGGGTACCTTAGATACCAAAGTTTGCAAACCTTAATTTATTTATCTCTTTCCAGTTGGTTCTTCCATATAACACAAACTATTATTTACAATATTCAGACTGAAGTTACATACCAGACCAAGTAGGGCTGAAGCTGCCAAACTTCCGAGTTAGTTCCGATTAGTTATTTCTTCTTTCAAATGCTAGTGTTACTTGAACCGAACTCCAATTACACAGACTAGATAACAGTTTTTTTCTGATATGAAACGAAAATGAAAATAACTAATTAATACAATATAATTCATCATTGTGTTGGTCGTCTGGAAACCTCCCGGCCACAGTTCACCGAGAAATTGTTTCAAAAAGTAACTCCACGTAAAATGTTTACATTTCTGTTTGTGAACAGATTAAACAAATAAGACACAATGTATTAATTACGGCTTTACCCAGAGCCAGCCTCGCTGTTTCCTCCTGTTCTCAGTCTTTACGCTAAACTAAGCTGATTAGCCATGCACAGTGGTATCAATCTTCTCATCCAACTCTCAAAGTGACTCAAGTGTCAGACCATTTCTTTATATCTTTTTTCTCCTTTAAACTTACGTTCAGCGTCATAAACTGAGCTGTCTGAGCATGTCCGGTTCCTGCGCTGAGTTGATCTTTGACCACTCACGTACTCTTTAAGCACTCCTGACCTGAGAAAAACCAAACAACAGTAAGTGTATCATGAGGGAAACTCAATCAACATTTTTGATTTGTGTTTTGGTGGGCTGACTTTAGACAAGATACCATAGGAAGATGTTACATTTCTCTTTTTCTTCATAACACAGTGGCAAAACACAAAGAATCTTAGAGAGTTATTTATTGAAATTTCTCAAAGACCTTTCATTTTGTAAGGTCAGTAATTGTCAGTTAAGGGTCTCGAGCAGATAACCAAAGAGGAAGTCTACCACTGGGCAGTGGTCCCTCATTTACTGGGCAGGATGGTCCAGTGACTGTACAGGTAAGGCTGTATGCATGTGTCTGTTTTAACTCACCTGTCTAAACTGTATGTTCCAGGGTGACTTATTGACCTCTTCATCTGAGCAGATGGACAGAAGACATTTGTTAGTTCAACAGTGTTTGTCAACGCTCCTAAATGTTTTCTGTTTTATGAAAAAAAAATACTTGCATTAGGGCAACTACCATCTTTCTTATCATTTGGTCAATGAACCATCATAAAAATGCCATCACAAGCCCAATATTATGTCATCAAATGCCTTGTTTTGTCCGACCAAGAGTCCAAAATTCAAAGAGAATCAATTTAACAATCATGTAAGACAAAGAAAAGCAGAAAATTCTCACATTGAAGAACCTGGCATGTTTGGCATTTTTCCTTGAGGTCTTAAGTAATTCAAAATAGTCGATACATTTTCTGCCAATCGATTAATCAACTTATTGTTGTAGCTCTAATTTGCATGTAATAGACTCTGAAAAGGCAAACTGTCCTGACTAGCAACAAATTTTTACTCCTCAATTATTTTGCATTGCATTACATAGAATTAGGTTTCTTTTTTTCTTTTTAGATTTATCGGGATTAGGGTTTTCTTTTCTTGTGGAGACCTCTATTCAGCCTTCGGGCATCAGGTAACTGAACAACCTACAAACAAATAACAGTCGAAGAGAAACACAGCCAGGACCAAATTAATTTCAATCACAGTAAATATGAAGCCTTAATTTGGTCCTGGCTGTCTTGAGCAAAAATGAATCTGTGCAGCCTCTACAAATATTGTGAAGAAGAGGAACAACAAGTACAAATATACTAAACATTATTTGCCTTTAATTCCAGTAAAATCATACATGGGACTTTCTCATTTCCTTTACTGGTCACAATTTTCTAATAGCCAAATTTAAGGGACAGGAAAAGCATTATTTGAGCAGCTGAATCCTGGAAACGTTTTGGCCTATTTGCTTAAAAAATGACTGAGTGTAGTTTTCAATAATTATATTTTTACACTGCAGGCTTTTCTTTGATGTCAGAATGTTTGTTTGTGGACTTGTTGTTGGATAAGGTGTTATTACTCTTTCAGGAGGTCGTAGGTCAGGGGTCAAACTCTGGTTGGCCAGATTCATACACTCCTCCAAAGTCCTGATGAAGGTCGCACACGTTGCACTGAGGAGAGAGGCCTGGAGAGAGAGAATTATTATCATCATCATCATCATCATCATCATCACGGTATGTAACTGCAGTTTCAGATGTAAGTCTTTTGTATGGAAACGTGTCAACTGTTTTCTTGATGACCACTGTCTGTAAATATTCAGGTGATATATAACATTTCAATGTTATTATACCCAGTGAAATAACAAAGTAAAACAAGTGAGAAGTTAAAATAAAACCTAAAAACAGAAGATGTGTTGTTTACCTCGGATGTGGGCGGGGTTTCTGTGTCTGCAGGGTTCTGTGATTGGATCGTTTGGACCTGCTGGACCAGGAGGTCACAGTACAGACGAAGTTCAGACATCTTCGTTCTCAGACAGTCTGGACCTGGAAATTGACAGACATCAGAAATAAAGATAAATAAATATAATCACACAATTGAGAGAAAAAAAAAAAAAAGATTTAAAAAAATCCAGATTTCATTGTGAACCTTTGTGTTTGTGACTGTCTAATGTTCCAGCTTTGGATGAGCCCAAAGCCACCAGCCACCTCTGTCTCTCTGCAGCGTTCACAGCTCGGACATAGAAATGCTGCTCACCGGGGATTATCAACTCTAGACGCGTCAGATCTGTTGGATGGACTGAAGCATAAAGCGTGAACAGCATTTGATGGATGTGTTTACTCTTAATAGTACCATGAGTTGAGGTGTACAGCATCAACAAAAGGACATTTTAAACATTGCTCTAACCTTTAATGTCACACACAGACATCTTGATGGATCCTTTGCTTCCTTTCCCCACGTCGTCTTCGCTGTCATAGTACGAGATGACTCCATTCTCTAAGACGAACCAGCGGGGCTGCCAGCCTGAGGACAGAAAACAAACCCTAAAGGTGAAGAGCAAATGTTTGTTTATGGGTGGAGGTTTTTAAGAATGCGTGTTTTAAGCCAAAAGCTAAATATTGTCTAGAGCCAAATTCTCAAATGTGACGTTTTTCGTTTGTTTTTTTGTCACATAAGACAGTAAATTTAATATGTTAACATTTTAGACATTTACTCTGACAAATCAAGCAGACTCTGAAAAACTGATGCCACTTTTTATCTTTTTTTTTTAACATTTAATAGACTAAAGAATCAATCAATCAATCAATCAAGGAAATGATCAGCAGATAGATCCATATTAAATTTAGTCTGCCATCTGCACTTTACTTGAATTTATACTCTTTTGTTGTTGTTGTTTTGTTTGTTGTTTTTCATTTTGTTTACACTGTTTTTGTTTATTGCAATTCAGGTTTTTTTTTATTAAACCATGTACTTTTTTACATGTTTTTTAGTAGTCTAAATAGTTTTGACTTTATAGGTTGAAAAAAATGATAGAATTAAAACTAATTTAAACTTATTTCAGTTTTTGTGCATGAATACAAATGAGATCTTTTAGGCAGCAGATGATACAAAGGCAGCAGAGTCAAACAGAAATGAAACCACTGATGGCACTTCAGCCAAGCGCTATCAAAGTGGAACAATTTTTATTACATAAAGAGCACATGACACTCATCTCATTCACAGCTTGTGTTTTTACTTTAGGGATCACGTTATAGTCATAACAGTTATAGTCATTATAGTGTAAAAGCAGTTTACTATTTCAACACTATTATTTATAGACATGCTATGCTGCCATCATTATAAGGTCAAATGCCTTTATAGTCCCTGTTACTGTTGGTTGCTTTTCATCTCTCCGTCAGTCAGTGGTGGAAGAAGTATTCAGATCCTTTACGGAAGTAAAAGTACAAATACATTTGTTGTAAAAATACTCCAAGGTCCTGCATGAAAACTCATACTAACGTACATAAGTATTCTGAGCTTGATGTACTGTTAAAGTACTGCAGTAAAAGTAGTGTTTTGGTCCCTCTGACTGATATATTATTATATATATGACATCATTAGATTATTAATACTGAAGCAGCATGTTACTGTTGTAGCTGCTGGAGGTGGAGCTAGTTTCAACTACTTTATATACAGTTAGTTTAGTCCAGTGATTCCCAATCTGAGATAAAGTAGCATTCATAGGAAATACTCAAGAGTATAATTACCTCTGAACTGTGCTTACTTCGTTACTTTCCACCACTGCTGTCTGCTTTCAAATCAATAATTAGTTATTGCCCTTATCGTTTCTAACGGGTTAAATGTATGTTTTATCGATTAAATGAACTAGACGTGAGATGATACCGTGCTTAACTGCTTACAACTGAAGTCACAGTCATGTCGAGCTACAGAAACATTACATTAATATCTTCAACAGATTAAATTAACATTAATATCAAAGCAGTTACATAACTATATGTCATGTCGCATCCTTATTAGCTTATTTCCAACTGTAATAACGGTTCAATTTGACGAAGTTACTCAGGCTATATATCACATCTCGCAAGTCAATGTTTGCCAACGCAAACACCATCATTATCCTGTCGTTGTATCTACTTATCAGAAACACAGCGAGCTTAAAAATGTTACACAGACAGACGACTCACCTGTCATGTAATTCGTCCATTTGTACAGAATTCCCTCCATGATTCACTTTACATCGGCTAATGTAACTTAGCTTGTTAGCTTGTAGCTGTAGCTCAGCAGGCTAACTGAAAGCCGACGTCTGTTGTAGCTTCTTTCTCTCTGTCTGTCTCTGTCTGGTTACAAATACATCTTGAGCTGTTTGTTCCCTGAAATGAAAGTGTCTGGTCTGTGAAAGCTGAATGCCAGCGTCAGCAGAATAATGTCATGCTGCAGCTTTCTTTGTGCTCAACTGTTCAGAAATTGCCTGGCAGACTCTGACGGAGCTGACGGAGAAAAAATGTCAACAAAACAGCAGCTTCTCTACGGAAGACTGCTAGGGTCATTTAACTACAGAAAACAATGTATTAATAATTTTTGAAGTTATGCTGCAACTTCTACAAACGTAAAATAATAATGGAGATAATGCTAATAATAATACTAATAACAATATTAATAATAATAATAGAATTTAAATAATTGCGAATTTCTGAATCTGAAAATATAAACATGGTTCAAGATGGCATCCGATTCGCAGCTTCTGATTGGAATTTTCAGGTCCATCATTTTATTTTACATTTACATTTTTATTACATTTCATAATCCAATGAAACACCCTCTGTCCTTAGACCCTCGATTCAAGTTTATCTCTATTGTCATTCCTGTTATCTCTAATGTCATTCCTGTTATCTCTATTGTCATTCCTGTTATCTCTATTTTCATTCTCATTATCTCTAATGTCATTCCTGTTATCTCTATTGTCATTCTCTTTATCTCTATTGTCATTCCTGTTATCTCTAATGTCATTCTCTTTATCTCTATTGTCATTCCTGTTATCTCTATTGTCATTCTCTTTATCTCTATTGTCATTCCTGTTATCTCTAATGTCATTCCTGTTATCCCTATTGTCATTCCTGTTATCTCTAATGTCATTCCTGTTATCTCTATTGTCATTCTCTTTATCTCTATTGTCATTCCTGTTATCTCTAATGTCATTCCTGTTATCTCTATTGTCATTCTCTTTATCTCTATTGTCATTCTCTTTATCTCTATTGTCATTCCTGTTATCTCTATTGTCATTCCTGTTATCTCTATTGTCATTCTCTTTATCTCTAATGTCATTCCTGTTATCTCTAATGTCATTCCTGTTATCTCTATTGTCATTCTCTTTATCTCTATTGTCATTCCTGTTATCTCTAATGTCATTCCTGTTATCTCTATTGTCATTCTAGTTATCTCTAATGTCATTCCTGTTATCTCTAATGTCATTCCTGTTATCTTTATTGTCATTCTCTTTATCTCTAATGTCATTCTCTTTATCTCTATTGTCATTCCTGTTATCTCTATTGTCATTCCTGTTATCTCTATTTTCATTCTCGTTATCTCTATTGTCATTCCTGTTATCTCTAATGTCATTCCTGTTATCTCTATTGTCATTCTTTTTATCTCTATTGTCATTCCTGTTATCTCTAATGTCATTCCTGTTATCTCTAATGTCATTCCTGTTATCTCTATTGTCATTCTCTTTATCTCTAATGTCATTCCTGTTATCTCTATTGTCATTCTCTATCTCTTTTGTCATTCGTTTTATCTCTATTGTCATTCCTGTTATCTCTAATGTCATTCCTGTTATCTCTATTGTCATTCTCTTTATCTCTAATGTAATTCCTGTTATCTCTATTGTCATTCCTGTTATCTCTTTTGTCATTCGTTTTATCTCTAATGTCATTCCTGTTATCTCTAATGTCATTCCTGTTATCTCTATTGTCATTCTCTTTATCTCTATTGTCATTCCTGTTATCTCTAATGTCATTCCTGTTATCTCTATTGTCATTCTAGTTATCTCTAATGTCATTCCTGTTATCTCTAATGTCATTCCTGTTATCTCTATTGTCATTCTCTTTATATCTATTGTCATTCCTGTTATCTCTAATGTCATTCTCTTTATCTCTATTGTCATTCCTGTTATCTCTAATGTCATTCCTGTTATCTCTATTGTCATTCTCTTTATCTCTATTGTCATTCTCTTTATCTCTATTGTCATTCTCTTTATCTCTATTGTCATTCCTGTTATCTCTATTTTCATTCTCGTTATCTCTATTGTCATTCCTGTTATCTCTAATGTCATTCCTGTTATCTCTATTGTCATTCTCTTTATCTCTATTGTCATTCCTGTTATCTCTAATGTCATTCCTGTTATCTCTATTGTCATTCTCTTTATCTCTAATGTCATTCCTGTTATCTCTATTGTCATTCTCTTTATCTCTATTGTCATTCCTGTTATCTCTAATGTCATTCCTGTTATCTCTATTGTCATTCTCTTTATCTCTATTGTCATTCTTTTTATCTCTATTGTCATTCTCTTTATCTCTATTGTCATTCCTGTTATCTCTAATGTCATTCCTGTTATCTCTATTGTCATTCTCTTTATCTCTAATGTCATTCCTGTTATCTCTATTGTCATTCTCTTTATCTCTATTGTCATTCCTGTTATCTCTAATGTCATTCCTGTTATCTCTATTGTCATTCTCTTTATCTCTATTGTCATTCTTTTTATCTCTATTGTCATTCTCTTTATCTCTATTGTCATTCCTGTTATCTCTATTTTCATTCTCTTTATCTCTATTGTCTTTCCTGTTATCTCTAATGTCATTCCTGTTATCTCAATTGTCATTCTCTTTATCTCTATTGTCATTCCTGTTATCTCTAATGTCATTCCTGTTATCTCTATTGTCATTCTCTTTATCTCTATTGTCATTCCTGTTATCTCTAATGTCATTCCTGTTATCTCTATTGTCATTCTCTTTATCTCTATTGTCATTCCTGTTATCTCTATTGTCATTCCTGTTATCTCTATTTTCATTCTCGTTATCTCTATTGTCATTCCTGTTATCTCTAATGTCATTCCTGTTATCTCTAATGTCATTCCTGTTATCTCTATTGTCATTCTCTTTATCTCTATTGTCATTCTCTTTATCTCTATTGTCATTCCTGTTATCTCTATTGTCATTCTCTTTATCTCTAATGTCATTCCTGTTATCTCTAATGTCATTCCTGTTATCTCTATTGTCATTCTCTTTATCTCTATTGTCATTCCTGTTATCTCTAATGTCATTCCTGTTATCTCTATTGTCATTCTCTTTATCTCTATTGTCATTCTCTTTATCTCTATTGTCATTCCTGTTATCTCTATTGTCATTCCTGTTATCTCTATTTTCATTCTCGTTATCTCTATTGTCATTCCTGTTATCTCTAATGTCATTCCTGTTATCTCTATTGTCATTCTCTTTATCTCTATTGTCATTCCTGTTATCTCTAATGTCATTCCTGTTATCTCTATTGTCATTCTCTTTATCTCTATTGTCATTATCTTTATCTCTAATGTCATTCCTGTTATCTCTAATGTCATTCCTGTTATCTCTATTGTCATTCTCTTTATCTCTATTGTCATTCCTGTTATCTCTAATGTCATTCCTGTTATCTCTATTGTCATTCTAGTTATCTCTAATGTCATTCCTGTTATCTCTATTGTCATTCTAGTTATCTCTAATGTCATTCCTGTTATCTCTAATGTCATTCCTGTTATCTCTATTGTCATTCTCTTTATATCTATTGTCATTCTCTTTATCTCTATTGTCATTCCTGTTATCTCTATTGTCATTCTCGTTATCTCTATTGTCATTCCTGTTATCTCTAATGTCATTCCTGTTATCTCTATTGTCATTCTTTTTATCTCTATTGTCATTCCTGTTATCTCTAATGTCATTCCTGTTATCTCTATTGTCATTCTTTTTATCTCTATTGTCATTCCTGTTATCTCTAATGTCATTCCTGTTATCTCTAATGTCATTCCTGTTATCTCTATTGTCATTCTCTTTATCTCTAATGTCATTCCTGTTATCTCTATTGTCATTCTCTATCTCTTTTGTCATTCGTTTTATCTCTAATGTCATTCCTGTTATCTCTATTGTCATTCTCTTTATCTCTAATGTCATTCCTGTTATCTCTATTGTCATTCTCTATCTCTTTTGTCATTCGTTTTATCTCTAATGTCATTCCTGTTATCTCTAATGTCATTCCTGTTATCTCTATTGTCATTCTCTTTATCTCTATTGTCATTCCTGTTATCTCTAATGTCATTCCTGTTATCTCTATTGTCATTCTAGTTATCTCTAATGTCATTCCTGTTATCTCTATTGTCATTCTCTTTATCTCTATTGTCATTCCTGTTATCTCTAATGTCATTCCTGTTATCTCTATTGTCATTCTCTTTATCTCTAATGTCATTCCTGTTATCTCTAATGTCATTCCTGTTATCTCTATTGTCATTCTTTTTATCTCTATTGTCATTCTCTTTATCTCTAATGTCATTCCTGTTATCTCTATTGTCATTCTCTTTATCTCTAATGTCATTCCTGTTATCTCTATTGTCATTCTCTATCTCTTTTGTCATTCGTTTTATCTCTATTGTCATTCCTGTTATCTCTAATGTCATTCTCTTTATCTCTATTGTCATTCCTGTTATCTCTATTGTCATTCCTGTTATCTCTATTGTCATTCCTGTTATCTCTAATGTCAATGTATAATGGAAAGACCAACAGGTGGACGAGTGTCCAGCACATTAATGTCCCCTGCAGCAGCACCAGCTGCTTGGTGGTGGAGCGAGGTCCAGACTTTCCCACACACTTATGATAAACTATATCTTTAACTAAATCTGTTAATAAAAAAGTTTTTTTGTCAAAAAGACAGACCATCTGACCTCTCTGTGAAGTATCTGTGAGGAAAAGAACTAACATTATTTAGTTTTTTGATGAATGTTTTTTTAATACACCAACATACATTGGCCATGATGGGTAACTTAAGGTTGATGTTCTCAATATCTCAATATTTGATTAAAATTAAATTGAAAAAATTGGAGCGAAAAAGTGTGGTGGCTTATTAGATTCTGTTTCTTTTATGTGGGGAATTTAAACTCATAACCTCAGTATTTCTGAGATCCTGACAGATGAGTATAAAAGGTTTGGCTATGAAAATCTTAATGTAAAAATTAAAAGTTGATTCACTGTAGTTTATTACTTCTGGGCCTTAACTTTCGCAAAGAGAAAGTGGTACTGGTTGTACCACTTTCTCTCTACTTCCTGGTGAATATATGTTTCATAAATTAAAGTTCAAAATAAAACTTTTAACAAAAAAAGTAAAATAAAATGATATAAAAATAATATAACAGACCAAACCAATTTCCATAATTCTTAACTTCTCTTTATTGCATTAGAACATACATTTCTCATATATATCTATATATATATATATATTTTATAAATGTGAATTTGTACACTACAATCTTTTATTGTAACATGTTAGAAAATACTCGTAACGCTCCAAAAACATAGCACTAAAAACAGTTACCAAACAATGATTATTACATTTCCTCATTTTGTTTTGGCCACCAAGAACAGAAAAACAAGATGGCAGAGATGAAACTGTCAGTCAGGAAGAGAGGAGGAGAGCACAGTCAGAGACAGACGTGGCAGCTATGTTGTAATAAAACTGATGGGGGGGTTGGAGGGGAGACTGGGGGCTATCACAACAGGTACAGAGAGGAGGAGAAATATGAGACAGGGAGTGTCAAGCAAATCATCATGGGAAGACTGGGTCACTAAACCATCTAAATCACAGACAATCTACAATGTGAGTGAAACAAGTCCTGCTTGATTATTGTTTGATTCTTTTAATACACTTATCTGGCTGCTATGTTCATTTCACAGTGTGAACAGAGATATTGTAGAGTTTCTTTTGTGTTTTCTGATTTACATTTGTAGCTTTAATCAATTAAGCCAAATCACACTAGCCGTAATGCTTAATGGAGCAATATTCTGTATATCAACATCGACTTGAATCCTATATTGACAAAAGGAACTATCAATCCCATTGAAAACCAACATCTCAACTCTGCAGCTCTGTGCTGGTTTCAGCCATTACAGACCTACTGAATACTTCACCCCAAAATGACTAGTGGCTGATGTAGAAGGCTGAATGTTTAGCAATATTTTCTCAGGAGTTGCTGGAACAAACCAAAATATACATTTCCATTGACTGTTGGATTTACATTTGACAGACAATCAAGTGTGATAATCATATTGCTGTTTCTGCTGGATATGTATGTAACCTAATTGTTTACTAAACCTTCTTTTCCACTATGCTTTCTGTTATGTTGTCGATTACGACTTTGTCAAGTGAATGTGTCATCATTTTACATCAAGGATTAATGCAACAAACACAAAACCACCAACATTTTGGGTTGTTCTTTTCTGTAGCAATAAAGACGGCACAGTGAGACAGCCTTAAATGTACGTACACTGTTGATTAGCTCGCAAGTGGTATCAGTAGCCGCTTGCACCAGCTGCTCGTAAGTTCAAACTTAGCCTAGTTTTTTACACATAGATTAAAACAAGTTGCACCACACAAACTACGTTGTGCATTGAGATTAGTTGTTACTAAATATTTACACCCAGTAACCACCAGGTGGGACTGTTTGGTACTGTTTGCTAACTGAACAAGTTAATTGACAAAAATAACATTAGTTTGAGAATATGACTGATGCAGATTGAGTAAAGAGCAACATGGAATATGGTTGACACATTTGACCTCATACTTGATCAAAATACTGTTTAATAAACTAATAAAGTGGGAAAATATTTATTAAACTGGGAAAACCTAAAATTGCATTTCGCAAAAACACAATGTATATTCACAATATCAGTCTATATTACTAAACAGCATCAGTTATTTTAGCTTAATCATTCCCTCTCACTCTTAACCACGTAAATACTACTATGAAACATATAGTATTTCTCCATGTATTTATATATGAATAAAGCAAACTTATATTTACACTTGATGGGTACAAATGATTGGTAGTTAAAGTTAAATATATAATCTGGGCTCCATATTTTTGAAGTTATGTTACAACTCATGATGCTACAGTAACTTCCACGTTGACTGCTCTTAACTGGATGGTGCTACAGGTGATTTACACATTGCTAAGGTTTTTTTTTTGCCAACTAAGACATTTCTTAAGTTCAAATGGTGCAACCCGATTTAGTAAATCACTAGTTTGACACTAGCTAGACACAAACTGAGTAAAAGAGTTACGAATAACTGGTGCAAAGGGGAGGATGCGGTGTAGTTAAACAAGCCAACAGCATCGATTAAGACTGGAGGAAAAGGTTAGTGAAAGCAGGGTAAGTTGCATTTTCTTTTTAAACACCAGTGCAGAGATTTGAAAAGATCACAAAAGACACAGTAAGCAAGCGGAGATAGAGGCGGGTTGTAAACAGCATGGTGACAGAGTTAGTGATGTCCTAGCAGAGAGATAGGGGGAGTCGGGGTACAGTATAACAATCTAACACACAAATACACACACACAGCTAGGCAAAGGTTTAAAAACTCGGCAATACAGACACCACGACTGGCACTGCAGGGAAGCAGGTGGAGAGTGGACAGATTCAAGGGACACATATATTTGGCTGTGGATGGGCGGAGAGGGAGGGAGAGAAAGAGGGGACGTGAGGTATCAAGGAAAATATTCAACTGACCTTTGACTAAGTTCATAACAGAAAAAGTCCTCTATTTGTTCGGCAGATAGGAGAAAAGAGTCGTGCAACGCTGTGCAACATCACAGATTGATTGTCCTCTTAAACATACCTCACCTCCTCTCTCTTCCCAATATATACTAATGTTTTTTCCCCCTCTACCTCCCACCTCATCCCCTATCTTTGTTACTCTTCAGGGATTTCACTTTTCATTCACAAGCGCACACATACTCACAAAAACCCTGTGACCATAAAAGACGTTTACACATACACGTGTACACACAAACTCTCTCACATGCACACGTGGACACAACAGGTGGACACATTTTGACCCATTAATACAGCTGGCTGTTTTGTTAGCAGGAAGCAGAGGATTGGATAGTGCACATGTTGATTATAGCAGAGCTTAAAGCTGGTTGGCCAAGCACACAGACACAGCAGTCTGTTAGTGATATGACAATCAGTGCCACAGCAGCACAATGTAATCACACTTGTACAAAATCAATATTAACTATTGCAATTTTAAAAATGGGACTGAATTTTCCCCACCATCAGTCCAAGAGATGTTTACAGTCAAAATGCAGGAAATAAAAGGAAAATGTTAGCGCTCAAAGGATTAACTAATCAGTACTTCATTAAATAATTGGACAACAATTTAAATAATCACCGTCAAAATTAAATACTTGTTGATCCTTGCTTCTCAATTGATTTGCAAATTTTATCTATGGGGGAAGAAAAAAATAAGCAATTTAAAAATGACACTTTGAACTCTGGATATTTTCCCAAATTTGGAAATTAACACTATTTAAAAACACATTTAACTGGTTAAAAAAAAATCACCATATTAATTGATAATAAAAATAATCATTAGTAGAAGAAAAATATTTTTTATAGATTCAAAATGAAAATCCCAGCATATGCAATCTAATTCCTTACAGTCAAAAGTGTAACTACATTTACGACATCTCATGCTTCCTTCCCTCCTACTCCCTCTCCACCTCTCCCTCAGTGAGCAGTATTGTGGCGTTGTGATGTTAGGTTCCTAAGGCAGTATCACAGTACAGTCCATAGAGAAACGACAGCAGTACAGAATTACACTGGCCTGCCCAGAACCTTACATCCAGCTCAGATGGGACACTGATGGGACCTCGATTTTTCTTTTTTTTTTAAGCCTTTCTTTTTTGCTTTAAAACTTTCCAAACTGCATGTTGTTGATAAGTTATCTTAAATTTTAAGTGTTTCCTGTTGTTAAATGATTACTGAACATTCAAATCAGGAAGCAATGAATAGAAAAAAAAGATTCTGTGGTAACTTAAAAATCTTAAAATCTCGTTAAAATCTCATTTCCTGTGGTGCCCTGGTAGTTCAGCGGGCTAAGGCACATGCCAAGTTCTCCCAACATCACTGGTTTGAAACCGGCTCATGACCATTGTTGCATGTCGTCATGATCACATCACACTCCACTGTGCGCTGTTACAAAACTGAGTTGTAATAACTGACCTGAATGCCACTCGCAACCACAATTTCATAACCCTAACCCTCAATGTAGCAAGTAAATTAGCTATCTTAGTAGCTAATTAGCTGTTTGTTAGCTATAAGGTGATTCAATTCCCGACTTGTGATTTTGGAAACTCCTGAATTTCAAGCATTTTCACCAGAAACTAGACTGTTCTGGAATAAAAAATTTAGATATCCAACTTTGAAATGCAACTGGTGGAATAATCTCTGTTGCAGGGATCACAGTGGAGTGTGAAGGGAACAAAATAGACAATTTTCTTCAATAATGGATGTGTGGGAAGTCTCCTGTGACAAGGAGATTCTCCTTCGTATTTCCCAAAGTGCTTCTCAAGGCCTCCAGAAAATTCAGTGGCACAGCTTTTAGATATAGGGTTCTGGGCCAGAGCTGAGCCGGGAACCACCCGGCGAAATGTGGGTTGGTTCTGGCACTGAGAGAGGCGATTTCTGATTGGTCTGAAATGGCCAGGGACAGCTCAGAAAGCTCAGGTTGCCTTATTTTTCTTTATGTTGTGCTGAGATGAAAGAGGTTCAACTATATACTAGTATTTACTATATGACTATTAGACAGTTACCTATTAATAACAAGTGACAACGACAGGAGCCTTCGCAGAGCGTTAGGAGTGCCAGAACCACCCCAAATGTCTCTGGTTTCGGTGATATTGTAGTATGTGTGGTCTATAGTACAGTAGCATCAACACAATGGTCCAATAGACAGATCAGATAGAAGATATCATACAGATGGTCCAATACAGTTATAGTACAACATCTATACATCAACTATACATTGTGCGTTTTTTTTTTTCCTTTGTTATATTTTCAAGGGGGTCTCAGGGGATAGACTTGGTCACCATTACATCACTGCTGTAAGACGGGGAGAGGTTTGTAGTAGTGCTGGGCAGAGCCATAGATAAACAGCGTTTGTGCATTATAGTTTAACAGCAGCAGTCCTGTACTTGGCAACTGATGTGGAGGACCATGCCTAGAGTGCAACACTGTCAACAATGAACAGAGTATGAGTCAAGTGGAGTGGCAGTATTAGAGCAATAAAGTAGGCAATTTAAAGAGAACATAACATAGTTTTTATCATTTTCAGTATATACTGTTATAATGTTGGATGTCTATGTTAAACATTGCCAAAGTTCCAAAATTTGAGGTCAACGTACATAAAAAATGTCAGGGATACAGCAGACTCCTAACGCTTCATTTGTCATGTTAGCTCTACCTTGTGATGACATCAGATTGTTCAGGCATTTCGACAATTAGCCGTCTATTCAGTAGTCTTTGCTAAGGTTGTTCTACAGGTTGTTCATGTTGCCCACTCGCATAATTTCTGATCAGATTTGGGCTCAAACATGCACGTATGTGCTGCAACGCAGCTTCCAGAAACTAACCAATCAGAGCAGAGTGGAGGAAGCTGAACTAAGGGGCAGCTTAATGAGCGTCAGTACCAGAATATAAACTGTAAATCATGCAAAGTGTTTAAAAGTTTAAAAATGTGAATTTACAGATAGTTTTCTGATAAACCCCATCACTTTTCTTTCTTTTCTTTTAACCCTCATATATGGCACGTTAACCCCTACAACTTTCTAAAAAGCAGCTGTGCACTCCACTCACATACCCTGTTAGAAAAGGACACTCATTGTCCAACCTGAACAAACTCTCTGTCTGTCTGTGGCTCTGGTTCCAAAACAGGGTTAGGGTAAAATGGGCGCAGGAGATTTAAAGGGATAACAGGTTTAGGGTAAAAGGACTAAAGGGGTTACAATACTAACTGGTTTAAGATGACGTTAGGCAATGACAGTCAAGGTTTACAGTGATGAGAGATTTACTGAGATACAGGAATTGAGAGATTTATGGGTGAGGAGGACACGGTTAGTATGAGTCTTATGGGTCAGTAATGTTAGGATATGACTGTGGCCTCCGTAACTATAGCAGGGTCTTCTATATCAGCTTTACTTTGAACCATCCTCAGCTCCAGCTGGGGCGGACTGGGCCTCCGACCAGGACCTGCTAACTCTGACAGAGAGAGGGGGTGGGTGGGGAGTAAATTGGGGGTGGGCAGATATAGATGCAGAGAGGAAGACAATAAACATTCATTTTACACAACTTTTTGAAATGTAAACATAGTTTAATTAAATAATTATCACTGATGTAAATTGCCCTAAAACGGCTACATCTGCAGGTCTATGCTGCTGGTGTTTTCTATAGATTGTGCAGCTTGATATTCAAAGAACTGAGTTGATAAACAGTTGGTTTTTTGGAAAATCTGTAGCCTGCTATACCAGCTGTGACACTGATACTTTATAAAGTGCTTAAGAAGACTTCATTTTAGATGCTCAGACTTTTTGTAGGTACAAATATGAAACCAGCAACATACACATTTTAGATAATTCCTTGATATTTTTTTTTCCAGTGTAACATGGATAGTGCTATTAATCCGTAATGTAGTTACTCACAATTATTTTCTTTATTACTTCCCAAAAAACTGTCTTGGAGTTGTAAAATCTGGAACTACATTTCAACAGGCCTTTGTTTTAGTACTTCTGATGGGTTTGTTTGTGTTTGTATTTTGTTTCTGGGATGCAAACAGCATGGATCTCATTTTTATTATACACATTTAGAAAACCTACTGGATTAGGAGATCAGTATTGAAAACATACTGCTGTTCTTACCATGAGCATAAGATATGGTCCTCTGGATAACATGGTGCATCACTGAAAATGTCTTCTCACAGGCTGTCTGTAAAAGAGAGAAAAATATATATTGAAAAAATGCTGTTATTATTGTTTTTTGTATATGACTTGGCATAGGATAGTTTGTGTGTGTGTTTGTACCTTTAGGTCATTAGGATAGTGGTGTGTCCACGCTAGCAGCATAGCAGCAAACAAGTCTCCGGTTCCTACGAAGACAGCGTCCACTTTGGGTACTTCTATTCGAACTCTCTGTGTTGTCCTGCTGCCGTCCGGACGGACTGAACAGCAGAGCAGAGACACAACATATTTAGGGGTTTATCTTGTTTTTTTTCTCAACATGGAAACATGACTGTGGCCTCCTGACGCTGTCATATCTTGATACATATCACCTACCATGGCGCTGGCTGCCCAGCGACACAAGGAAGCGATCTCCCAGTCTGGAGGGCAGATCAGAGGAGGTGATGACCACTGTGTCTGGGCCCATAGCATGGAGAAGGTCCATTACCTACACACAGTCAGTGAGAGAGTGAGATACTATGGTATATATTTGATCATGAGTAAGTAGATAAAGCAAAAAATAAAAATAAAATCAAATGATGACGCCAAAACAACTTGTTCTGTACACAAAGTAATCATGTAAGAAACAAAATAAGGATTAAATATAGTAAGAAGAGTTTTACCTCTACAGCGTCTTTCTCTGTGCTTATGTTTTTCCCTGTCAATAATCTAAAACACAAGCAAACAAATAACCAAAATGTCAACATCACTGAAACTGAAGAACTAAACACAAGTTTCAAAGTCCAAAAGATATATTAGACATATTAGTGAAACCTTGAAACATCCAATTCTCCTGACATGCAACATTTGAGATTGATTAAAGTTCTTAAGAGGTTTTCAACATTCACAAAGTCAAGTGAGTGTACAGTCTACAGATGAAACCTTTCATCTGATTTTGCAGGCATATGTAAATAAATAAAAAAAAACACTAGGTGGAGCAGTTTGACAGTGTAGCTGGCTTTGGGCGGTCAAATTTTAATCTAAAATTAAACAATATATCCAGAGATACTTAAAATAGCCTCTTTCATCCTTATGGATATTACGAAAGCAGAAACCGTGTCCAAGCATCGTTCCAACCCACAGAACCTCATTTGAATTTTTTGATTAAAGGACTGGTTCACAAATCAACAATGGAACATGTTTTTCTTTCCATAATCATCCTTCCAGTTTATACTAGCTATTAGATTCATAATTCATAATGCACAATACAATGTGAGTGATGTGTTTTTAGTGCCAAAGTTCCTCTTTTTGTTCTTATTCTTTGACCACAGCTCAACAGGGAAACACAATGAGGTAATTTGATGCTAAACAGACTGTTAATGTGTCAGATATCGACTTGATATGACCAGCTCAGACTGATGAAGCCTCATAGAAGCTTCAGATGAACATTTAAATGCATTTCTGCACAGAATGACTGTGTGGATACTGTGTGGATTTTGGCCTCCATCACTTACATTAAAAATCATGTTTAAAGGGGATCTTTAAACAGCCAGTATGAACAGGAGGAATGATAACAAAAAAACTCATTCACTGTTCTTATTTGCACCTGACTGTTGTTTAAGAAAGACATTTTGGAGATATATGTGAAAAATTATGCATTTAGTATATTTCCTTTTAAGGTAATAGTAGCCATAGAAAACATGACATCTTGGCTTTGACTATTCCCTGTAATATAAGCAGCATATAGCTTCACTGTATTGGAGTGTTGGACAAGTAGTTTTAACAGCAGTGCAAACTGTATGAAGTATTCATATAAAGCATGGAATAAAAACAGCATTTTTAAATCTACTTGAATTTATCATATATCTATCGGGATTTAGAAGTTGAAAGAAGATAAAGAGGGCAAAGCTGTATTTTTGTTCTTTCTCTCCTAAATTTCTGGGTCCACAAAGTAAAGGTATTGGATAACAGCATGAGTGGTATTACATAAAGATGGTGTTTGTTAATGTGGTGTTACTCACACAGTTACAAAGTCATAGAGGTGTAGATAATATAAAAAAAAAAAAGGCATGTTAGATTTTAAAATGCTTAACTCAAATGTACAAATTGGAAAAACTACACTTATACTCACTCAGCTTCAAACTGGTTGGGAGTAATAATGTCACAAACAGGAACCACCTTGTTCTTGTAGACCGGATAAAGATTCTGAGGAACGTACTGTGGAGAAAGAGACACAGGTTTAAGTCACATACAACAACGAAAACACACAGAACACACATACATATACTGCTCTAGAGGATTTCAAAGTTTTTTTTTCTAATCATGACTGCTAACTGACAGAATATGATCTTAAGCCCTGAAAATGCATATGTGTGCACAATGCAATATAATATATAAGAAACACACTAAGTGAGTCACTGTGTATATGTAGTTCTGTCAGATCACAATAATCCGTCTGTAACTGAGAAATGAGCGTTCTAACACACCCCCAGAACACTAACACACTGAAACACACACAAAGACATGGGGATGAGCACTAAAACCCTCCTACACACATTAAAGGCACAGCAATTACAAAACCATTAAAAAATCTATCAACCAACAGACATTAACACAGCTGCAGACATACAAACAACTGCACATACTGTAGATAGGAGTATCAAACTGCATATAATCTCACCATAGATCCATGATCACCGAGGACAGGGTCACACACTGAAATGACAAACGTGCATTCAGAGTCAGACACCCAACACAGATCTGTGAAGCTCCAACCTTCATCACATTACATAAATACTGCAGTAACAGGAGGCATGAAACTGGATTTGGAGATATAAACACATCCAGACAAGCATGCAGAGACTGAGAGGAACATCTCCTGTATTTATTTTACAAGTCTAGAACATTTGCATTATCTTAGAAAAATAGCTTAAATGCCCTACTAGAGGCTCTTCAAGGTCATGTTCACCACAGGAATGAACAACATACTGATGATTTTACTGTTCTTTTCCACTGAGGGAGATAACAATGTACAATTTGTCCTGACAGTAGGTCATGATAGGTACTTTCCTTATGTTCTCACACAACTGGCCACAACAGACAACATGACACTGCATTTGAAGTTTACATCTTAGCTACAGAGATCTTAAAACCTGCACTGATTCATTTTTGGGAATATAAAACTGATATAAAATCCCCTAATAAGGTTTATATGGCAAACATGTTTCAAGTATCTTATTGAGCAGGCCCGTAGCAACAGTCACATTTATTTGGAGTTGTGTTTACGGCCACCTAGTGAATATAAGTCCAGTATTTTCTCTCTTTATTGCCTCATTTTGCTCTCCACCAACTCTTCATCTGGCTGTTTAACTGTTAAATGCTCCGCTGTGTTCACTAGCTATTCTTTAACTGTGTCTGTCTGCTGTTTGCTGCTGAGCAGATAATGTACAGTCAGATTATATAAGCAGCTGCTTGCTGAGGCCGAAAACAAGATTAATGAGAGTGCTGAGAATGAACCAAAACAGTAAAAGTTCTGGGCTGGAAAACCAAAACAATGTGCTGAAAGACTCAAAAAATGTTTTGTAGATTTGAGGCTCTGAGGATGTTGTATTGTTGTACAGATTTTAAGGCAAATTTGTGACTTGTGATATATATATAACTAATACTGACTTGACTTATATGAAAATTCTCTTAGTGTTTACTGTTACAATACATATAATCATTTGATTGATTGTTTATATGAAAATAATGAGAGTCGCTTTAGATAAAGATACAAGAAAAAACAAAAACATTCATATCTATAGACCATCATCAAACTCCTTCATCGAGACAAACTCAACCCACCAAAAAGATGGAAGAGATACTCAGTAGCTGCAGTTGGGTATTATTATGTTAAATATTTAAATATTGGTCTAAAATATGATTCATGGGATGTGGGGTCAATACAACAGATTAAACATGTTTTCCTACTATAATAACCACTACCTACTACTACTTACCACTAACTACTGTGCAATACGTTTCTAAATGCAGTATCAAATTAACAGAAATGATGGTTTAAATTAGGAAATACAGGATCAATTAAGTAAACAAGACTAAAGATAAAGCATGGTATTTTTTTTAGTAATGATAATTGTTATGGACATTCTCTGCTCTCTTCCTCTATCAATGCTATTGTTCTCTCCATATTATATACAAACCCAATTTAGGACAAGTGGGGTTCACAGAAAAGTAAATTACATCCTTTTATCACAACATGACATCTGAAATACATGTAGCAGGCACACATTCAACAATACTTTCTGTCCACAACAAAAAGTATTTAGGTGTTCACACTGCATGTCACCCTCTGGTTGTTTATTATTTTGAACAGTGTCAGTAGGTCTTCTCTGTATCCACTAACAGTGTCTACGGGCCAAACTGCTGGAGCCTTGATTTGAGTGAAACTGATTGGTGCAACATAAGATGAAAACTGGCTATGGAGCAAGTGAGAGAGAGAGATGCCTGAGAGATCTGGATCACTCAGTTAAAGTACAACATTGTAAACACTTTGATCATGTTTCATAGTCCTACATGTTGTATCACTGTGTGTTTACTTGTATTTAAGCTCCACTAATTGATCAAATAACCACACGGGGGTCACAATTCACTGTGTGTCCACACAGTCATTTTGTGCAAAAACAGATGGACTGTGAAGTTTTGTCCTCCATCACCTACATTGTAAGTTCATTATGAAGGGATCTTCTAATGGTCACTATGAACAGGAGGAATAATTATGGCAAGAAAAAACAGTTTCAATGTTCATGCTGGCATGTGTCTGTTGTTTTAATATGGAACCGAAAACATTGAGAACTCATTCTTTAATGTTGCTTGAAGCTTTAAAGCTCACTAAAACATACTAAATGTTTGCTACTAAAGTCATATTCTGCAGTAAAATCTCAGAAAGGTTTAAAGGTGTGAGAAATTAGATATCACACAACTGCTGGAGCGACACCCAAGGGAATTCAAAAACAAACTTCGGCCTGCAGCAAATCATGTTTGCAGAAAAATAATGATTTATGTACTTGTGTTTTCTAAATACTTACCATACACCAGATTGGGGTTAGCTCTCTTTAGCTCTTGAACAATGTCCACCACCATCTCCAAGAAGGATGTGTCTCTGGTATACCCTGAATGCAACACAGATACAAACATATAACATGTAACATAAATTCATTATTTTCAAAATCATGTTAATTAAAGACATTTGTTGTTTGTGTAAAACTTTGTTTTTATATTAAACTGTAGATGAAGTAGATTAGCTTAAGCGATGGTTATGCATTTCACTGCAGTGCATCTCAATGCTCAAATCTCCTCAAATTACAAGTTTGGTCACAAAAATATATTTTCCAGCTCTGATATTTCTTCCTTGAAAGAAGCTATATATTAGATGTTCACTATGACACAAGTTCAAGTTTGTCAGGACAAAATCCAGCAACATTCTGCACTGAAGGAGGTAACAGCATTAGCGCTTATATTAATGCTTGACATAAATGTGAAATTTAATGAAATGTAACCTACAGGATGTCTAAAATCACATCATATTAACATGAAACTCAAACTGTAGATCTGTGGTGAAGTGCTACAGATGTACAGGTTTGAGCAGTGTGAACGTGAAGTAGGGTATCCACCTGTTAAAACATAGTCATACTGGTGTACATTGTTCAGTTTGATTCCCTCATAAAGAACATGGAGCTCATCAGCTGTCAACACCTGGCCCTTCCAATGGGAATAACCTGCAGAGAGAAGAGGAGAGGAGTTAATTGTGCTTTCTACATTGCTGACTCTAATCCTTTGCACATAAAATGAACTAATACACTGTTAAGTGCAAATAAACACCTTGTAATAATGCTGACAGACAACAACTACAACAATATTCTTGTACTACAAGAGCATTTCCACTGACATGATTTGTCTTTAAATTTGATGCTTCATCTTGAAACTCATCTACGCCTAATTTTTTCTCTATACATACAAACCTTTCACCAGTCACTTGCAGAATAGAACATGTACTAAATACTTTGCAAAAATATTCTTGTTGGAGCCGTTTACGTATTTCTTAAGAACAAATTTGGTTTTAACATTCATTTATATGTTATTGTAACTTAAGGATTAGTTGATGGACAGAAAATCAATCTGTAACAATTTAGATACCTGTTGTTTCAGCTGTTTACATTTGAAGGTGTCAGCTTGAGCTCACAGAACAAAACAATAAATTAAAAAAATAAACAGATGGATTAATTGATATTTAAATTGATATAGAAATTATTGTTAATTATCGTATTATTTAACATGTAATAAACAGCAACAAGTAGCTGTTACTTATACTTGCAAAGCGAATCATAACAAAATAAACCAAGGAAAAAAACATAAATCATATATAACTATATTAACTGTTCATCATACATGTATGAGAAAAAAAAAACAAATTCTCAGAAGCCATTAACAGCACAGGAGTTGGGTGCAATTATTGGAATCGTCACTAAGTAGTGTGACTACAGTTTGGTGAAACTGACACTGGAAAGGTTTCCAGGAATGGGAGACACACCAGGACACGTGTATCACATCTTTAGGAGAGAACTTTGAAGGGCATTAGAAAGATACTACTGACAAACATGTATAATGACAGTATTTGTAACATTTGTTCAGCAATTTATAGGTCTCCTATGATAATATGAATATTCTTATCGAGTACAAATAAAAACTACTGCAATAAATAAATAAACTAATTCCACTCAACACTCCCAAAAGTCCATTATTACTAGAAAAAGTTACAGAAACTGTAATCATTAATCCTGTTATTACATTCCACAAATCAGACCTTAGATAAAGTAAACATACTTTTTCTTCATTTTTCAACATTTCTTCTTTATTTCTTCCCCTAGAGAAGTTATCGTTGGAAACAATTATGGCTTTGTGGTCACCATTTTATCTCAAATTTGGAAAATGCAAAATGCCAAACAGAGTTGATGTTTTGTCATACAAAAAATACTGTTTTGTATCATTTTGGCTTATTGTATACAATTGACTTTGTGGCCTGGGCTATGACCTGCATTGTTTGTAGTATCTACAGTTTGATGAAATGAAAAATAATAATAAAAACATATATTGTAATCTTCCCATGATTCCCCTCTACCAGCAAGATTGAAAAGCTTCTTGTAGGTCCACTTGAATAAGTACAAAGACATTTTTCTTCCTATAAGCCCAGACCAAAAAAAAAAAAAAACTATGTAACTCAAACTGATTCTCGACTTGAGAACACATAAAAACACACACACATACACACACAGACACAGACACACACACAGAACAGCAAGCCTTCATAAAGCTGCAGTCACAGTATCTGGTCAGCAGGGGACAGAGAGGAGGCCGGGGTTGGACAAGGAAACGGACCTATCACACATCTACGATGTGTGTGAGCTCGTACAGGTGTGTACTGAGTTTGTGTGTATTTGTACATCTAGTACACATACAGTGTATCTTGAGTGCTGTATGTGCCGATATAGATGCAGATGTATACTGTATGTATGTGACGTGAATGCCAATGTAAGCATGCATTAGTGCACGTCTGTCTGCATATGACATGTTTGCTGCAGGCTTATGATGTCGCAGCTCCAGGTGAGTCACAGCCAGGTCACGTGGTGGGGGGTTCTGGTTGCTAAGAAACAAGCCGAGAGAAAGCCAAAGGGGCTAAGAAAGAGAGATGAGCAGTCAGAGCGGTGTGTGTGTGTGAGAGAGAGAGAGAGAGAGAGAGAGAGAAAGAAAGAGAGAATGAAGGCAGGCCTACAGATAAGAGCTGCTTCTGTCGTCATCATTCGCTGCTGTCGCAATTCACTATGCCTGCTGCTGTTCACTGCTGCGTCCTGTCGCTCCCTCCCTCCACTCCCGCCATCATTCACTGTCTGTCTCCTCATTTTTTTCCCTCTATTCACCCTGTCTCGCTCCTTCTCGCCTCCCCCTTTCAGATGCACACGTCTTCTTCAATATGTCACACCAAATTACACACTCTCCTCCAAGAAATTGCAAATGTTCAATTTCAATACACAAGATCTGATTAAACTAGTGCTGGAGTCTCAGGCATTTCTATATTTTAGGTCACTCAAACAAATAAATGCAACACTACAGATTTGAAGATTGAAGATGACATTTCTTGTGCTTGACATTTGTGTCTACATATAAATGAAGAGGTAACAATAATGAGAATCTGTGATTACAGTTGTCATTCCTAAATGTTCTCTAGTAGAGCTCAAATAATAAATCAGCTATATTGGCTAATCTTAACTTATCACAGACAAATCATGCCGTAAAAAGCCTAATAGATAACAAGAAATTGCATTAGAGAAATGCCAAAGATATGTTTGCAGTTAACAATGCCTCCGAAACAGTTTTGTTTTTCTAACTGCAAAATGTCATATGCTGAGTACATATCTTGGTCACACTTCTTCAATAACCAAATTTAAGGGATCTTTATTAAATATGTTTATGTAAAAAAGCCAATTCTGTCTCATATATTGTTTTTAAACTATATGTTCTCTATGGTAGTTTCTGAGTCAAACTGTTATTTCAAGTGGAAATTAGGAAACATGACAAGAAAAAAAAAAGTAAAACACAGTTGGAAAGTAGCAGAAAATATGAAGGGAACATTTTAATTAATTGGAAAATAACCACCTTTATAGTAAAGAACAACGAGGCTACTAATAAGTGTTTATTTATTTAGAAGATTAAAGGGTCAGTTGAATAGGACTCTGGTTCGTTTTCCCACTTGGTAGCTCATTTGGGCACATCTGAACACAACGATCATATTCAGGTACAGATCAAAACAACCGTACTGAGGCCCTTTGTTGTCTTGGTCTGGTCCAAAAAAGAAAGAAAAATGCCTCCTAATCCAGCAGCATGCTGGGATGCGGATGTGCAAAATTAACAGTTGCTAGCAGCTCGCTGGAGAATGAAGATCTGACCTGAGATCTACTAGTGCAACAGAGAAAAGGCTGTTTTTGGCTAAAAGACTCTGTGTGAAAAGAAAATGAACGACACCAACGAGAAAATGCAACAGCTCGTCCGCTGAATCAGACCAGAGCAGACAAACTATCAGTCTGAAAATGCCTGCTACAAAACAACCCGAAAACAATTAACTACTGGAATTATCCTACCAAGCAGATAGAGTTTGCTTTATCTGCAGAGGTTTTGAGATATCCACCAGTAAAACTTCTGCCATTACTCAAATGCAATAGAGGTGGGTGAAACTGTATTTGCTCAAAGCATCAAAAAATGACATTTGAGAAACTCAATATCTTGTAGAAACAATGAGCCATTCACTTAGATCCTCACAGACCAAACTGTCCACCATTTTACTATTTTCTACGTTAAATGGAAATTTGTATCCAAAGAACACTTTTTACAGCAAGTCTGTGGATTATATGGAACAATTTGCTGTAAATAAAACAATTTGCTGCTGAGTTAATTCAGCCTCCAAAGATCTCAAATGACAGCACTTCATCTGTCTCTGCATCTGATGCCGCCACAACAGACGAGTCCAATGCTCACACTCACACACACACACACACAACACTTATCCTACACTACACCTACAATTATGCTTACCCTAAGCCTGCTGATTGCTTTCACTATTTTTAAGGTCAACATCATCCATCTCAATAACAATGAAGTGACAAAACCAACACTGAACCCAGCAACTAATTTAAAAACCCTACCATCAAATGGTAAACTGCACTTATACAACACTTTTCTAGTGTTTTTCACAATTCAAAGTGCTTTACAATACAATTTACAATACATGTAAGCATTCACCCCTTCATACACACATTCTTACAATGATTACCACACAAGGTGCCTGCTGTGCAACAGGAAGTCAGACACTGATATAGCCATCAGGAGCAATTTGGGGTTAAGTGTCTTGATCAAGGACACTTCAACACGGGACTGGAGGAATCGAATCACCGATCTTCCGATTAATGGGCGACCATTCTACCCCTGAGCCAATGTCACCCTACATTAATCACATGTTGAACTGATTGCTGACCTTTTCTGGCTTAAAACTGATTGCACCTGATTCAGGGACAATTATATGGAAGAGATTATGAATATTTGTGTTCTTACACTAGACCTAATGAAAAACTAGACAACCATGACATGAGTTGGTCATTCCACTGTACTAATCAACACTGAGGAAGAAAATCTCGACATGCAACAGTGGGGATTAAGTTCTCCAACTAAATACTGTGTTTAGGAGAAGGTGGAAGGCATGAAACAGGTCATAATAATAAAACAGAATATGATAGCGACCTGTCAAAAAACAGATAACATAAACATAAACAGCCACAGCCAACATTTACAATAGACTTTTTCATAACTGTTCCTATGAGGAGTCCCAGCAGTCAGGGACAGCTTGTATTCACTGTGAAGCAACAAGCAACAGCTGGGCAGATGTGTTTGTTTTCACTGCACTTAGCTGATTCATTCTTCTTCAAGTTCAGTTTGCATGAATAACATGAGCTGAGACCACCTATCAGTGCAAGACAAGGGGGAAAGACACAGTGCACATTACTCATTCATGGGACTGACGATTAGATCCAAATACTACAGATGAATGTTACACATACAGTGATGCATATGGCCTCTGGGCCAATTAGTAATAAGATGAATCATCAGTTCACATCCCTTCAAAATGTGTTGTTGCAAGTAGACACAACCTGGCAAATCAATATTATAAATACTGGAACAGAGCAAATATGCAACACTCGCTCAAACTTGATCGGGGGGGGGGGGGGGGGGGGGGGGGGGTGGGTGCTACAGCACCTAATAGCAGCACTGCACAGGCATACTTCCACTGCTGTGCTGGCATCAGGAAAGAAGTGATAACGATGCGAGGGGTAAAGTGGTCTATGTATGACACTCCCACCCATATTTACAGCACCCCCTTGACTCACACAGCTGTCAACTCATCAGCCTCTGTCAGTCGCTAACACCTCGTCACGACACCAGGGGCACTGCCTGACTCATACACACCCACACTCAAAACACACACACAAAATTAACCATGCACACAGCACTGACTGGCACTGAATAAGACATTTAGTTTAATTGAATCTGCCGTACCTGTATGGTTGGAGAACTGGACAGAGTTGATGGAGTCCACCTCAAACCCCAAAACCTGGAAACAGACAAAGAAAGGAAATAGTTTAGGTGGTGGGATGTGTTAGAAGTTACGGCAACTAACCATAACATCAGATCGGTTATTTTTTGGGATCTTAGTTTTTGTAACATTGTGACAATCCTCAGTTTTCTGGTTTTTTAAGCAAGCAAAATTAACAAAAAAACTGTTTGGTTACTAGATTCACATTACTGATGATTTTCTAATTCAAAATCTGCTGAATAAATGTCAAGACATTTTTGGAGACCAAGAATTCAATAATAACTTCCTACCTTCAGGCATAAATATTTTATAAATAAATATAATTATTTTAGCAATAGTTTTTTTTAACAGTTATTTTCATGGTTCATGGTTTTTAATAGTTTCTACAATATATTAGTAGGTAAAATGGTAAATGGTTGCATTTATATAGCGTTTTATTCAAACCACTTTGCCTCTCATTCACACACACTCATACACAGATGGAGCAAGCTACATGCGAGGTGCTGACGAGATCACTGCGAGCAACTTGTGGAGGGCAATTTGACACACGAACAGTAGGAACTGGGGTTCGAACCATTGACCCAGTGATTAGTGAGCAACCTGTTCTACCTCTTTACCATGTTAAATGCTGTATTGCAGGTACAGCATCCTATAGAGGCTGGCCATCCATGAGGCTAGACCTAATTGGAAAATTGATAAAGATTCATCTATCTGGTAAGTCGTGCGTTTCCCCAAACAACCTGATGATGACCCTGTGCCGAAACATGCTGGTAAGATTAAGATCACACCTCCTCCATGACGTTAGTGTTGCCAAGCTGTTTTTTTTTGTATGTGTAAATGTCTTCAAAAAGCACCAATAGTCCATATTGCCAAGTCATAATTCATTGTTTAAATATTTATTATACTATCATGTATAACAAAGATAAGCATCCAATCTTCAGATTTAAGAAGCTGAAACCAGATAATATAATAACAATTATTCAATTATCAACTTAGTTGCCGATTAATATTTTGCCAATCAACTGATCAATTAAAAATGTTACAGCTTGACTTATTTTGACACAATTTGCCCCCAGTTGTTATTTACAAACAACATTCTGTCAGCTTGACTTCAGCTGAAAGCTGCAGAAACAGCAACACTGTCCCCACTCTCTGTCTTAACAAACATTAAAGAATTACCAGAGACAGAGACTCGTGACTCAACCACGTGCAGTCACTTGTTATCGGAATGACTTTATTTAATTGGGCTGAAGCAGGAAGCAGGGACAGTGAATAAGTTCTTTGTTCTTTTCAATTGACTGTAACGTCCCCAGCAATCCCCAGAAAACAGCGTACATATTAACTCTGCCGATGTTCTGTTGTTGCTGTCAAAACTGATGAAAACCATTTCTAACATGGCAAATGTTTTCTAAAACGTTAAATATTGGTGCATGAAGGATTCAAACATGCTTTGACAGGCAAGCACTTTCAGAAGTCAGTATACAGCTTTGTGATACTTAACTAATATCCATAGAAAAAAACACACCATAGTTTCCATCCTGCAGCAGTATGTCTTGTTTAAGGACACTTAAGTGGGGATAATTATGTTTAGCATCTGACCTAGAAAAAATGTTTACACATAATCCTGAATAGGAATTGTTTGTGTACTTTAATATATTGAAACTTTAAACCTGCAATAGCAGATTATTGGGTCATATTATCTTCTTATAAATTGATATTATGAACTAAAGCCTATTGTAACAGTGTCTTCATAGGTCTTAGCAAAACATCGGTCAGACAGTTGCAGTTCATCCAGAAAGCTTCCTGTGTGTCAACGAACAGACAGGGACGGGTTTATTCAGTGTTCCCAGGATCAAAACCAAGCAAGGTGAGCTTTTAGTTTCTATGTTCGTCACCTGGGAACAAGTTTCCTGGATACCTAAGGTCTGCTAAAACTATCAGCTCATTTAAATCAGGGCTTAAAACATTGCTATTTACTGTGGCTTTTCAATAAAGTAAATACCTCATTTCTTTTTCATCTTTAACTATTTATTTGCTTGATTGTATTTTAAATGCAATAAAATCTTAATGTCTTTTAAATATCAACACCCAGATAGCAGATCGAGTGCCATCAAGAAAGTAACTTCCTGATTACACAAGTTCATTTTAGCTTCCATATTTTAATCAAATCAAATCAATCTTATCTAATCAATTTTATTTGTATAGCCCAAAATCTCAAAATACATTTGTCTTGGAGGGCTTTTCGAACTATTATTCAAATATTCAATAAAGCTGGTAAAGCATATTTTCAAAGATATGTTTCACTGTTCCAAAGTGCATGACCATTTTAGAAACTGGACCCTTTTACGACAGAACAAGCTTCTATTACAACATGTTCCTTTGGCTGAGCTGGATGCAAATTGAATGTCGACATAAAAACAGTGTATTTACAGCCCACTGGTGTACATGGGGCTAAGAATATGTTATTTAGGTCACATCCCTTCTTGCTCTAGTCATAAGTCTCAAGTCAGTGACACAGATAGACTGTTTACTGTAAAGCTTCCACTCAGAGACTCAAGAGAGGATCTTAACAAAATCATACACATACTTTGAGAAAACACTTCACTTCATTTTTGGTGAATCCCATAATGAGGGCGCCCCGCTCGCAACTGGCAAATGTTTCTCTAATTAACATGTGATACAGTACAGGCTGATCCCATCTGAGTCAACATAAATGCTATACTTACAGCATCGTGACTTCGCTGGCAGTGTCTCTGAGCTGTGGGTAAGCCCACATATGTTCACTGTTAATTTGGATGTAAATTAACAAATGTATGTGTCACTCTGTCCTAACAATGTCATTTTTTGGTATGACACTGGTATAAATACACACATTTATACCGGTGTGTATTTACATATCCTAGCAGATCCAAGCAGTGTTTTCTTGAAGATTCACTCTCTCAGGACTGCAGGGGAGTGACATGAACAGCTGCAGAGCACCTCGTCAGCAAATATCCAACCTGCTGAAGGGTCCTTGAGCAAAACATGGCACCCTTGCTGATTAAAGAGTGTTTAGTATGTGACCATGAGCTGCTGTTACTCAGAGGGTGACTAGAAAACAGAGAGCTCCACTATTAGAATTAATTGATAAAATGTCTAAAATGTTTTTGAAAGAGCAACCTCTCAGGTACAGGAAAATCAAACTGAACATTATGGGTTTAAAATTGACGATATGCACTCAATACTCAATATATACCCAATATATCTAAACCTGCAATAATCTGCATGTAACCAGAAGACAGCACTTGTCTGGAATTAAGTTTCTATGTGAAAACCGACTCTATCCAGTCCAGCTCTAAGGCAGCCTGTCTCCATCTCAAGTGGCGTCACACGGAGGAATCCTGTGGCAGCCAATCAGAGCCCTGCTTTCTCACACTGCTGACAGGCCTGAGATTCAGTGTCCTGACAGCACAAAGAGAGGGATGCCCTGCACGCTCGCTGACATCATCACTGTTGTTTTACCCCTCATCTTCCACACGAACTGACTGAACTCATGGTTATTACTGTGAAAAGTGAGAGAAGCTACTTCACTGACCTGTGGGCTTTCAGTTTATTAGTATACATTAGTTTTTTTGCTTATGTCCACAAGCAAAAGTGGTGGTTCGTTCACAAACTGACTACAACGCTCCCGAGTCAAATACACTTGAAATACTGTAGAGTTATTGTTGTAAAATCTCTCTAAGAACAGATCTGACCCAGTAACTCCCATCATATTGTCATCTTTTTTTAAGACTTCATTCAATTTAAAACAGTGCCTGCATAGATTTAAGACCCTTGAATGCAAATACCAATAAAACATTGTTTTAATTTCTCACCAGAGCAACAGCACGTCAAGGAATTTACCTGAGTATGAATATGTGCATGTTCTATAGAGACTTACTTACTAGAGATTTTATAGCAGATACACTTCATTAAAATGCCAACTACTAGTTTTGACTGTTTGTAAAACAGGAAAACAGGGAAGTGAGGCTGCATCTAACAATGCTTTGCATTACTCTTGATTATTTCTCTTAGATCAATCAATTAATCATATAGTAAATTACATGTGTAAATAGACACATCGCCATTTCTACAAGCCCAAATTACTTATTTGAAGACCAACAGTCAAAAAGTTTGATTTAAAATAGGAAACAAAACAGCAAATCCTCACATTTGAGAATCATCTGCTTTTCTGTGATGAATGAATTACACAATTAATCAATTAGCAAACACAGCTAAAGTTTTCTATTGATTAACTGATATATTAATCCTTTATGAACTATTAGGAATATGACATAACTGCCAAATTAAAAACAGAGCAATTTCTTTTATTTTTAAGGCCCTATGTGCACCATTAAAAATAAATTCTGCTATTATCATTTCCTTTTAAAAGCCACTTACCTGCTTTGTGTCCGAAAAGCTAAGTCTTAATATATTTATCCTAAGACTCCTACAAAAGTGCACATTGGTAGAAACACACATGCAGAAAAACACTGGATACTGGTATCTTCGAAAAGCCACATCCATCAATTATGCCTTCTTCTTAATGTTAACAGTGAACTTACTTTGAACTGCTATGGTTACGCTCTAAGCAGATGCTGTCATGGTTTTGGTTAATATCAGTGTCTAGTGTACGCTTTAGTGAGCTGCACTGATTAATACCTTACTATTGCTATTATTTTGACGTTAGCCTGGTGCCAATAGGCCTTAATCAGCCGTGGTAGCTGAACATTAGTGGCTGCACTGAACCCTGCTGGTGACATGCATCAAAGCCCAGCAGCCATTAGGATAACCGCAAAATACATCCTAGGGCACGGCAGGCTAAAAATAGACTTAGCACTTCTCACAACAAGTGAGTGTCTTTCAGGATGATGGACTGTAGGCCTATACTAGCCTCGCAATCACCACTGACTGCCACACTGCTGCTGGTGAGAAAATATGGAAACTATTACAATCATCAGCATTATCATCATGGCAATTACAGACCCAAAGCATTCACTGTTATCACCCTACTGTCAACATTAGGGATCATAAAGGGAAATGAGCACTTTCCACGCCTGCTGAAGCTAATAACCTCCATGTCCTTTCACATAATATCAAATCAATGGCTTGCTTTGAATGCATCCCTCCTTTTGGCTCTTTATTCTGCTAGTTATGCCCTCTTGGAAAGCACTCTGAAAACTCAGCCTTTACATCTGTATTACTACAGCTGGTGTAGGTAATGACTCAACAAAAAAGTCATTATTTCTTATTAATTAAGTACAAGACACTCAAACACTGTCAACAGTTATTCATCTGTAAGTGCTTTAGAATCAAGGTTAACTGACTGATACTGGTTACCCTTCTTGTACAGATGATGATCCTCTGGTTAGGGATGGGAGTCATGTAAATGCAGGGTTTACCCTATAATTATGAGCATTGCCGATAAAATTTCACATCATTAATATCAATGGGCTACTAATAATATCGCCCTACGTTATCGTGGAAGTCTTCTGAGTCATCCTCCCTCTTCAAAGGACGTCAACGTGACAGGTACTGTTAGAAAAGCAGCGTAGCTCCTTTAAGGAACAGGACAGCACGTGATGTGTGTGCATAGCAAGTGTGAGAGAGCAAGCAACTGATGGTGCAAGTAGAGCAGAGGAAAAGGTTAGCAGTACATTGTCAGTCTGGTTGTAAATGTACAGTATAGGTGACAGTGTGTCAGTTAATAAAGGCTGCAGCTTCTTGTCTGTTGTTTCCCCAACTGCTAGAAAAGTGAAGGGGGTTAGTATTGAAGTTAGCCTAACTCCACCAGGCTCACTTAAAGTGGACCAGCTATTCTTATGTAGTGTCAATCTCAGCCACAGGGAGAACTGTCTGGCTGCTGAGTGTCTATGATAAAGATACAATAACATATAAGACACAGGCCGAACAGTCTAAAAACTATAAAGATAAATGATCAGATTTAAAACATTAAATGTAACAATGATTATTATAATTCTGACAATGATTAACCTGAACATAATTAGCTATACTTTTGTCTATAAAATGTCATAAGATCGTAATAAAATGCCCGTTTATATTTCTCAATGTCTTCAAATGTCTTTATTCTGACCAACAATCCAGACCCCCAAAACATTTAATTTACTATAATGTATGACAGAGAAAAGCATTTAAAGCACTACATTTTGGGCATTTTTATGCTTATATCTATTGTTCAATTATTCAAATAGTTGCTAATTCATTTGCTGTCATTCAACTAATTAATCACAGCTGCATCTCTAAAACGTTGATTGAGCACAGCAATGTGATAACAGTCAGTACAGGAATTAATTACATGAATTCTAATTATTGTCCAGCCATAATGCCTCACATGGACTGTATCAGATAAATTACAGGTCATTCTGCGATTTTTACAAACTACAAGACACTCACTTGCCACAATTAATCTGCACAGGAAAAGAGGAATACATCTCCCTTAAAGGGCAACATTATTTTAAATGAAGATAGACAGATAGATAAATAGATGCTAGATTTTGTGCAGCGTCTTAACCTTTATATACACACACACACACACACACACAATATGTACAATTCTGCAATCATTCTAATAAATCTAGAAAAAGGATTATTTTCCAGACATCTACAAAGCCTGTAGTAAACCAAGAAGACAGCTACGATAACCTTTCCCCCCCAATTAGTGCCAAGTTTATCAGAAAACTCAAAGCAGTGAATACCTGTATTGATTATTTTATCCACCCTGTAGTACTGACTTGCAAGGTATCACCACAAGAGGCTGCATTCGTGTCCATTTAAAATGTTGCCATGCACTTCATGACCATCTCAGCTGCCTGTATGTCTGTCTGTGAGACAATGATGGCAACCTGTGACTGGTTAACAGAGCTGAGGCCCGGGTACATATTCCCCTCTGAGCCCTGAGATTATCATTAGCTAGCTTCTGTAGCCCTGTTGGTCTACTGCTGACCTGTAAATGAAAGGCTTGTTTCCCCATTCATCCAGGTAGGGGTCATTTGATTAACACCAGGAGGACCATTATCAGACACAACTTTGTCACTTCTGGCGAACAAACTAGTCATTAACGACGTCTTAGTCGCTCCAGAGCTTTACCATTAGTTTATATATACCGCACGTACGTTTTCTGGTGATGGATGACAAAAAAAAAAAACCTCACAGAAAAACAGCTCGCTCCATTATCGGACACCCTCAATGACAGGTGTCGTGCCACAATTTATCCGTCAGATTAAGAGACTTAAATGAGACCCACAGACTAAATGTAAAAAAACCTCGTCAAATAAACGTTATTTGGAGAAAAAGCGAGCACAGGGTGCCATATTATTATCCGTGTGCCAAATCGTTTTTGTGAGGGAGATAAACGGGCTAACAGAATTTCTCACGAAACCTGTCGTCGCGGTAATTGCTCGACAACTAGATTATTAAACCTTTATTTCACAACGTGTCAATTAGCAGCACCATTAAACGTCCTTTTACACTTTAGGAGCAAACATAATACAACTAACCGCGGCTTCAAATGAACTCATCCAGATTTCTGTTAGCATTAGACCGTATGAACAGTTAGCGAGCATCAACTGTCGTTAACGGCGGGCGGTCAGTTGGCTGTCCGTGGAAAGTCGCAGTCAGATGTTTGTGGCCAAGAATGTCAGACAGACAACCATTACCGTTGTCCGATAATGGGTGCCGTTGTATTTACCTGTAACGGGAAAGAGGCGCTCTTGTTGCCCACGTATCCCCGGACTACATGGCTCTGTATGGACAGAACACGGCACTCCATGGCGGCTCCCGGTCAGCCGAGGAGAGACGCAGATAATCCGTTACTTCAACGATAGTCACTTGTCTGCATAACAATACGGGAAAGAATGCACAACGTCAACACCGCCGGTTACTGAGAAGCAGTGACGGCTAGCTCGCCAGCTAAGTGCCAGATGTGTGTCCCGCGCAGGATGGCGGTGTGTGTGAGCGTGAGAGTGAGCGTGTGTGACGGTTGTAGCAGGTGTCCTTAGGTGGTAGAGAGAGAGAGAGAGAGTGAGAGAGAGAGAGAGAGAGAGAGAGAGCACACTAAGAACAATTCTTTGAACACGACCGTTAAAAGCGTTGTAAGTGTTGTCATTAACGTTTGGTGCCACTAGCTGACCAGACAACCGGGGCATGTAGCCACACCAACAGTGAAGGACACACACACACACACACACACACACACACACACACACACACACACACACACACACACACTAGTATTCTGCACAGGCAATCTGTGTGACCGTCTAAACCCGATGACGTCACAACGTGGCCAGAACGCGCATCCTCCTGATCATCAACACAGCTGGATTTGAATGAATGTCAACTCTACACTATTTTATTGTGATGCTATCCTATTGATCCACTTTAAACATCCGAAGTGTTTTGATTACGTGAAGTTATTGTCCAATTACTGTGTTTTCCCTTCATCATATCAATTATTGACTCACAAAAATACAAACAGAAAATTCTGAATTCTGACAAGTAATTAATTAACAAATAAACGAGTTCTACCGTTTCTAAACCTCCCAATTTACAAATCTGAACCAACCCTGTTATTATCTTCAAAGCATATATGTGTGTGTTTGTGACTCACACCATCTGTATCAGAGTCGTGACTGAGGGGGGATTTGATTTGACTTGGCTCCTCACACACACACACACACACACACACACACACACACACACACACACACATACAAGATGCAGCTAAGAGAGGGAGAGTCAGGCATAGAAAGAGAGTGTTTATAGAGATAAATGGAGCCAAATGAAGAGGTGTTGAACTGACAGCTCCACCTGCTGTTCACTGAGCCCTTGACTGCTCTATGACTTGCTTTAATTGCAGGTCACACACACACACACCAAAACACACACAACCTGAACACCAGAGAACAAAAGATGTATTCTGTTCAAAGTGCTGCTTTAATAAAATAATATAAATCATTTCCTATCATTATCATTATTGCACATTTCAAACACACTTGATATGCCTCCTCTTCTAAGGAGATAATAATTAAATAATAATAATTGAAATAGGTAATGTAGGAAAAAGTCTGAGGAAGAGTAATAGGAGGTAGCAGTCTTCGATCATTTGGAGTACTGATCCAGTGCAGGTTCTAGGGAGAAAACAGCAGAAGTTAGTGTACCTTTGCTTTACTCTATGTATACAATTAAATGTGTCAGTGCAGTGTAAGTGCCTATTTATCGGCTGCACTATAGAGACATCATGTTCCAGAAGTAAAAATACAATTCATAATCTCCATAGGAAATGGGATTAGTCACCGTAGCGTACTGAAAAACAACACTACCCATTAAACTAAAAGCAAGTTCACAGTTGTGTGCTTGTAACCAGCTGTTGGACACAATAATGTGACAACTCTGGCTTTTTACAGTATTAGACCCAGACCGATACAGGATTTTTGAGGCCAATACCAAACAATAAGTTTAAATACTCACATAACCATGGTTTATTATTAATATTGGTTATAATATTTGTGACTAATATAGGGCCATTTTGCATTTAAAGACATTTTACAGGTGAAAAATAAACTTGTCAGTGCTCTCTGGTGGACAAATTATGTAAAGGCAAAACATTTCCACTTCACGAAAAACACATCTTTTGGTTTCTATACTACAAATTTCTTGTTATTGATCAGCCAACATAAATGCCAAAACAACAAATCTGTGATAAGATAAAATCTGCAGATAATATCAGCTAGGGCTGCAACTAATGATTATTTTCATGATCAATTAATCTGTTTATTATCTCAATTAATCGATTGTTTTTTATTAGGTCCATATAATGTCACAAAATGGTGAAAAATGTTGATAATCCTTTCCGAAAGAGTGCTTTTCTAAAATGACTAATAAGATGTTTACTTCCAGAAACTGCCACTGATACCGCTCTGTTTACAAAGACATGTTGTCTCTCTCTCACCAGCGAAGGTGAACTGAGGGAAGCTGCTCAGGTCTCCTCCTCCATAAAGTCTCTGAAGTTTAGTTATTTCCTCTAAAAGGGACCTCTCATAATCTGGATCCACCTCCACTGGTTCTCCACTTAACCTGAGAGGAGAGGAGAGGAGAGGAGAGGAGAGGAGAGGAGAGGAGAGGAGAGGAGAGGAGAGGAACCATCGGGATCACATCACCTGTTTTTTGGTTGTTTTTCTGTTCAATTTTAATAGAAACCCTTTTTCTCTAGTTTACCTGCACATGTTGTACTCTCTGATTTTCTCCAGGAAGAGTTTCTGGACTGGATCCAAATCTGAAGAAAACACACACACACACATACACACATACTGAAAACAGTACAGTTTAAATCAAACCTAGCGCTACATGTTTTTGAACTTTAAATGTTTTCTTAAATTATTTATTCCTAAAATATCCACAAACTGGGAACTACAGTATGGTTTAAGGTTACAAAAACACTTGGGTATGGTTAAAGATTATGGTATAATGTGATTCCTCTGAATACTGGACTGATTAAAACAACCTGTGACTGTGTGTCTGCCTGTGAGTGAGTGTGTTTACCTGCATGTGTCCCTGTACCTTCAGTTTGTCCTCCCTCCTCCTCCTGTCCCAGCAGCACCTCCTTCAGAGCAGGGGGAGCTGGAAGATCATCTGTCTCTGCAGACACCCTATTAGCGACCTCTGACCCTGTATCAACTGTTGCTGTGGTAACAGTCACAGACACACAACAGATTATGGTGTGCAGCCCCTGCCGCTTCACAAGAACTTTGGTTAAAATCTCCAGCTTAGTCCACAAGTCTTACAAATAGTTAATTGAGAAAACTTTCTCCGGCCCAGCGCACCTTTAAAACATCTTTAAATCCTACCTTCACTTAAAAATTAAAAATAAACCTATTTCCCAAAATGACAAACTATTAATGTTATTGTATTTACTACCTCCTCCTTGCCTTTGCTTCTCCTAAATATCTCTTCACCACAAACAGGAGTCTTACTCACCATCCAGACCACTCTGGCTTTCTGCTAGGATCAGTATGGAAAAAAGCAGCTCCTCCATCAGTGCGTCTGTCTGCAGAGCTTCAGAAAGAGCATCAGCTTCAGGAAGAGACAGAGACTCAACCATTAGAGCCTCGGTCATCTCATCAGATGCTGCACCGTCTCCTACCTCCACCCTCTTCTTTCCAGCAAGGATCTCAGCTTTTTCCTCCAGATAAGCGACGGTTTCATTTAGAGACTCGCTCTCTAGAGTTCTCAAGGAGGCCTCAATTTCAGCCAACATCACAGCCTTGAAACTCATGGCCTCCACGATACTCCCGTCGTGCTCTCTGGAGTTTTTTTCTGTTTCCTGAACGATCGCTTCATCCTGTTGTTTCTCAGTGAGTAAAGCATCAGGCGGCTGCCTCAGTCCTTGCTTAGAATCAAACATGGACTCCAGCATAATAGATATCTCAGCTTCTAACGCATCTGTGACTTCAAAGATAGAATCTAGTGTTAAAATTTCAGCTTCTATCGTGTCCTGGAAATGAGCAACATCCTCTCTTTCCGTCTTGACCTCCATTTTCTCCTCTTTTGCAAATACATCAGCTTGATTCTCAAGTGCATCCCTCGTTTCTTGCAGAACTTTGCAGTCAAAGCTTTTGATTTCAGCTGTTACCTCTGCTAATGTTATTGATTCCAGCGTCATGGCTTCTACTTCGTTTGGCTTCTCCTCTTTCACGTGCAAAACATCTAGGTTTGTTCCTGCAGGTGGATCAGAGGCTGTGGCATGAAAATCTGAACTTGTTTTTAACTCCTGTAGATCTTCAGACGGCGACTCCCATTTTGAAAGAACTTTAATTAAAATGTCACTTTCAAATTCAGCTGAATTCTCGGTTTCAGCTGCAGCTCTGGATTCGGCTCCGATCCCCGTCTGGACTAACAACTCCTGGTGTTGGTTCTCAGCTTTCTCATCGAGAACAGATTTCGTTTGCAGAAGCTCGTCAGTTTTTAAAGACTCTGCACAAACATTCACAAAATTTAAAGTTACAGAATCTAAACTCATTTCTTCAGACTCGTTCACAAAGTCCTCAACAGCAGTATTTAATGAGTGTGATTCTACTATAGATTCAATTTCATTTTTCCAAGGCAAGGCTGCAGATTTTCGTTCAGTTTGGATTAAGGCAGCATGTGAGAGGCTGTCAGCTGCTGTTTCTACTGCAGGCTCTACTGGACATTCACCAACAGCTGCTCTATTCTCTGAAGGAGATCTGCTGGCCTCTACTGATGATTCTACTGTACTCTCTATTAGGGGTTCTATTGTGTCGGTCTGTATGAAGTCAAACACTACTGAGTCTGTGCTTTCGGTTCGTACTACTTTAGTTGGAGCATCTACTGTAAGCTCTACTGTACGTTCAGCAACAGTAGTTCTACTCTCTAACATTTCCAAAACAGAAGGGTTTTCCTCTACTGATGATTCTATTGCAGTTTCTCTTAAGGGTTCTTCTGTCGCAGTGTATGAGAGGTTACCAGGAGCTGAGTCTGTGCTGTTGGTTTGTAGAGCATCTATTGTAGTCTCTACTGTACTTTCAGCAACGGCAGCTCTACTCTCTAGTATTCCCAGTGCAGAGGTTGGTTTTGTTGTAGTTTTTTCTATTAAGAGTTCTTCTTTGGCAGTGTGTAAAATGTTAATCACTCCTGATTCTGTGCTTTTTGTTGGCGCTACTTCACCCAGAACCTCTACTGGAACAGCTGTACTTTCCGGTGTTTCTAGAGCAGAAAGGCTGACCTCTAGTGATGGTTCTATTGTAGCTTCTATTAAGGGTTCGACTATGGCAGCTTGTGAGATAACACGTTTGGTCAGTAGCTCTCCAGCTGCAGCATCTACTGTGGGCTCCAGTGGACCATCAACAGCAGCAGCTTTAGTTTCTAGTGCTTCTACAGGAGAAAGAGTTGAGGTTTCCACCCTGTAGGCTGATGATGTTTGCTCTGTAGAAGTTTCTATTTCGGTCTCTATTGTTTCAGCTGAGGTTTGATATTTTGTTGGAGCTACTGGTGCAGGCGTTGTGCTGGCTGGTTGAAAAGCAGAAGTCATGGTTGTAGAAACACCATAAGCATTTATAAAACCAAGAGAAGACTGCTGAGGTGTTTCGGAGGAACATGAAGCCTTTGTGTTTGTTGGAGATGCTGATTTTGGTTGTGTGGAAAGCGGTGCTGTTTTAAAAGTAGTTGCATTTTTCATGGGTAGAGTAGAAGCAGCAGGAAAGACAGACGCCGCTGGCTCCGTCTTTGACAAATGAAGAACACTTGAGTTTGAGACCTTCATGGTAGAGGAAGAGGGATGTTTGGTAGGCATGGAGGAGGTTTGGGCAGGTCGAACTATAGGATGAAGTGCAGAGGAGAGAGAGAGAGAGAGAGATAAGAGAGGTAAGTGAACTGAGAGAAATAATTCTCCTTCAGGCAACACAAGAGGATGTTCTTCAGTTTAGAGCAGGTGGAACTGGTTTTTGGTCCAGCTTGTCAAAAGTCATTATAACAGGAAAAAACTGTTGTTAAAGATGGACAAAGATCTGAACATGTGAAACACATCCCTTTTGATTTTAGCACTAGACAAAGGTTTTTTTTTATTATTAGTAAGTAATAAACAACTTCAAGTGCATATGAAACAACAAGAAAGTAGTGCAACAGTCAGCTACTTGGGAATTTATAATACAGCACTTTTTGAGTCACTATTCTCTAATACTTGATTGTCTTGCTTCACTTCACTTCAAGTTGCTTTGGATAAAAGTTCATTTCTAGTTGTATGTGCTTTCCAAACTGTTGCACCACTCCTATAATCTGCTTTAACTGAACACAGAACACATCGAGCAGGTGTCATGAGGGAAGAAATTGGTAAATTTGGCTCGCAAAACCTCAGAATTAACTCCTTTTTAATTGTTATTTCTAGACTACTTCCAGGGAAAAATGTTATTCTGTAAAAAAACAAAACACCTTTACCAGCAGGGGGCGCGGTGCCCGGCCTCCTCTGAGAGAAGAGTTGCTCCAGGAGTTTAGCGACATCCACCCCTGGCTGAGGTTTTGCTTTCTCTGCCAGTAAAAAAAGAAAAGAATGCACACTGAGAACGAAAGCTTACAATAGTAAAATCAATGAGGGTGTGATGTGTGTGATGGGTTCACAATTTTTCAAACTTGTCTTAAACAATAGCCAGGTGCTTAAATGAACATTGAAATTGTTTTTTTCTTGCTGTAATCTTTCCTCCTGTTCATACTGACCATTAGAAGATTCCTTCATAATGAATTTACAGTAGTTATGGGGACCAAAATCCACAGGTTGAAATCCCTCTGTGCAAAAATGTATTTAAAAGTTTATCTGAGGCTTATATGAAGCTTCAAATGAGTCAAATCCAGTAGATATCTTTCAACGTTACAGTGTTTTTAATGCCAAAGTCCTTCTTTTTGTGACTATTCTTCCACCACAGCTCAACAGGGAAACACAAAGAGGGAGTTTGATGCTAAAAGCCTGTTAATGTGTCAGATATCCACTTGATATGACTAAACTCAGACTGATGAAGCCTCATAGAAGCTTCAGATTTCTCCATTAAAAAACAGCACTTTGCTGGGCTTGTGTCAGTCTGTATATTTTAGCCATTTTTTAGCCATTTTTAGCCAATGGGTTCTCAACTGCTTTGACACATCTCAATATAATGTATAAATCGGAGTATGAAACAACATATACCGGGATAGAGGATTATGTCCATACAGCCCACCGGCACAGAAGATCTGGTCTTACTCTTTCAGTTTTTAAGGAGGAATAAAATGATCACTAAAATAAGATCAGATTACACAGAGGACAATAAAAAAAAAAACAGATAAAAAACAGACAAACAGGCATGTTGTCTTACTGATGTGTGTTCTGCGTGGCTGTTTTCTGTCTGATGGTTTGGAGCTAAACAGAGCAGCTTGTGGCCTCCATACAGCTCTGCGCAACTCCCTGTGAATACACTACACACACACATACATATACACACACACACACACACATACACATACACATACACACACAGTTCATTTTGATTAGTTAGATTTCAATACACTCTACATTTATATTTCTGACTGCAGAGACACAGTTTCGGTGTGAGTAAACATGCAAAGAACACAACAGTAACCTTAAATGCACCAATAATGTTCATAATAAAATAAAAACACGTGTTTTAATGTGAAGGTACATGAAGTCAGGTATGTATTACTATCCATAGTTGAATAATTGGGGTCATATTAAAGTGAACTACAGATATTTTTTTTTAAGAAAAAGTACTCACACATAATCGCGTTCCTCTTCTGAACAATGCAGCAGCCATGATTGTTTGAATAAAACAGATATAATTATATAATAACTATAACCAGAGCAGAAATGTGTAACGTTCAGGTACCGTCCAATCGCACTGGGAAAAGTACTAAATGTCCTGAGTGTCTCTCTGCTGCATCATGGAGGCGTCACTTTGTTTTACCGCTTTACAAACACCGAAGAATACTCCGAAAAGTATAATAACGTTGCACAAAATTTAAACGCAACACTCCACACGCGTCAATCCGACCGGATTAGCGTTAAATCAGATGTTTACCTTTTGTTTGTTTGTAAATTAGCTAACAGCTAACAGACATGTTTGAGTTTGGTGGAGACTCCTGATAGTCTTTATAGCATCACAGTTACATAAAGCTTTCTACTTAAAGCCTCTAAACCAACCAGCTCAAAACATAAACAGCTGTCAAAGTAAACACAAAATCAACAGTGTTTCCGCTCAGCATTGTCAAAATAAAAGCCAAGAATGCCAAGAAATGTTGATTGATGATGATGACATAAATTTAGCGATTTAATTAATGATTCAAAGTACCAATGCGACAATATCAGTGGTGGGAGACGTATTTAGAGCCTTTAATAATTAAAGGTACCAATACAGCAATGTTAAGATACTCCATTACAAGTAAAGGTTCATTCATCCTACTTCATTCTGGCGTTTTTGTGTTTTAAATGTCTCTTTTAATTTATTCAACTAGAGACAACGCCCCCTGTAATGTACATACTGACAGTATATATAGGACTTTGTTTCATTGCTCTCTCCAGACTGGACTGAAAGTGTCAGATCTTCTGGTAGTCCCGGGGTCTGCAGGGTTCACATATCATGTCAGTCAACTTGCACTCTGGTAGGCCAAGTTTAGTAGAACAAAAATACTCCACTGGGAAATATTATAGGCTTACTTTCTATTCAGATCTTATAAATTACACTGTATTACTAAAGATGGAACCAGTGGTTCCTGAAGGTTTTGGCCTGTGGGCACAAAAGTCAGTTTATTTGTGTATCTTTGTCATGTTTCTGACGAGTTGTTTGCAGTTCTTCCAAAGAGACGTTTCTCCTCACATGGTTTTGAATAAATAAATGCTTGAAGCCAATAGATATAAGATTCTCTGATATTTCACAAAAATGCAAAGTTCAGAGAAAACAATCCAAATTTATGTCACAGAAATCAGTTTTCTCTTCTTTCCTGCCTAATCTATAACCAGTTACAACAATAAAATACTGCTTATGCATTGAATCTTCAGTATTAACATTGCACTTTGTTATATTTATATAACATCAGTACCAGCCTGATTTCCTGCAAAATAAACACTTTTAACATTAAAGTCAAGCTGGTAATACTTTTTTTTAAAATGCATGACTTATACCAAAAATGAAGTATTTTTACATGATTGTATCGATACTTTTACTTAAATAAGTGATCTTTTTTTTTGTGTAATCCCCTATGTGGCCCAGCCTCACACATACTCTACCTCCAGTGGGCCCAGGTAAATTGAGTTTGAGACCCTGATTTAGACCATTTGGGATCAACCTTTGTTAACATGTTGGGTAAAACAAAATTATATGGTAAGAAACCAAAAATGCAGATATCTACTGTCTTGGTCCAACTGAAGTTTATTCTGAACATTGAAAGACAACAACGTACATCATCTTCTACAGTGATAATTAACAGCAGGCTGCCTCTATTGCCCCAGTAGCACTCATATATTAACTCTCAGATAGCAGTAGTATTATACACAACCTGGAAGGTAAACAGTAAGAACGGGTTCCAACTGGATTAGGTTAGTTTCAGTACAGTGTGGAGAGGAGGGAGGGGCTACTGGACAGCAGTAAAGAGGAGTTTGACAGGGATGTAAGTCAAACATCATTCATCATCATCATCAGCTCCAGTCTGGAAAAACAGACATTCACACACACCTACTTCCGCAGTCAAGCTGCTGCAGTCTCGCTGACCTCTGATTGGACAGTGGCTGGTCGCTAGGTTAACTACTGGTTGTCTCAGTGGTAATTCAGTAACCGTGGTGATAAAAATGACTAAATGTACAAACTGGCCAACTAGCTAGCTAACTAACATATCTACAACTCTGCTGAGTGAGCCAGCTGGCTATACTAACCATGGATGTATTATGGATTATTAACACAGCGGCCGTTTTGAATGCTCAGGTTGTGAAACTGTACCTGAAAGATTAATGCTACCTTCAAAGTAACTCCTGAGTTTGTGTTTTTGAGTAAATGATATGCTTCAAAATCAAGTGGTTAAATATGTGACAATAAACTTAAAAAAAAAAAAAAGTGATGCTTTATCTTTGTTCTTGTAAAAACAGTGAATGGTATTTTTTTTTGTCAACAAACAAGATTAAAAAATAGGTGACAAAAGTAATTCCACTCCACTATTTTAAAAAATATCGCAACTCGTGCACTCTTCCATTTGGCACTTTCTCATGAACAAGCTAACACAACCTGAAGTGAAGGCACCAAAAGTAAGCGACAGCTTTTAAAACTATACACACTAACTATTTTTTTTAAATATAACCCTCTCTAAACAAATAAGAAACTGTCTAATATCAAAAACATAAGGACAAATGAGTTCATGTTTTAATGACGCTACATATTTTGACCTGTAGCAGGCTACAGCTAACTAGCTAGCCAATTTTGTTTTTGCTAACTTCGAGCAGTCATCATAGCTAATGTCCTCAAAATTTCTGGGTTATATGACTGGATAAGGATGCTAATATGTTACCTTTTTTGTATTGTCAACAAATCCTATAAAAAGACCAAAACCAACAATGAATCTGACTAACAAGTATTGTATGTGTATCCAAAGTCTGATATATAGTATTCCTCTGTGCCAAAAACTATTAAAAACATATAAATAATACACACAGTTGCAAAGGGTGACATGTTCCCTTATTGTCATAAACATGCACAGTGTAGTTTATTTTGACTAAACCCCACACACACACTGTCCTGCTGCCAGAATATTCACTAGAGCACCAAATGTGGATTCATCCGCCGCTGAAAATAGTTCCTGACAAATGTGTTAATTACTGCTTGAGTAAAATTTGATAAACAATACAGTGTCCAGCGGTTTGAAGAAATTACTGAGCCTTTAAAAAAAATTATAAAAGAAACTACACATTTGTCATTTGTTTTTTAAGATTTACACCTCAGAGCCACAGCAAGAGTAGGGACTAACATATTTCTGGTGTCTGTCTTTTAATGGGATTTGCTGACAATAAAAAATACATAGAATAACACTAGTCTTATTCTTTAAATGTTTGTTTTTATCAGTCTTCCAGATAAACTTTCCTACTCTGATTACTCAAAACGGCCGCTGTGCACAAAACGCACTCTGCTTTAATATCAGTGTCTGTTTTAAAAGTGCTGGGAGTGCCGACGCACATGAAAATTATTTTTATACTGATCTTTCTCAGGGTTAGCATATGGAAAGGATCTAAAACGCTGTTCCTATAAAATACATTTCAGTAGTACCTGGCATGTTCAAGGGCTCCGGTCCCCTTGACTCTTGCAGGGTTTCGGCATCCATGCATAGTGACGGCCACGGTGACAGCTCCACACAGCAGCAACATAACAACAGAGTTCAGATGTGTGACAAAAATCACCTAAAACTACGACCCCCGTGTGCATCCAACACCAAAAAAAGAAAAAAATAAGACATTATTCTTTACAGTTCCTCGTTTTAAATTACCTGTCACACCTGTTCCCTGTGTGTCATAATCCAGCCATATTATTGTTATCAGCATTATTATAATTAATACATGTGAAAGGAACATGTTGACATGTCTGTAGTTTATGTACACTTGACACTTGTCATATAGTGGGGTAAAAGGGGTAAAATCTTTCTATATTTTCAGCTGATTAGCATTTCCCATTAAACCTGTACATATTTTAGACTTTCTGAAATGATGTGTCAAGTGTTCAGTGACGGTCAAAACAGACCAAAATACACAATGTCAAAGTCCATTCACACGTGGTAAGACTCATAAAATGTACACTGAAACGTACCTGTAATTACCGCTCATACAATCATTCATACCAGCCGCCTGTGTCGCACGCACACACACACACACACAGGTTTGGGTTTGTCGGGATAAACATGGAGGGTTGGGATTGTCACTGGAGTGTCTGTGAGACTGTCTGAAGCTGATATCCAACAGGACTGGACTGAGCTGGACTAAATACTGAACTGGATCAGACTGAAGGAGGACCTGACTGGGCCGGACTGAAAGATAAACAGACCTTCAGATAACTGCTCTTCATCTTTAAACTGTCCTATCGCAGTAGGGATCTGCTATACTGAAGAGATTTCTTGCAGGAAAAGCAGCACTCACATTAACTTTAAGACCTATGAAACAAATGTAAGACTTTAGATGTAATTTAAGACATAACTATATTTAAGAACATTAAGAAACCTAGTTATTATTAGAAATGTAGCTCTGTGTGTCAGTGAATCAGCATTGTAAAAGAGTTATGCTATTTAATGGCAATTACTTTTTGATTTTCTATTATTTCTATAAATGAGTCCTTGAGGTACATTTCTATCACTTTACAGTCATTTGTTGGACATTAAATGATTCAATTGGCCTGTGAAGACCTCTGATGAGCAGTCTGGTGCTGAGATAAAGAGCTTTTTTCTTGAGGATTTCTTGAGGCTAAATGCAACCAACAATAAGTAATTTTTACTTTGCTCAAAACTTTCTTCTGTGTGCAGACTGGTTAAAACTGTGTCAGGAAGGAGAAAAAGCTTACATGTTGGCCCCTGCTGTTTTAACTGATGTTTGAAGTTTTCTGTTTTCTGTGAGCGATCATCTAAATTCAGTTTCAAATGCTCTATTAATATTCAAATGTAATACTGGAGTTTTTAATTTTTTTTCCTCCAAACAGACTACAAGAATTTGCAAGTTGCCACATAATCCAACGTAACAGTGAAGAGGTTGCAGTTTGAATGGAAATGTATTTGCAAAATGTTCCTAAATTATAATTAATTAATAAAAACTGGTATTTTAACAAGTAGATGGCTGAAACTGATAAATATAATAATGTATGAATAAATAATTTAATTGGAGTGCTGTCTTGTTCATTTTTGTAAACTCCCTTGGCCTGATGAAAATACAGACCAGTCCAGTCTGATCCAGGTCAACTGTCAGGTCCAAATCCAGTCCAGTCCAGGCCAGTCTGGTCCTTTCCAGGCTTCACGGTTCCTCAAACAGCTGGAGATCCAGCCTGACAACAATCTCTCCTGTGGGAACCTCGTGGAGCAGCAACCGCTTCGTGATTGGTCCTTTAGAGCCCTGGTCCTTCTTTATTTCAGCCAACCGGATCTCTGTCCTGCCCAGGAAGTCTAAGGGAAAAGAAAATCAGAGTATGTGTGTGAGGAAAATAAAAAAAACCAAAGCCATCTATCCTCCTCCTCTCCTCCTGCTTAGAGAACAGCCTGTATGTGATTGTCACTGACCGTCAGGGGAGAACTGGTCTCGTTCAAACACAGTGACGCAGAGGACGTCCTGTTCCAGGTCCTTTATAAAAAACTGACAATTGGAGTTCCACTTGGGATTCAACGTGTCCTAGACAGACAGAAGGGACAGAAAATAACAGCATGAAATGAAATACACACACTGAAATCATTTAAAAATTATTACTTTAACTTCCCTTCACTGACCTTTATTCCTACTAAATAATACAATATTGCTATCAACCAATGCATTGTGCATTACTTGTTAAGCACATGCATGTTGAATGTCTTAATTAATTTTATTGTTTTGTCTATGAAATGTTAAAAAATACTGAAAAAAAAAGACTTTTTAATGTATTATCAATGACAATGATAAAAAAAATCCCTTAAAATATGTTTTTTAAGGCCTTTAAATAATAATCAGTAAAAGTAAAAATTGGAACTTCAAATGTGAGAAATGTAGTCATACCTGTAGTGTTTTTGTGATATGGCACTGGGAACCCATGGTCACCTCACAGTATGGGTTACTCTTACCTGGAAATACAGACAGTGGTTATATGACCTCTGTCCTCTGGGAGAAAGCATTGTTAGCATTTAAAAATTTAATAAATGACCTAAAATCTAGATAACATGTTTTAAAGACTGGTGCAATGCTAACAAGCTGTTTTTAGGTTTCAGGTTAAACAGAATGACTGATTAAATGATTAAAATTCAAAACCTTTTTCTTTTTCAGATAATATATTGTATAAATAATATTGGGAAGGTGCAGTGTGTTTGTGTACATACCATGGGAGCGACAGGGTTTGAGCTCAATTCCCTCCACAATGTTGACCATCAGTCTACCAATACCTGTAGCCCTCTGAGAACGCACTGAGAGCGTGCAGGATCATAAACATAGGGTTTGAGTCAGAGGAGACTTTGGTTTGAACATGGAAATTATGTTTGGACACGTCAATGTTCTCGCTTTCTATTCTCTTTAACAACACAGTGACGATGGAGGGAAGACAAATAATACCTAGATAAGCCTTCTCTCTCTTCTTCTTCTCCGTCTCGATGAAGAGCTCTGAAGCTGCCTTAATCTTCTGAACCCACGCTGTCCTGCACACAGACGCACAAAAACACATGATTTTAGCCAGTGGGTTTTGTTGTGACATTTATATCAGTATACAGCTGTATGATGTGATGTTTAGTTCTTAATGCTGAATGTTTTTCATGCTAATGGTAGTGAGTAGTATTACCTCTCATTGATACTCTCAGCTCTGAGCGTATAAACTCTGTCTATGTGAGAAATGTGGAACAGCGGTTCATCTCCTGACGGGTCTGTTGGCAGCTTCACTAACACTTCATTTAGGAAGATGGGCTGGAAGAGACGAGAAAGCTCATTGTTATGAGTTACTGTCAGTCCATCTGTATACATGTGAATGCACCTCAAAAGGTTTCAGCAATTTAATATAATATATTTGTTGGCAATCCCATATTTCTTTAGATTAAATATTACCATTACATGAAACAATACATGAACATTATGGCAAAAGAACAATTTTACTATCAAATCTGTTAAGTAAAGGTGAAAAAGAACATGTCTATATTTTAACCCTCTGCATGTTCCTAAAGTGAACACATTTACTTTATGAGCCAAGGACTTGTTGTTGACCCTGGTAAAAGCCGTAAAGTGTGTTGTCTCACCGTCTTGTACATGCGATACTGAAGGTGTGTTTTGGAGGAGAAGACTTTGTCCGAGCCAGACGAGCCCAGAGGTTTGATCACCTGAGAGGGGGACAGGAAACAACATTTAGACTGTCGTCACAGTCACTGAGACACGCTGTCCTCCCATGAACACCTCCTCTCTCTCTCTCTCTCTCTCTCTCTCTCACCTGTGTCAGCAGCAGGAAGTCGTTGAACAGGAAGCCGTAGAGCTCTTTGCTGCTCTTGGCTTTAAACAGCTTCCCGCTGTGGAGGAACTTCCTGGGACCCAGACAGTTCGTGACAGAGTTAAACACCAGTTGCTGAAAGAGGGAGAGAAAAGATAATTATTTTTTGTTTCTATCAATTAATACTTTAGACTGTAAAATGTCAAACTTAATGACAGTGTGTGTGTGTGTGTGTGTGTGTGTTGCAGTTACCTCTGACAGGCCTTCACACTGAACATGAGCCTGAATCCATTCAAGACGGTCAGAGTTTTCCTTCTCCCTGACGCCCTCGTTCACCTAAAACACACACACACACAGACACAGACACACACACACACACACACACACACTTTTGTATTCTGTTGGTAATGTATTGATACAGCAGCAGGTATCATGTTTTACTCCAGGATATTTAACTTGAAGCTGCTCTGGCGTGTTTGTGTGTGTAACTGAAATGTTTACAGTATGTGTTGTGAGCGCAGACCCAGTCTAACAATGCAGAGCTCAGCATGAAATGTACTGAGGATAAACTATTTTTTCATACAGGCAACATCAGCAATCTAAAGCATCTAAAGATATCAAATTTGATTTTCAGATTTTATGTCGATTAAGCCATTGTGTTTGCTGGTGTATATTTTTATTATTATTTTTTTATTTCATATTTGCAGCAACATAAAATCACCATTTTTTTTACATGAAGCTGTGGTGAAGATCTTATCTGAAGTATGTGCAGAGTTTGTTTTCACCTTCATCTGCTGAAAGTGGAAACTTTCTCTGAGCTCACCGAAAATCTGATTTTAAGGGGCGGACCTACAACTAATTTGGAGACAATCCTGGTCTGGTATGTAATTTACACAAGTATGATGTGGAAACCTGAGGCCTCCAGGGCACAAACACTGTGAATGGACTTAACAGCGAAGTAATCTTGTGTCCAGCATTTAAACTTTTAAAATGTATATGAATGAATATTTGCACATTCATAGATTCTGATTTTTCAATGAGGGTGAAGATAACATTTACTACATACTATTATACAATTCCAGCTGATCCTTATTCCCTATTGAAATATTTTGGGGCCGACTGTATAATTAAATGACTAGTCTAAGGATAGCGGTCGTTATAACGGACTTGGCTGGTTTTGACTGTGTGCTTATTAATTTCCATGTGAGGTGTTGTGTGTATCTTCACCTGCGAGCACAGCTCCTCCGCCTTCTCCAGAGCAGCTTTCAGGTGGCTGTGGTCAGGATGTGACTCTGGAGTATTTTCTAAGATCTACAATCAATAATGTCAGAATACACAAAAAAAGAAATTTTAAAAAAAAAAAGAAAAGACAGAATCCAACAAAGTTTTTGTAGCTTGATAGTTTAACTTTAGAACAATCTGCATACGTACGTTTTTGATAATTAGCGGGTAGCGTGTGACTCTTTGCATGGGTTTGAGCAGGAAGCTGGACAGAGGCATTCCCTTACACCTGGGATCCATGGCTAACCTCTGACAGAGATATACATAGATGTAAAATTAGTCTCGTGATGAACAAATGAGTATCCTCTATGTTGTCTTTCGATTGTCACAGAGTGTGATTAGACCTTGAGGAAGTCTTTGATCTCAGGGTTGTCATCTGTTTTCTGTTGAATCAGCGTGGCTCCGTTCAGCTGACACGAGCAGAATCTGAACACACGATTGATTGGAAAGAAGCAGAATTAGAACATTTTAACTTAAAAAATTACATTTGGGTTTAATTTAGCAAACAGGGACCTGATCAGGTATTTACAACAAAGACATTTCTATGATACAGAAATTCAAAAAATTAATTTCAGCAGAAGGTAATGAAGTGATTAAAAGTTTGACAGGTGCATACAAACAAACCCCCCCCAAAGAAAACTATCATGTGTGGAACGTAACAAAGCTCCACTAGATGTACTAGATGCTACTGGGACCTCCAGAGTGTGTAAATGGGATAAAATTAGGGTTGTTTAATGAAAATACTCTATATGATTGACAGATGATATCAGACGACAGACAGAACCTGATGTAAGGCTGCATGTGAGGCAGCTGGTTGGTCAAGATGTCGCCAATCATCTTCACGGGCATCCGGTCACCTGACATCTTCTTCCTCACTCTCAGAGCTCTGCGGGGGAAGAGAGAGGGGCATGATGGGAAGTCTGTTCTGCTCTGTGGTTAATGTTGGAATAAGTACACCAAGAGATATTTATTATACGTTCTGTAAAATATCCCAGAGTTTCCAAAGATACATGTTAGTGCCAAACCTCACTGACTTGTGTTCAGAATTTTAAAAATAACACACTGTTTTGTTTGAAGTCGGGCAGAGATGACAAAGGGGAGTGTGTGTTTATGTTCCAGCATCATTCAAAGCAGCTGAACTTTGCAATGCAAAGTTGTGTTCAGGCTTTAAAATTCAAATGAAAGCTATTATAGAAACAGACTTGCATTTTGCAAAGCGTGTCAGATGCAAATGTCCTCAGTTTGTTTGCTTTGTGTGTGTATGTGAGTTGTGTGTGTGCGTCTACATGTTCAGGGCATTTTCCTTTACTTGAGCAGCTTGATGTTGCACATGATGAGCTCCTTCCAGTTGACAAAGATCATGGCCACTTCCTTCTCCGTCAGCAACTCGCACTCCAGCAGAGGTTTGTGGAAGATCTAAGCAAACAAACAAACAAACAAACAAACAAACACACACACACACACACACACACACACACACACACACACACACACACACACACACACACACACACACACACACACACACACACACACACACACACACACACACACACAAGAGTAAGAGTAAATACAGGCAAATTAGAATCAAAATCCTGGCATTACTAGACATAAGTTGTTGTCATATTTTATATTTCACTTGATATATCAGGTAGGCTTCCGATCTTGCTGTGGGAAATCTATTATTTACTCTGTGTATGTGGATGGTATCTTTATCTCTAAATATGAATGTTTACACTGTGATTTTGCATCTAGGTGTGAAACTTTTTCAGCTGTCCGAGGAAAGAAAAAGTGAATTTAAATTCCCACAAATTTTTTTCAAGTGCTCTCATGAAGCTTGTGTTTCCAAACAGCTTGTGCTTACTTACTAAAAAAGGAACAAGCAAGAAAACACATCACACACCTTTTTATTTTTTATTTTGATCAGTATCTTGAACCAGTACTGACATTCAAAAAAGCGTGTTTTGCACAATAAGCATGAATATGTTAAACACGGTTTCTTCTTCTACTTCATTTTTGACATAAAACAGTAGAAAAGCTTCTGATACAGTATTTATAGCATGAAGAGACGTTATATCTTTCCACTGAAATCTGCATTAAGGAAAATGTTTGTGTGTTACAGGCAGCGTAAAACCAGAGTTTGAATTTAAGAATATGAAACTAAAACCTCAAAAGAAGTTTAAATTAATAAAATATTCAAAGCAAATCACATTTCTTTGCAAGCTACTAAATTTTCCAGTATGATCACAGTTAATGTGCTTTCTATGCGTTTGTGTGTTTTACCTCTGTGACGAGCTGCAGGTCGTTGACGTAGTTTTCCTCGGTGACGATCAGCTCGTGGATGTATCCCTGCCTCTTCCTCTCCATCGGACTCAGCATGTCCAGCAGGTGGAGGTCAGCACACCCTGAAACACAACAAACACCATCAAAGATCAAAGATCCTGAAACATGAAAGGAACTGGAAAAGAAAAAGAAGGAAAAGATACCTGTAATACCTGTATTAACAAACACATGACCAACAACATACATACCTGAGATCAGACATCAGGAAGTGGAAGTGACAGTGTTGTGCTCTGGAGTTGGTCAGGTTTCTATTTAGTGATAGGCTATGTGTGTGTGTGCGCGCGCTTCTTCTCCACAATGTGTGTAGGTCCATATGTGTGAGTATGTTGTAACTAGATGAAAATGTTTATATTTACTAGAGCAGCTCTGTTTCTTTCATAAACTAGCTTCATTTTATCTTAGACCTTAAACAAGAAAGCTTCTTAATACGGAAGATAAAATATTATCTTTAAACAGTTTCTGGATGTTTTACTCTACAGTTTAGTTTTACTCTAAATATTATATACCTTAGATTGTTGATAGCTATATACAATACCAGTCAGGTTTGTACACCTTCCCACTCACTTGAATGAGCAGGTGTCTAAATCTTTTGACTGTACTGTAAATATGCTGCATGTCCTGTGCTACCTTTTTGCTTTTAGTGCGTTTTTGTGGTCTACAATCTTTTTTTAACTTGTGTAAAGTGCTCTATAAATAGAACATATCATTATAGTACTGAGTACAAGAAGTTTGTTGAAACAGTACTGATGTTGATATGAACGTTAGTGAGGTGTTTTTCCAGCCTAAAGATTTTGCTGGATGCTTTAGTTTTTGTCACTGTGGAATCAGTTAATTTCTCCAACCTCAAATTAAGACCATCAAAAAGGCTCTGCTGCAGGTGTGTTATAACTTTTAGTTTGCTACATTCGCAGTTTTGGACAAAATACATGTTTAAAAAAATGTGTGATTGTGTTAATGTTAAAGCTGCACTAAGGCTTCTTTGGTTTTAATGCAGATGCAGTAGATGCTGTGTGCGTGTGTGCGTGTTTGTTTGTGAGAGAGAGAGAGTAAGGAGGCCAGTCATCTGCAGTCTGTCTCAGAGCGTTTAATCATCAGGACCAGTCAGATTCACTGCTTCATCAAAATCTCCACCAATAAAACCCTGGGACATTTTACTATTAACACTATGCTAACATTCTGTACATGTCATTCAAGTATCCTTTTCGTTCCTCTGTATCCATCTAACCGTTCATATCAATACAATTGCTCAGTCATGCTGTATTTCACACATTCATTCATTCGCGCTTTCATTCACTCATGCACGCACTGACACCAAGTGCAGTCTGGTTACATTTGGCTCGACTGTTAGTCTATCCGTCCATTCATCAGTTACTATTTATATCCATATGAGGCATCAACCACTAATATTCATTAGATTGAATATAGATCATAGAGAGCTTTTTTTTTTTTTTTTAAACAAACCAAACTAGACCAGAGCCATGCTTCATAGTGTGTGTGTGTCGTGTGTGTGTGTGTGTTTTGTTAAAAATGGTAAAAGCCACTAATTTTAAAATCCAACTTTCTATCTGTAAATTCATTCTGTAATGCTATTTCCACTTGCAGCATTATGTAGCATGTAGCATGTACGGTAGTTACAGGCGGGGCAGTGTGTGGAGCGCGGCTCTGGTCTAGCTGGGTCTTTGTTCTTAACTAAAGTACTCACTCTGACTGTGAGGAGTCTTGACCATCAGATACCAAACTGACAATGTACTGACTGTTAAAAACCTGCTCATTAGTGCTGCAACGATGCAATGAAATTATTCTACTAAACTATTTTGATAATCGATTTATTGTTTAGAGTGATTTTTTAAGAAAAAACGACTAAATGATTTGGCTCCAGCTTCTCAAATGTGAAGATTTCCTGGTTTCTGTGATAGTAAACTAAAAACCTTTGAGTTGTGGATTGTTGGTTGGGACAAAAGACGTTACTTGAGGATGTCATCATGGGCTTTGGAAAACACTGATCAACATTTTTCACAATTTTTTGACATTTTATAGAGCAAATGGCTAATTGATTATCAATGAATCTGACAATCATTTTCTCAATTAATGAAAATAATTGTTAGTTGCAGCCACACTGCTCATATTTCTGTCCCCTTGGACCCTAAAAAGAACAGTATGCGACCCAGTCTGGGCCCTGAGCCTTAGTTTGTTAAAAAACTGATGGTCTTGACCCATCAACCAATCAGAGTGCTTCACCTCCAATACTGACACACTGAGGAGCCAATGGGATCCAAGCAGGTTAATAATAATAATAATAATAACAACAATAATAATAATAAGTCTATTGCTTATTGTATAAAAAGTTGTCTAGTTCAATAATCATTTTGTTTGTGTTTTGGAGGGTAAACATTAAAATCACAATACTGTCATCTGGAAAAAACAAAAAAACAAAACAAAACAAAACAATAACATAAATCTGATATGGCAACCACTATAATACTTGTCTGTTGCTATGGGAACAAATTTAACGGGACAGTCCTACATATTGCTCATGACTGACATCTGTATGTACGTCCATCCATCTGTACTTCAACACAGGCTTAAACTAGTATATGATATGATAAATGACTACATTTTAGAACAGTGCGTCAGAAAAGTGGTTTGGCTGCTTAAGCTAATGACATTTAGTATGAACAAACTGTGCTGAATGTTTGTCTGGAAGCTCGACTGGAGGAAAACTGCAGCTGCAAACGGGAATTACGAAACAAGATCAACAGAGCAGCCAGTCAGTGAATCTTTTCTAACATCCAGGATACAACATTCAGTCCAGAGAGTTTGTAGTCCTGCGCTCAGTGTGTGTTTACTGCTAGTTTAAAATGTCAAAGATCATCGCCTCTTCCTTTTTTTTCGTAGGGGTTAAATGATTGTGAATTGTTTGGTAGGAGGCAAATCACTACTGAAAATCTCCTTGTTTGTACATGACGTTTGGTGACATTCTGACTTATTTTTCTTGCAGCGGTGTGTCACAGTGTGGAAAATCCAGAGGTAAAGCTCACATTACAAAAAAAAAACAAAAACAAAAAAACAATCACGAGTTTGTAAAACTGAGCCACAACAAAAACAGCTAGGCTATTAAAAGGAATAGTTTGACATTTTTCTGATACTCATCTCATCTAGGGATCAATCTTCTCATTAAACTCTCCATAACAAAGCAACTAAGCCTTGTTTCCAAAATATTAATGTAAATATCAAATTATTCCTTTAACTGGAATGATTTAAAGAGCTGACAACGGCCATGAGCAAGCTTTTCCTGACAAACTGTTCCACCCCTACTCATTTAGTACCAAATCTGTCTGTGTGATGTCATTGTCCTGATCTAGCCCTCTAGTGTGACAGCGTCTCATCATCATAGCAACAGGCACAACAATAAACATGTAAACAAAAAAAAAAAAAAGAACATGGATAATTTTAAAGTTAATACATATTCATAATGTTAAACTACTACAGATAAAAACATCACTGGTGTGTATCTCCGAGTGCGAGTGTGTGTGTGCGTGTGCAATGTGTTCACACTGTTTAAGGTCATGTGCATACTCCAAACTCTCTGTACCATGTTGTATGTGGTAATTTGGTTAGCTGGTATGCTCAGCAGTTACTGCATGGCTTTTTACTTGAGCACCGAGTTTCAGGCTGAGTGCCATTCCAGCTGCTCGCTCCCTTCCAGGTCTCCTTGCCTCCTTTCCCCTCCAGCAGCGAGGAGGAACCAACCAATTGACGTGGGAGGGAGCAGCATCCTGGGTTGAAACTTAGCCTTCAACTGCTGTGGGATGCATCTCAATACTGCCTTATTCCCTCTCCTTTCCATTCCTTCATCTACTTTAGAGTGGGAAAAACAGAGGAGGGGAAGAGGAGGAAGGATGAGGAGTCTTTGGCATAAATAGAATAGAATAGAATAGAATAGAATAGAATAGAATAGAATAGAATAGAATAGAATAGAATAGAATAGAATAGAATAGAATAGAATAGAATAGAAGAGAAGAGAAGAGAAGAGAAGAGAAGAGAAGAGAAGAGAAGAGAAGAGAAGAGAAGAGAAGAGAAGAGAATAGAATAGAATAGAATAGAATAGAATAGAAGAGAAGAGAAAACCATGGCTGCTGATTTTCTATATTTTTCTTATTGTCAACAAATCTAATGTGCAGAGCCAAACCAACTATGAACTGATCTACTAACAAGTGTTGTGTGTGAATCCAAAGCCTGATAAATCTTATTTCTCTGTGCCATGGACTAGGAAAAACCTATTAAAAACACATCAATGAGCCACACTGCTGCACTGGGTGGCATGTTCCTTCACCATGAAGATTATGGTCACAGTAGTTTGATTAGAAACAGCCCCAAAGACTAATAACAGCGACCATGTATTCAGGCTCCAGAGAATGTAAGGTGAATGCCAAACTTCAGTAGCTTGTTGTGCTACATATCACAACCTGTTAACTTTATACTGACACTCTTTGAGAATTGTATAATGTAGAACAAAGTCAAGAGGTTGTGATATGCAGCACAACACGCTGTCTCTACTCTCTGTAGACTGAACACGTGATCGCTGTTATTAGTCTTTGGAGATGTTTCTAAACAAACTAACGTCATTTTAATCTTTGTGGTGAAGGAACATGTCTCTCAGTGCAGCAGTGTGGCTAATTAATGTGTAATAATAGTTTTTGGACAACAACAAATCTACAGCACAGAGTAATGAGATATATCAGGCTTTGGATACAAACATAACACTTGTAAGAAGATCAGTTCATTGTTGATTTGGCTCTGCTCATGAGATTTGTTGACAATAAGAAAAATACAGAAACTCGCCAGACTGCTCCTTTAACATTGAAACTTGTCCTCCAGCAGATAGTGGGTCTTTCTGTAAAGCTGTGGGAGGGGAGGGGTTAGTGAGGGGGTGGAGCCAGCGCTTTTGACTGACAGGTGAATAAAGCTGCTGTTGAACCAATAGGAGCAAGGTTAACAAAAATAAAAAAAAGAAAAGAGGAGGGAGGGGATGAGCTGCACTACTGATTCTAATGAAAGAAGCTCCCATAAAGCCACAAAATGACCCACTATCCACTTTACCACGCTAGGATACAGCTGTGTGTGTGTACGTGTGTGTGCGTGTGTGTGAGTGAGTGTGTGGTGTGTCACTGTGACCAAAAAACTGCATGTTAAATCAGTCCAATCAGGGAGAAAAGAGCTCAATAGTCACATCTCTTCCATTCTCCTCTCCCCTCTTCTTCCTTATCTAAACATCTTCCAACTGGTAAAAGAGAAAGAGAACAAGGAAAGATAGAGGAGAAGAGAGGAGGAAAGTCGGAGAGGAGAAGAGAGGATAGGAAAGTCGGAGAGGAGAAGAGAGGAAAGTCGGAGAGGAGAAGAGAGGAGAGGAAAGTCGGAGAGGAGAGGAAAGTCGGAGAATAGAGGAGAGGAGAGGAGTCCTGACTATTGATCTCCCTCCTGTTGAACAGTGCTGTTTGGAGCCAGAGAGTTTGGCCATGTCCAGTCAGAGCCATGCATAGACAGAGTTCTCGCCACCACTGGGCGTTTAAACGTTACAGTCTGTCTGTCTCTGGCTTCTATTGGTGGAGAGTCGCCATTTCCGGGTCATGTGACCTCTTGCTGCTGTCCCATTGGTTGAGTGGCCTAGTGGGCGTGGCCTAGTGGGTCTCTTTGAGGGCTTTGAGGAAGAGGGGGGTTCTGGGTAATGATATGATCCTAGAGAGAGGACAACAACAACAACATCAACAAAAACAACTAAACAAAACAACAACAACAACAACAACCAATCGGGTGCTAGGTGGGTGGAGCGTGCAGCAAGACAAGAGAGTGTGGTCTACCCTAGCATAGAAATAGAGGATGTAAAGCAGGCAGTGAGACAGAGCTGCAGACGGATATTATGTTGACTAACTCAAGAATTTCAAAATGTGTTGTGTGCAGACTGATTAGTTGCCTACTATTAAATGAACCGGCAACTATACAAAACAATTCTCTGATTCCAGCATCTCAAATGTGGATGTTTCTTTCTTTATCGTTGGTTGGACACAACAAGACATTTAAGGATGTCATCTTTGGCTTCGGCTTTGAGAACAACTAATCGATTAATTGAGAAAATAATGAACAGATTAATCGATATTCAAATTGACAGTGATCATTTAAACTGGAGCAGATCTAAATCTAACTACTTCACTGTGGCTGCTCGAACCCTTACTGATGTGCCAACAAAAAAGTGCTGAAAACATTATCATAAATAGAATAAATAGACTCAAGGAGTCACACAAATCATCCCTGACCACACGCATGATAATATTATTGAACAATTAACTATAATGTCAGGAGGTCAGGTTAACTAAATTCTACTTTTCTAAAGCATATAATAGACCACAGCTCTTTCATACAAGAACTTTTTTTTTTTTTTTTTTCAGAATTAGGTTGAGTTTTGTTTTATTTTTTTATTTTAGTAGTTTTTTGGCCAATAACGACAGGCATGCATGAGCACATTTAGTTTTATTTATGACATAAATGATGTACTCATGACTCATTACATAGATTTTTTGGCTTTTGTCAGGAGAAACATACAAATGAGTTACCATCCATACTCCTGTAGATCAAAGAGAATCATTTATTTTATTTATGATACAAATTTCTAGAATAGTTTGGACTGTGCTAGAAAAAAAACCTAAAATATTCTTGATGCAAACTTAAATAGTTTGTAATCACATTTTTTTTAAATATTAATTTTAATTTTGATAAACAATTACATAATACCATCAGGCTATATAGGATATTATCACCATATGCCAGTGTCTCAGTGCTCTGCTCTACAAACTCTAGGTCTATGGTGGATCATGCTGAAGGGACACATGCAGGAAGAAGGGAAACACTTTCACACTAATGTCCGCAAATATACACAAACATGCATGCACATACACGCCATACAAACACACACAAACACCACCCAGAGGTGATGCATGACTGGGAGGTTATCAAAGAGGCCCAAAGGAGTGTCAAGGTCGGTGAAAGGTCAAACCAACCCAGGGTCAAATACTGAGAGAGGGACAGCATCTCCACACCTGGCTCTGGGGTGTGTGTGTGTGAGAGAGAGCGATTCAGTGTGGAAATGTGTGTTAGAGTACTCTGTACTCACATCGAGAGTAACGTTAATGTTTTAGTTTTAATATGACCTGTATGCGTTATGTGAAACACTAAAGGTGAGGTTACGTGTGTGTGTATGTGTATGTGTGTGTGTACTCACACTGTGTGCTCGGGTCAGTATCCGTTGTAAGTTTAACATAGTTGCTAGGGAACAGACCCTCCCTCCCGTTGAGCTCTCCTTTCCACCAATCACAGTCGTCCTTGTTGAGCACTGTGATCACCTGACCCTTCAGGAAGGCCAGCTCATCGTCATTCTGGGCCACATAGTCATACATGCCGATCACCTGACACAGAGCTTCAGGACAGACATGACAGACAGGATGTCAGCTTTAGTCACATCTGAGGTCACAGAGATGAACTCAAGCTGAGTGATATAGACTGAATATGATGATATGATCTGTGCTCTTGGTTTGTGTCTCATGTCTTGTTAAGAGAGCTGAAGCGCTGACAGTTGACTGAACAGTTTCCAGATTCTACTTTGTTCAGTCTGTCTCTACCTGCCGGGTGGCTAACGCTAGCTAGTTGTAGCCTGCCTCATGTCCTTCTTTCTTTACAAAAAGCTGCAAATCAATTAGATCCATCTGACTTTTCTGCTCTGTCTGTGCTAAAACTCTACTTCATTGAAGCATTTGGTAGTGACAGTTAACATCTGTGTAAGATGACATAACCTTTATGTAAAATAAAAGCCCTGCAGGTCCTTTATTATTCTTGTTGAGCTTCAATTTTGCGACGCAATCTTGAAAATGTTTTTATCAATATTTGCCAGTCCTAATATGAACTTTGTAAAAGTAAAACTTTTATGTTAAATGTTTTTTTCTTTTTTGTACCTTTATGATTTATTCATTTTGTAGTTCTTCAATTTTTTCAATGTCCTACATCTTTTTAACCATCACACCTGAGACATTTATGTTCTTTCAGAGGTAGTTCAGACATATTTACCCACCTATGAACCTATAAGGTTTTTACTATGGTAATCTCACAACAATCAGAATTCCTTACATTAAGTTCAAATGTCAAAATCGGTGGCAATGTTCAAGTAATGAAGTAAAGATATCATAAGTCAGCTTTCAAATGTACAAATTATAGTGTCTGAAAAAATATCAGTCTTCAAAACATTTATTTTAGATATCGAGTAAAACAACTTTCTATTTTTAGCTAATTGTAACCAGGTGCCTAGTCTGTGTTTTAAGTGAACTCTGTGTCTGTGTGTGTGTGTGTGTACCTGTGCTGGCAGGAGCCAGTTTAGGAGGGGTGGGCTCGGTGGGTGTGGTCTTGCTGGTGCTAGGACTAAGCAGCTTCACGTAGTTGGCCGGGAACCAACCTATCTGACGCTTTTTCCCCCGGGCCTGGACCAATCAGAGCATGGCATGTTATTAGTCGTTAATCACAGAATCCGCATGTCTTACATTATGCTAGTATGCTATACTAGAGTTTAAAAACATAGAAGTAAATATTGATTATTTCAATTATGCCATATAATCTAAATAAAACACCAATGTATTTATTAGATATTAACCAAAATATTGATTTTAAAATTATCTTGATGAGCAATTTATTTATTCTTTTACTCCAACTTGTCATATATTTTATGCAAGGATAACAAAATGGACATTTCTTGACATATATTAGAGTTTCTGTGCATGTACCTGGAGCTCCCCCTCCCACCAGCCTCCTGGGTTCTTTTTCCTGATGAGGATGAGCTGTCCTGGAGCTAACGTCAGCTGCTCTGCTCCTGTTGCATTGTAGGGGGCGATCACCTGAGCAATCTCTGATGTAGTTAAGGACAGGAAGAACATGATATGTTATTTCTGCTCCTGTAACACATGAAGTTTGGTCTGTGGGGGGTTTCAGTTTCTGAAAAGGCATGGATATATAAATTAAATGTTGATGTCAGAGTTGATGAACTGGAACAACCATGAATTTTAGCTAGACATTTTTCTTTGACAGCATGAAGTACAGTACAGATTAGGCTACAGCAGCTCAAATAGAGCAATATTACGAAGTCACTGAGTGCTCACCTGGTTTTTTCCCCAGGCTGCCCGTCTTCCCTGCTGGTCCCAAAGACTAGAGACAGAAATAGGATTTAAAATTAAAAATCATTATAATTGTTAGCATATTTCCTAGGTACTGTAAAAAACTCTCAATTCTGGTCCATCATGAGATGTTTTTAAACTACATCTCACCTCTGAGGATGAATCCCGTGGTTTGACATAATTGGAGGGGAAGACTCCAGTCTTGCCCCCAACCATGCCTGTCCACCAATCCCCTTCTTTCCTGGTCACCATGACGATATCTCCTTGCTGGAAACTGAGGTCGCCCTGTTCACTGCTCTCGTAGGTGTACATGGCGATGTACTCTGTACAGATGCACGCAGACACATGTATAGAGCAAATGACAATTTCCCACCTGGCTTTGTGTGTATGTACATGCATCGTGGCGTGTGTTACCTTCTCCAGACTCTGAGGGTTTGGTTGGGGAAGGTGAGGGACGTTTTCCATTGGGTGGGCTTTCTGACACTCCAGACTCACTAGAAGAGACAAAAAACTTTATTATAATGGTGAAAAGTGAAAAGTGGTGAAAGTTTTACAATATAAAAAAAAAAAGAAAAAAAGAAAAAAAACCACAACATTGCAACAGTGTGCCAACATGCACAATGCAAGGACCTTGAAACTGAAGCAGCTAAATTGAAATTCAGCCATTATTTACTTTACTATGTTTTTCCTTCTGTGACAAGTCAAAATGTCTTCTGTGAAAAAGGACACCTGAAATGAAGTGAGACACACCAAAAAATACAACCTACCAAGCAGCAAGAGTAAAATCTAAATGTCATTTCCAAATCCAGAAAGTATCCAGTGTGCTATTATGGTTCTTTTAATCAATAACCTGGCATTTGATTTCTTGACTGCTCTGTAATTTCAGATATTCATAAAGTCCTAACTCTGAAAAATTTAAGATTCATACATCAAATTTGACTTTAATAGAAATTTGTCATTTTAACGTACCTAGGGTTTTTACTGCGTGGTGTGGCGCCGGATGGTGGTGCCATAGTGGTGGAGATGAGCTTGACGTAACTTTTTGGAAACCAGCCTCTCTGTCCAGTCTGCAGTTCTCCTAACCACCACATGTCCTGCTGCTCCAACACTGTTATTATCTATATGAACAATAGCAAAAATACAGTTACATTCAGTAGACATAATAATAATAATAAACAGCGCCATCTTAATAGGTCCCTCACTGCATTCACTTTGTGAGAGCGAGGGACCTAATAATACTACTAATACTACTACTACTACTACTAATAATAATATACAATTCAACAAAGTTGAATGAAAGGAGAGCAAAGAATTGGAACAAATCTCAGTAGGTCTCTACCTCGTTTTTGTTGAAGTTGAGGTGGTTGTCCTTCTTGGCTCGCCAAGGATACAAGGCCTGAGCCTGAAGACCTTCGACCTTCTCCCCCTGTCAAACAGTCAGAGAGTAACAGTCAATCTTAAATTCTGGTGTTCATGTATAAACATATCTGCAACTGATTAATAATCTGAAAAACATGGTTGTCAGCAAGGAAAAGGATTTTATTTTCTATCTGAAACATTTATTCAATTGAGTAGTCGTACTCTCCACTGTGATTGTGATATTACAGTACCTGTCCCAGCACAGGAGAAGGAGAGGACCCCGTCGTCATAGTAGCGGGTGTGAAAGCGGATCGTTGTCGTAGCTGCGCCGAGGGAACACTGAGTGATGGATTCTGACTGGTTGAAGAGGTCGGCCAGGCGTCCCATCCCTCGCTGTCTGACTGGCTGGCTGTATTTGAGGGCCAACTGAAAATATAAGTACAAAGATGACACATCTATAAGGAGTATTGAGATAGGATTATTAGGATATTTAGACATGTTAATACATTAATTTAAATGTCAATTTTGTGCCAAATGAAGTTGGGCTCTGACATCAGCAGGACTCACGTGGTACTGAAGTCGGCCCAGTTACTGTTGGCGGAGGACGTGGAGGAGGAGGTGTGTCCAGGTGCTGGGGGAGGCGTGCTCATTGGCTGCTGTGTTGAGGTTGGGGTCACAGAGGCTGTGGATCGCAGGCTAATCGGAGCTTCGCTGTCAGGTATCCGTTCAGCATAATTGGCTGGAAACCAACCGGTCCGCCCCCTGAGCTCTCCTCCCAGCCAACCAGGCTCCCCCGTCTGCGACTCATCCACCTATGAGGGCAGAGGGGCAGGATCAAGGTAATGAAGACACATATAAGCACTGACAGGGACACTGGCTGCCTGCCAGGGCTGCAGCAGGTGGCCATGTAACATCTGAGATGCAACAGTAAACAGTTAAAAATATTTATAATTAGTTTAACTGAGTAATATTTCTGGTGCTGACTAGGGAAGGTAGCAACGGTTAATCGACTAATGGTTCAGAAGAGTGTTCTAGGAAGTTTGTCCAATAATTCTGAGAGAGGAATCATATACATCCTTGATAAGTTGACTTTTGTAAATGCTGATGTTGTGTTCTGCTTCCTTTGCTTATCACAGGTTCTTATAATGAACAAGACCTTTTTATGTTTCTAATTAAATAATTTAGCTTTTATAAATAACATCATGATTAAATGTCTGCCCGTTTCATTTACTCTAAAACTTAAAAAATAAATTTCTTATATTCTATCGAGTTGCCATCTCATATCAGAATCAGAATCAGAATCAGAATCATCTTTATTGTCATTGTATTTTGTACAATAACATATATTTTATGTTAGTATACAGTTTTGTTTTGGACATCTGTTGTTTTAAAAGTCATTTTGAATAAGCATCAGTAGCAAGAGTAGATACCAAATTTTTCAATTCTGTCTAAAGACAATATGAACACTTGGAATAGTTTATGCTTGTTATAATCATTTCTCCTGTCATACTATCCATTAACATTAACAAAGAGGGCATTTTGTACAATACATACTGTAACTTTGGAAGATCCATCTTTGTCTAACTCAGACTCCTGAAACTTCAAGTTCAGATAAACTCAAAAATAAATTTTTGCACAAAACGAGAACTATTTGTCAATAGGAAGCGATTGGGCTATGGGATGAAATAACGCAATGTGTTTTCAAAAAACGTCTTAGCTTATGTATGTGGAAGTTTATTTATGGATATGTTGATGGTAATGAATGAAAATGTATGTGTATTCTTCACACAGCTGGTCAAATGAAATGGCATTCATTTATTCAAACTGCAAAGCTTAATGTTGCACTGTTAAGCACATTCAGAACTTTTCACATTAAGTGTGAAAATCAAACAAGTGTAACAACAGATCTGGTTAGAAAAAAGAGAAAGTCATTCATCCACTGGCAAATAAATGATCATGGAGATGACATGAAATTAACCAATAACAATAGTTCAAATGACTGCTGGCTTGTGATTGGTGGAGGCACAACACTGGGCGGGGGCAAGAACTTACCCATTCCCCCTTCACCTTCAGTTTGCACGGCAGAGAAGAAAGGACACAGTTAATACACACACCGCAGTCATACACACACAGACAAGACACACACACACACACACACACACACACACACACACACACACACACACACACACACACACACACACACACACACACACACACACACACACACACACACACACAAGCGAGCCAATACGAGTTTATTTGTTTTATATATAAAGTGTCATGAATAATAAGTTTGTATGTACACTTCATACCATAATTACATCTCCAGGTGTGATACTGATCTCATCATGGCTGCGGGCATCAAATGGATAGAGAGCCCTGTAATAGACCACCTTCACTGATTGATTCTGCTGGTCGAAGCTGCAGACTGGAGCCTTCTGGTCAAACAGACTGGGTACCGGAGCCTTTTCTGCCGCTAATGAACAGAGAAACACAGAGAATTAACAAAGTCTAAAACCCACCATCATCGTCTGCTGTTATTTAAACTTCAAGACAACACAGACTTTCTGGCTATACACATACACATATACATATACATATATATATATATATATTTATTAGGGGTGTGACAAGATCTCGTGTGACGAGATTATTATTCTGTTTCCATCACAGTTATGTGTTTAGGTAATTTAGGTAATTTAAAGACAGACCCTGCCTTATTACGTATAAAATAACAGGGCCAAATAAAAGTGAAGGCAGTGATTTGACGGACAAAATGTGACTCGACTCAGATGCTTCTTAACTGATGCATCAATGTCTAGATAAGACACAATGCTGCTTTTTCCTAACAGTCCTATGAGATAAGCATGTTTTGACTACTAAATTTTAAACCAACTCAGAGTTTATAGGACAGCCTTTTTTGACACAAGGCAATAATCTAAACATACCCTGAAATCAAGTGGAAGTGCCACATCAGGTGAATTTAGTTCCATAGAAAATCAGCCAAACATGCACAGGTTACCACTAAACACCAATCCCAGATTTTGGTTTCATTCGATACTAGTCATCACATACCTGCTGACGTCCAGGGGTCGGTCGGCTGGCTAAACAGCTTGGTCAGTTTCTCTTGCATGTCCTTCTTCCCTCTCCCCTCGTCCTCCTTCTCTTCAACTGATCCTGCTCCCTTTCGGCCCTCTTCATCCTCCTCCTCCATCGATTTTCTCTTCCTCTCCTCCTCTTCTTGAGTCACTCTGTTTAGCCAGGCATGAGGTGCGGAGCCAGGGGTGGGGCTAGGAGCTTTTGGGACAGAGCCTCCTGCTTCATCCCTCCAGGCCACATTTTCCTCTGATGACAACCTGAGAGAGAAACATGCAAAAAGGATTAACCTTTCTTTTCCTTTTGATTATTGTATTTTAAATGTATTTTCATGGCACCCGCTGACAAATACTTTTTTTCTTTCTAAATGAAATCGCTTTGGTAAAATTCAAGGCATTTGCTATTCTCTGGTATATTTCATTCTTACCTGCTTTCCTGCAGTTCAGCAGACTTTCTTTCGCTCGGTGTATGTATGCGAGAGTGAGTGTGTGTCAGTGTGTGCGTGTCTCCTTCCAGCTCCTTCTGTTTCTGTCTCTGCTGCCGGCTGTGGATTTCCCTCAGCTCCTGCAAGGCATTGTGGGATACAGGAAAGGAACAAGCAGTGAGGAGGAAGTGGGATCAGAGGGCTGGTTGCTATGGGTTACTGTCAACGACAACAACAACAACAACAGCAGCAGCAGCAGCAACAACAGCAGCAGCTATAGCGACAATATGTATTAGTCAGGTGATCAAGGCAAGCTCCGCCCCATCTAAAGTGTCACTTAGATGTTGAAAGCTCCCTGCCAGGTAGGCAAGCAGCTCACTTGCTTTTTGTCCTGAAAAAACAGCCCCAGCTGATTCTCAGCTGAAGACAAAACTGACTTAAGACCACCAAACTTGTCATTGCGTGTATCAAAACAGTACATAATAAACATGAAGTTAGCTCAGCTGAGGTACGTCCAGTCCTGTTTCTAGTGAGGAGCCTGGTGGTTTCCAATTCAATCACTGGCTCTGGAGGAAGGATTTGAGTTAGCCAAAAATGATGCATCAAACAAAAGTAAATAGGTGAAAATTGCAGTTTGAGGATTACACTTTGATTTCTTTAGGGTGTGTATGTGTAGGTATGTTGTCTACACTCAACATTTTCACACAGCCTTGTTCACTGAATATACGATCACCTGCAACTGGTCAACATCAACAACATTGAAAAAGCAAGTGAAGTGGCATTTCAGAACATACTCAACAGCACTTTGACGGCCTGTGAGACTAAGGCTGCAACAAATAACTATTTTCATTATCGAATAATCTGCAGATTGTTTGAACTGTAGTGTTCGAAAATGGTGTTTCCTAAAACCCAAGGTGACATCCTCAAATGTCCTAACCAACAGTCTACAACCCACAACTAAAAATATTTAATTTACTATTAATTGAAGACTAAATAAAACAAAACAATATTCACATTAGAGAAGCTGGAAAAAAGTGACTCAAAACTTTCAGTCAATGACAAAAACAGTGATTAATTTTCTGTATAACTATTTTGATAATTTATTGGTTTTTTTAGCAAAAATGCCAAGTATTTGCTGGTTTAAGCTCCTCAAATGTGATCATTTAATGCTTTTCTTTGTCATACATGACAGAAAAGTGAATATTATTGGCTCTCAACAAAATAAGGCATTTAAGGATCTTTGATTCTGGGAAAATAATGATAATGAAATGATGATAATAATTGATAATGAAAATTATTGTAACTGCAGCCTTAATATTATCATTATTAACTAAGGTGTCTGCTAGTCTGCAGATCAAGTATTGTACATTTTTTATTATTTTTTTATTTAGCAAAACAAAGTTAACCTAATTTAGAGTCTGGGGATTGTCAGCAATCAAACATAAAAAAGGTTTTGAGATGTCTTTCTTTATAACAACAAAAGCCTTGAAGGGGGGCGAGCATGTCACTGAAGGCGGGTTTTATCATTACTGGAGGCTGGAGCTCCAGACACAGGAGCTCTAGTCATGGCGGCAGGGCGGAGCTTGCACAAAGCACAATATGTTTGTGGGAGGGGTTAGAAGTAAACAAACAAACAAAAAAAAAAAGATGAGGGGGAGTCGGGAATGCAGTGGAGGTAGGGGCAGTTCTGTGTAGTCATGACAACCAGCTGTGCCATTAGAAACACTCGGTTACTATAACAACACAAGGCATCAATTGTGTTTCAGCCAAACAACCATGTGAGGAAACCTTCATGAACAAGCAAACCAATCAAACAAAAAAACAAAACAAAACGGAAGAGTAAAACTAAAACTTTGGAGAGACCAAATTACCTGAAACACATGAAGTGGAAGACAAATGAGACAAAACAGCATGCATACACTACTGCATAAATAGACTGGACAGATGCGCACATTCACCCAAAAGGTTACCATACTCTCTATAGTCTAGTTTATCAACACACTAGCCAAGTGAAGATCTACCCGCTTCTACTTGTCTGGCTGAAACATCCTTCTGTGGCATACAGACAGTAGCATTACAGTACAGTGTAATCTAGTAATCTAGTAAAGTAGCCTAGCATAGCAATTCCTCATCTAGTAAGCCTAACATGACCGCTAGCTTAGCATGTTAACTGCATACAATATTAACTATGGAATAGTCAGCCAGCTGGCTACACAGTGAGTTAACATCAGCTTGGCAAAGACAAGATGGGGAGCTAAAATGGAGGACAGATAGAGAACATAAAATATTTTTAAAGGACAAGAAACAGAGGAGGGAAGATAAAAAAAAAGACAATTTAGGATGAAAGGATGAAAAGAAGATCAAAGGAACAAAAGATAAAGCAAACAGAACTGAGGTGATTTGAGAAAGCGATTAAAAAAAGAAAAGAGAAAAAAAGAGGCATGAGTAGAAAAACAGGAAAGGAAGATACACAAAATAAAAAGAAGAACAATAAGAAAGAGACAGAGAGAAGGGTTGGGCTGGGAGGGAAGGCTGGGTTGTTGTGTGGACCTTTATAACGTAGTCTAGCCGTGCCAGACACACCCTGACGGCTGACACACACTCCTGTAGCTGTCCCTGCTCCTGGCACTGTAACACACACACGCACGCACGCACACGCACGCAAGACAGGTTATGCTTGAGTCCATATTTACACATTAATGTATTAAAGAGAACTCATTAGACAGCATTCTTCCTACATGTAAAAAAACCCAGATGATTGAAGATTTGACAGATGATAGCTTTCTGGCATTGGTTCAGAACATTTCAGTTCATCTGTGAACTCCACTCACAGCGTTTTATTGATGGAATAGATACTAAGTGGGTATTTAAATAAAAAAGAAAATAATAATTTAGTGCTTGTCGTTTCTAACCCAGTGCTATTCAAATAAAGAGTACCGTATTTTCCAGACTATAAGCTGCTACTTTTTTCCCATACTTTGAACATGCGGCTTATACAGAGGTTCAGCTTTTCTATTAATTTTTCTTCAGCCCACAGTGTGTGTGCGTGTGTGTGTGTGCGCGCGCAGGCCGCAGTCATTGACGGAGCTGCACGTAAGCTTGCTGTTAATGAATCTATGGTGAGACGGTATGTGATGAAGATTATCTGAGGCTGTTCAACTCTGACACTGAAGAGTGACAGTGGTATGGTGTTCATTAGTTTTAAAAGCTCAGGAGGAAGATAAATAGTGACTTGTGGCTTCAGTGCATGAGAGAATAAAGCGACTTTAATAGTTGCGCAGTTGCGCTTTAACAGTGTGCGGGAGGAAAAGGTGACAGTGATTTGGTGTTTAATGGTTTCAGTACACAGAAGGAAGAAAAAAAAGTAACTTAGTTTTAGTGCACAGGAGAAGATGAACAAAACCATCAATGACTTTTCTGTTTTGTTTATCAGCACTTTTATTGCTGCGTTTATTGCAGCACTGTTCGGAAACAATCAGTTCAGGTATATGAATATGGTACAAAATCTTTCTCTCTAAATAACTTATTTCTCAGCCTGTATATCGGCGGCTTATAGTCCGGTGCGGCTTATATGTGACTAAATATATATTTCATTAAAATTTTAGTAGATACGGCTTATATTTAGGTGTGCTGGATAGTCCGGAAAAAACAGTAGTTCTGGGGTAGTAGTCTGTCCCCTGACTACTTCCTACTAGCTAGTAGTAGAAGTAGTCAGCTAAGTTAGTGCAGCCTGCAGTAAACCTTAACGGACTCTGTATTGGATTTATGTTAAATCTGTTTTGTAAGCCATATAAGTGCTTATTAGTAAAAATACATGTAAATGTATTTCCAAAAGATAACCGTTTTGGTCAGTTGAATGTGTAAAATGTCTATTTGTGTGTAAATATACTTGTATCCTTAAATTATCATTTGGATGCCAAAATATGCTGTAGCTCCCTATCAAGTAAGTCACCACATAAAAGCAACAACGTAAGCATAATTAGCTGTGTAACAGACAGATTAGTTGGTAAATAAACATATTTTGTGCCAAATTGTCAGAGGTGTTACTGACCTGTAAGACCAGGACAAACAACATAGACCAGGATCAATACAATAGTACATGTGGCAGTGCCACTTGCAGCTTGACAGTTACAGTCAAGCATCTAGCTGCCTGGTAGAGGTAGCACAGTGCGGTACATATATTAAACAGCAGTGTCAGCCCAAACCAGGCTGTTTAAAGGTCTGGCTTGTTTTGGTTGAAGACAGCAAAGCTCTCTAAAGTGACTAAAACACTTGCAGCTTGCAGGTTAGTATGACAAGAGGATGTTTTACTAACTATTTATCCAATAATTGGCCAAATCCAAATGCAAAAACCTTTCTATACTCCAGGTCTGCTACTAGAAGTAGTGTGTTTGAGATATGATTTTATATTAGAGATTACATCTGCGCTGCAGTACCACCCCAGTCCAGCAGTAGCAGTGTGCTCTACCTGTCTCCCTCTCTGCTCCTCCTGAAGCTGGCGTCGCAGGGCTTCTATCCTGGCACAGTGGTTGGCATAGAACTCACACAGAGACTGGCATTGGCAAAGGAGCAAAAGGCCAATGTGGGAGATAAATAAAAGGAGTAGAAAATATAGAAAGGAAGGGTTCATTATGTGGATTAAACAAATAATATAACAGGGAGAAAATGAAGGCAAGAGGTCAAGAAGTACAGGTTGAGGAAGCAGGAATGAGACATGGAGTAGGACAGCAAGTAGAAGCAGAATAAGAAGCAGAGTGGAGCATTGGAGAGGAATAGTCCCATTGGATTAGGAGGACAGAGGAGACACAGCAGTGTAACGAGAGAGGATTTTGGGGAGGAGGAAGTTGTGTGGAAATTAAGGTGGATGGCAGTATAGTCAGATATATTTCACAGCTCAATGGTCTATGCTTCTGTTAGAACTACATCATTGCGGCATGGCTGCACTTTATTCTAGAGAAACTGGTGTCCAAGCTTGCTGGTTTTGTTTGTTGCTTTAAGGTTTTGTGCCACTTCCCCAAATCAGAGTGTAATGTGTAATGTCTACACTGAATAAAACCGAGAACCAACTTTATTAGATTAGCAATTGCAAAATCAATTTGTTGTGTTGTCTGTCTTCCTCCCTTTTCTTTTTCTCATTCTTTTCTCCTCGTTGTTAGAACAGACCAGAAGACTTACTCTCGTCACTTTGACCTGACTGAGAAAATCAGAAGAAAATAAGAAAAGAAAAAATTCTTCTGCGAAACATTAACAGACTGTTGAACCCTAAGGAATAAAATAATAATCCCTTCATCTTCCTCTCTCAGTAGAGAAGTGTTGGTGAAAAGTACATGAAGCTGGTGTCTGAGAAACCAGTGAATGTTTCCTATAAACAGCTAACACCAAAAGCACAGCTATGATCATTTATACACTGTAATAACACACTGACAGAACAACTAACACAGATACAGTATGCGGACATAAATATAAAAACACTGTTACTATGTTAAACTAGTGTGACGATGGAGGTCTGAAAGAAGCAAGTTAATGTTTTGCTTTGTGAAAATACCATGAGTTTGCAATGTGCTTTCCTGACAAACACAAATAATATGAATAATACACTATACTACATACATATATTACCCTTGTTTTGGATTCATGTTGCTAATCTTGCCAATCTCAGCTTGATTTAACATTTTAAGTGACATTAAGTAGTTGAATTATTCTTTTTGCTCTCTCATGACAGCAAACATTACTGTGATCAATCCACAGCATCTACTATATAGTTAATATGTTAACAAAGTAGTTTATGAAGACAATTGTTATTTACCCGGTCTAGCCCTGTCTGGGTTAATCAGCTATTTACCTTCAGCTGGGTGTTGAAAGCGTCTATTTCCAGCAGTTTGGCCCGGGTCTCTCTCTCCACAGCATCTAGCTGTTCTCTGAGCTGCTGTCTGCTGGTCTCCTTTTGCTCCACAGCCTTCTGCAGGGATGACAGACTATCACCTAAATACACAAACACAGACAGAGACGGTGTGAGATCCGGTTAGGTCAATCAGACAGATATGATAGAAAGTTCCACGCTACTTAGCAGTAAACAGGGCAGGTGTAATCCTGTTTTTTCAGGATGTCTTGACAGACATGCATTTCGGATTCATTAATTTAACTTCAAATATCAAAACCACCAAAGGTGGAGCAATAGTTAATGGGAATAATTATAACACTGTCAAAGAGTACCTAAATACTGTCCATCACAATCTACATGGTGCAAGAATGAGCATCTATCATTTATAGATTTAAGTGTGTGTTCAGTGTGTAGTACTCACGATGCAGGCTGTTCTGCTGAACTTGTTTCAGCTGGTCGTTGAGACTCTGCTTATCAGGAATTAGTCTTCCCAACCACTGCTGGGAGTCCTGCAAAAACATCAGAAATTATTATATTATATTATACATTTAAAATTTCTCAATCACAATTCTACTACACAAACAAGTTCTACAGTTTCCAAGTTTGTGTCTGTTGTCAGTAATTGCTTCTGTGATCAAAGCCACAGAGTATATGTTTTTGCGTACTTGCAGCTGCTGTTGTAACAGTGTGATTTCAGCAATGCGCGTTTCTCTGGTCTGATTGGTCTGCTCCACCTCTCTTCGCTGAGCAGACAAACGAAACCGCACATCCTTCAGTTTACCCTCCAACTGTGACTTCTTGTCATTCTGGAGAAAGTGAGAAAGGGACAGAGAGATGGAAAGGGAATATATTACATTTTTAGTATTAGTACACAGAAACAAAAAGTTCTTCTGTTGTTCTCTCTCACACACGCAACTGAAGCACTAGAACTACGAGTCATTTAAGTTATCTCCAGTCTGTTTTGTTTTAATTGCACGTTTATTGTGCCTCTTCCAGCATTTCTTTATACAGTAGTAGTCTGCAATGATTCTGACAACACGCCATCCTGCATGTATACTATATATTCTCTTATCTACTGTGTGTATTAAGTATATCTGATTGTGTGACGTGTGATTACCAGAGCCTCCAGTTCAAACTCCAGCGTTTTCTTCCTGGCTTTGAGCAGCACGATACTCTCCTGCTCTCGGTTTCTTTGAGTCAGAAGCTCCTGGCGACGCTGCCGCTCCCACTCCAACTGACGCTGCCGCTCCAACTCCCGCTTTGCAGCCTGAATAGACAAAACACACACACACAAATACTAAACGCCATGCTTTTTTTCCTGTTGTCACAATATTATAGCTCAAACGTCTACATGAGATTAGATATTACATCATATTATATTCATAGAGTACATTATACATAACAAGCCATCTGTTGTAGGAGTGTAAATTAGACTATTTAATGTAAGAGTTGAGTTTGAAGTGCCGCAGTGAAAAGGTCTTTAAGATGTGTAATTACATCTGTAGCAGTTGAGCATCAAGTCAACCATAAATCCTAAATTAAAATGTAGATACATAGTAATCATCTCTCCTCTCTCTTTCACACCTCTCTCCTCTCAATCTCTTTGCGTCTCTCCTCTTCTCTCTGCCTCTCCAACTCTTTCTGTTTCTCCAGCTGTTTTTCTAATTCCTGTTGTCGTCTCCTCTCCTGCTCCAGTCGCTCGCGCTCCTGAAACACAAAAATACAAGGATCAACTTGTAGAATAAAACAAAGACTATTATTTTGTTATGGGCCACTGCATTTTTATTTCTTCCTAGTTTCAGCACTTGTAAAGAAGGTGAATAATGTTGTGGTCATTGAATAATGAGCACAATGGCTATCATAAACGCAAATGTTTTTTGATCTTACATACAAGCCATATATTTAAATGTTAAATGAACAGTGTGTAAATGAGGAATCCATATAGTTAAGATAATCTAGATACCTTTCTCTCCTGCTCTTCTCTCTCCAGTGCAGCCAGCCTCTCCTGTTCTTTCCTCTGCTGTTCCTGCAGAGCCTGACGTCTCTTCTCCAACTCAAGGTTTCCTCGCTCAAAGTTCTCCCTTTTCTTATCCTCAAATGTTACTGTGTGGAGACAAAAAAAGCAGATATAAAGAACTTATGTCTATGATGCAAACTTTTAACATCAAGAACATAACATGTGGGGGGAAACAACACAAGAGCCACCATGTTTCTGGATTTTTTAAAAGATATTTCTGCTTTATTTTGCCAACACAGTTGGCTTGTGGAGTGGTCAGAAGTGAACATAGGATTAAAAACGAAAGCAGACTACAGTGTGATGACTATTCAGAGAAGATGATGCTAAGAAGTCAGCTGTTTTGTGTGCCAGTTAAACACAAGAATAAGAAGCAGGGTTTTATGGTGTCCAAGCAGCTAACAGATCACACAAACAAGAAAATGCTATTGTTTTAAAGATGTTCAGTAACCTGTTAGAGCTATCACAGTGGCAAATTAAAGAGTCAAGTGGCTAAACTAATTGTCCCATTGTCCCAGTTTGACCAGTATCACTTACCTGGTAGTTTCTTATCCTGGCTGCTCTCTGTCTCTTCCTCCACCTCTTCCTGAACGCTCTTCTGGTCCGACTGAACACTGTCGCTACGCACACGCCTTTAGCACACAAATTACATTGACAAATCTAAAAACCCAGCACAACATAAACAGTAATAGATAAAAAACACAAAACTATTTTGACCTGTATTTTATCCATGTTTCTGATGTTTCTTAGCAAATCACAAAAAAGAAGAAAAAACTAAATATAATATCAGTTTACTCACAGTTTCAACTAAAAGTCGGTGACCAGTGTTTAACTCATGTATACATTAACTGTAATTCATATGTAATTGTGTATATCAAGACTAGCATACTGTCTGTCCACAAGTCAATTAACAAGATATTTAACAGTAGTATTTACCTGAATGTAGGTGGGAGGTAATCTGGTGGTAACACAGGGGGTAGCGGCAGACCGGACATAGCCATGTCTATGAGGTGCATGGCCAAGATAAACTCTTCAGCTGTTAGCTTTCCATCCTGGTCGATATCTGACAGACTCCTAAACAAGAAACAGTTTTAACAAATTAAATTTTTGAATACTTGATGTTTGTTAAAAGTGCTCACCTATTTTGATAAAGATTTAATGGTTGGATTTCCACGTACTGACCATATTGTGGCCAGCTGGCCCTGCGGAAGACTGGACTGCATCAGGATAGTGCGAGCCTGCGGGCCTAGAACATGTACACAATCACACACACACAGAAACACCCATTAACGAACTTAAATGCTGTGGCAAACGGCAAAGAAATATGATCAGATATAATAACAAGTAAGTGTTAGTGTGGGTGTGTGTACCAGTGAGGTGTCCACTCATCATCTTGTCATGGGAGTTAAAAAGCTGCCTGTATTTCAGCCTGGAGGACTGAGGAACAGCCCAATCAACCTGAACCATGGCAGACTGGCTACTAGAACAAGTAACAGAGCATAAGAAACAGAGTAAAGTGATGATGATGATGAAGAGGCGCAGCAAAGGACTACAATGGTGAAAGCGAACAGGAAACTCAACACTTAAACACTTTGAATGTTAAAGGATTTTTACAGTTTAAGTTTTCTGACAATTCTGATACTGTGACATACCCGGCAGTATCAAAGGACGACCCCTTCTGCAACTTGATACTACTGGAACGATTAAATGATGAAGATTTGTTGACAGAGGAAGCTGTGGGAGACAGAAAAAAGTGAAATATAGTCTGAGATTAGAGACTGTCAACGGAAATTTCTTCTGACTTCTGACTTTATACTGACTGTGTGAAAGCGCCTATGTAGCAAGATTTATTTTCTCTTGCAAAACGCTCTAACAAAGCTACACTCTTTCACAAAGACATAAAAACATCAGCTAACGATCTAAAATGCAAACATGAATGTGTGTATTATGTGTAAATAGGAGCCTGGAGCTGAGACACAACACAAACACATCAGCACCATGCTTCCCTCTGTGTTGGTGAGCGTGGCTGATACCTGGGTGGGAGAAGCCTGAGATGGGTTGCATCATGCCTGTGGGAGGAGCTCCGTTAGCAATGGGCTGGGGGAGAGGAGGCGGGGCAGATGAGACGAGCGGGGGAGACACTCCCACGGGGAGAGGCGGCAGGGGAAGTGGGGGCACGCCTGGCAGAGAAGCTGAGATGGGAGCCATGGAGGGCATTGGAGGCATGCCTGGAGAAGAACAGATATACAGTGAAGAATTGATTGTCAGATATTTTCATACGAGAGAGAAATACTAGGAATATTTCTCTTTCTCGCTGATATTATATATTTATACTAGTAAATTGAGTGTGGGAGCCACATAGCTAGCCTATTACTATTACTTTATACTGTGTTTGTGTTGTAACTTTTCTGAGGAGTACTGAAGGTGCAGTAGGCAAGAGGGAGAGAGCAAACATTTTCTATATGACCTTTGAAAAGAGAAAGTGACATTAGTCTTATCAAATACATCAGAAATGTACTGCAGCCTTATTTCAGGCCCAAGAAGACGTCAATGAACCCTGAAGAAAAGCAGTTATCAGATAAAATGATAACCATCAATGTTATTACATTAAACTGTGTGCAGTGCTTCCTCTTTATTGACTGAGCAGCAGTGTACCATCACAGCAAAGAAATACCACCAAATTTAATTAAAATGATCACTGTTTTACAGTAGTTTTACAAATTCTAAAATCTAAAATTTCATGCAAGATAAATAATTTGGATGAAATTATTTTATTAACACAGGCTGACATAATTCTAACTGCTTTAAACATCAGCAATTGTTTCACTTCCACAGTACACTGTGCTTTTATGTGTATCTTACCAAAGCCAGTTGGTGGGGGTAAAGGCAGTGGGGGCTGTTTCATACTGGGGGGTAGCGTGGGAGGCAGAGGGTGACCCTGGAGTTTCAGTTTGATGAGTTTCATGGCGATTGAGAACTCATGCATGTCCATACGACCATCACTGTTCATGTCAGCCAGGGCCCTGAGTGTACACAGAAAACAAATGTATATTACTCAATATTTAGGAAGGAGTGATTAAACTGGAACAATCATCGGTGTGAACATACAATTTGAACTATGTATGTATGTATTTTTTTAAATAATGAAATGAATTACCGTAAGTGATTACTAAATGTCTGTTAATTACATCTGGGCCTCGTAACTCACCAGATTTGGGCCAGGATGGGTGGGGGCAGTCCTGATTGAAGGAAGAAGTTCCTGGCCTGGTCACCTGACAGACAAACGTGTGAAGTTACAGTACAGAAACAAGAAGAATGGCTGCTCCTGACTGTGTGGAGAAAGTGTGCAGTGTTCAGACAACAATGACAAAGCTACAAAACGACCAAGCGTTGCCAGCTAAATTGTCTCTGCATCACTGCTGAAGTGTTGCTCAAGCGCTTGGTGACATGGTTATGTCTTTATGGACTTGTGTATCACATTCATTGAGACTTATCTTTAATAGCTACTAAACATGATTTAGTATTACTTACACTGGAACAGGAATTGTAAGCGAGAGAAGGGGAGTGTAATTGGTGAAAAACACATGATTGGTCAGCGTTCACTGCGTCATTGGAGCTCAATTCTGATTTGTAGTGCGTAACGCCACGTAAGTGTCAGCTTCACGTCGCCGGCTTCTATTTAAAATTAATGCAGCCTGTTATTTTTTTGCTGGTAGTCTGAACACAGCCCAAGGACATTAAATAAAATGTGGTTAACTCGAACTTTTTGCACTTTTCCTGAATCAATACAGTATTGTTTAAGTAAGTATTCCTGTGTAACCTCAATGATTCCTTCCGTTTTAGAAATGTTGATTTCAGATGATGTGATATAATTTAGCTTCACTTATTTAAAAGGTTAGATTATAATCTAGTGGAATAATCTTAATCTTAAATTGTCGTGTAGATTCAAAACAACTGAATCTCTCTTTTGAAGCTATATTCTTATCAAATGAATGATGTAATTTATCATGAATTTTATTTTATCACTCACATTAAATTCCTATAAAGAACACAAGCACAAGGACCTTTATTGACATTGGCCTTGTTCATGTCCTTATCTCACCTTACCCCTTATACTGTAATGGTACATGTGGTCTGGAGTGTAGATAAGAGAGAGACAGAGACAGACAGACAGTTACCTGTGATGTAACCTCCGGCAGTCGGAGAGAGGCTGTGAAACTGCTGATCATGTTTAGCTCTCTCATCCACTGAGATCAGAAACACATCTGGACCTAACACGCCCAGAAAAACAGAAGGCAGAGGGAGAAAATGTGTTAGGAACTGCAACGTGTGACTAACAAGTTGCAGTTCCTGTTAGAGGGTTCCTGTTAGAGGATTCCTGTGAGTGGCGTAAGAACTGGAGTAAAGATGTGACTGAGAGCTAAACACTGACTATTGTTGTTCCTGAGAAAGTCCAGTACATGACTAATCTATGTTTGAGTCAGTAAGACTTAAGACTTACAGATTTACTGCCAACTGACAGGGATTCAATGGGTTATTAAATCTGATATGTTGCAGATCATTTCACTAAAACATTCTCTGTTATGGGTTTTGCTGTGTCTCAAAGTCATCTTCATGACAGAAATATCTAAAGAACTGAGTATTTACAATTTATGTTCACACTGTACAATAATACGCAAGATCCTGACCACTTCCTGTTATTTCCAACTCCATTTGGTGCAATTTACTGGCAATTTCCAGTTGTGATGAATCATGCTGAATCAGGTTTAAATGCAAGAACATCTGCTGCTATCAGAAAAGTATTTTTACCCTTTATCAACTATAATTGGAAAGATGTTGGTCATGTAACTTCTGCCTCTCCTCTGATGTCTTTCTATGTGCTTGGCAGCAAGAATGATAAATAGATATCTTCTAATGGACTGGTAAAATATTATGGTGGATTAATAGACCATTGTGCTGTCATCTTGCTTTAACTACTCACAGGACTCTTAGTTGACAACTCTTGAGAGGAAAATACAAACATCGACTTACATTTTTTTCATGCACACACATACAGACCTGTGAATGTGGTGGGGAACTGCGCCATGGTTCACTCAGTCTTCTGCAGCTACACAACACCTGAAACAACACATTTTGAAGAACAGATTTAATGTTTGTCATTCTGCCTTATTTACTTAAAAAGATCACCAAGGTCAGCAATTCAACTAGATCCTTAAAAGCATACTGAAAATGGACCCAATATTGCCTTGTTACCTGCCAAAGATGCTGATACAGTAGACAAACTATTTCACAGTAAACAATTTCCAGCACGAGTCTGGAGTTAATTTTCCACTCTGCTGTCCTTCAATGCTGCTGTTGTGGAATTTTTAGTTGGTCTACACCTCAGTGAGCTTAATGGATGTATTGTTCCTGAACCTTTGTTTTGTTTAATTAAAGATGAACACAAAGAAACACAAACATGGCTTTAAACCTTTAAATTCCACATTTTCAACAAGTCTAAATGAAAACTACATGAACTCAGCATCAATCTGCTGTTGTCATCTGGTATTTAGACTACTCCAAATCCACAGGGGATTGGACCATGTGTCAGCCATGCTTGTGCATGTTAACAGAGCTGCAGAGCTTCATTTATGCAGGGCAGGCTGCCTCAGCATACTCACTTGTTTTCACACTCACTCTTTACACACGTCCTAAGTTGGGAGCTGACCACAGTGAACACAGTTTTATACTATTGGCTGGAAAAAAGCTCCACTGTAGTCTTTTTAAAGTCAGAATTTCTTTCAGGCAATACAAATTGGAGAGTAACTAACTAAAATACATTAGACATAGGAAATTGCTGTGTTGTCTAAAAAAACATGAAGTAGTTATAGTTATAAAACAACTACTGTATCTTTCTGACTATAAGGTGCATCAAAAATCATTACATTTTCTCAAAAATTGGTTTTGTATTTTTGTGTTAAAACTGTACAATGTTGAGAGGGATCCGAGCATATTTGATGCGGAAATCGCCCATTTAAACTTGTATTTTTGTGTTAGCCTACAACTGAGAGTAAATTAGTTGAATAAAGTTCGACGTTTTGTTTTTCGCTTATTGCGTCTTATAATCCAATGCGCCTGAAAGCTTTTCTGTGTAATACATGATAGTAATTAGTAAGCATTTTGTAATATTGATCAAGACATCTGAAGGCATCACTGTTGGCGCTAAGTAGTTATAAAGTGACTTTTTCACCATTTTAACGATAAAAAGATTCATTGAGAAAATAAATGACAAATGAATCAACAGTCAGACAGAGAGAGAGAGACTGACACACCTTTGCACTAGTGGAGGTATGTTAATCAGATCCAGACCTGCATCACTGTGCCAGCAGCAGCCCATAATAATAATATGACACACAGACAAAGAATTAGCGTGTGTGAGTGAGTGTGGGTGTGGGTGTGTGTAAGTTGCTGACTTTAGTTCTTCAATGTCATGTCAACAAAAAACACAGATTCCTTACGCAGGGTAAAGGATACGGAGAAGGCTGTTTAAAGGGTCAGTTCACTCAAATTATTAAGCAAATTTTCCCATTTAGCCCTTGCAGTATTGAGCCATGCAGATAGTATACATTTCATTTTATGAGGTTATAAGACCACAATATATTATAGCTGGATGGAATTTAGTAGTAGTACTAAAAAGAAAAAACTCAACCACAAACACTAAAGTAGAAAATTGTCCTTGGCCTACTGAATGGTGTGTTACTGTGTCCCATTATCATTAGAGTGGGAGGACAAAGTAACCAGCTTAACTAGGTCAGAGGAACAAAGCCCACCCTACACACAGACACACACAGACCCACAGCTGCCTTGGAAAGGACGGTGAAGCACTTGGATAACTACAGTAAATTTGCTCTAAACCAGCGATGGGGGTCATCAAACTGCTCTCTTTGTGTCATTTGATCAAATTCTAAAGTGTTTACTCCAAAATGATTTTAAACACCAGCACCATGTAAGGAATAAAGCATGTTAGTTTAGTGACAATGTGATCTGAACTGACAACAGTATATATGGGAAATGCCTGCTATAAGCAACTTACTGTAAGATGAGTACTGTAGGAGGTAAATTACAGTAAAGAACACAAATGTGTTTTCCTCATGTTAAGCTAAAGGAATTGGATCAAGATTTAATTTAACTTTTTATGCTGCCAAACTCTTAAGAGATGTCAGGTTGCCAAGACTCGGTCCGGCAAAGAAGCTGCTTTTGTCTACAACCTCTGGCTTTCCGCAAGATAACTAACCAGCAACCCCCCACCCCATGAGACCGGGGGAATCGATGCATCGATGCAACTTTTTCAGTCCCAGTACCGATACCTGGAGTCTGGGTATTGGCCAATACAGAGTCCTGATCCGATCATTGATAGTATTCATTGATCAGTATTCATTGGTATTAATATTTAATCATTTGACTTCTTTATTTTAAGTGCGAGTGCAAATCTTTGTTCAGTACAATGTGTAGTCACAGCTATTGATATAAAGAATAAACATGAAGCTCTTGACTCTATCCACCACACATCTAGTTATCTTTTGTGTTCTTGGGTCTCTGTGTACATGTAATGCATTTGACGGATTAGTCTGTATAATTAGAGCATTGGGATGTAACTGGAGTGTTAGTCTGTTATCAAGGCCTGTGGCAGATGCCCCCCCCCTCCCCACACACACACAGAGAAACAGACACACACAGATTAGGGTCCAGATTCTCATTTTTTCCTCTATCCCTCTCACATTCCTCGTTTCTCTTCCATCATGAATTAATTCAGGACAACTGCAAATGAATGTGGATGCTCTGTGCAGCCTGTAACATTCTTATAATTTCAGATATTCCCACTATGTACTGTTACATTACAGAAATCTTTTTTGCTCTGAAATTACTTTTCTGGTGTTCCCACTTCCATTCGTGTCACCTTCTGATTGAAATAGCGGTCAAGTATCTCATAAACAGTGCAGTATGTTTATGATCATGAACACACTACTGATGCTCTGGTTGATAATACGACAGAGGTCAGGATGTTCTGTTTCTGGAAAGATCAAATTAAGCAGCAGCTTGAGCCTTAATTCCCATTACTTATTCTTAGATGCATTGTGATTCTCTCTTCAAAAGATCCACAATAACTCCTGAGAATTTAAATATAAAGCATTATGAGTAAGCATTTTTATTGAACTATAGGGGAAAAGGGAGCTGACCTTACAGTATACACAGCATGTTATATCATGGAAAGATACATATTTCAGCTATGCAACAGACAAAAGTAGATTACACATGTCCAGGAAAAACAACCCACTGTTGATGCCAAACCAATTCACCCTCAAGCAAGAGACAACATACTGTTACAAAGACACACAACAACAACCAACGCTCTATAACTACTAAATAATAATGGAAGAAATTTTGCTTGACTGTTTATTAATATCATATAATAAGAAAACGCATGGAAAAAACAGTTTTGTCAAAATGCGCAGTTTTGTTTTGTAATTGGTGAATCGGATTGATCAGTGTTTCCCAAAGCCCAAGATGACGTCCTTATTTTGACTCACTAACAGACCACAACTAAGATATTCAGCTTACTGTCATAGAGGAATAAAGAAGCCAGAAAATATTTATATTTATGAAGTTGGCATCAGAGAATTAAGACTCAAAACAATTATCAAAATACAGCTTACTTGAGTAACTGGAGCAGGATAACATTATAACTCTTTTATGGTTTGTCTTGTTTGTTTGTTTGTGTAAATCCCACCAGCACTTTTTGCTCCCACAACTGCCTTTTCTATTATCAGCCGGTCCACCGTGCCTTTAGTATAAATATTAACATGACATCATTTCTTCTGTGTTTAGTTACAGAATTTTGCAACAGCAAAAGTCAACAATCAATGGGCCGGACACATCATAAAATGACTGTTTGCTTAGTCTGCTGTGCTGAATAAAACTCCCCAATCCTTTGGCACCTGATTCCTCATTGTTGTAGTTTGAAGTAGAGCATAAATGATTAGTTAATTAATAGTGATTGACACTAAATTAATTGCTGACTCATTTATCAAGTAAGTGCAAAGGCATTTCTTCCATTTAATATCGCTGCCAATCAAACTTATTAGCTACTTGAAGACATGAAAGATTTAATTTGTGACTTTGGTAAATTCTGATGAGCTTTCTTCATCATTATTATTTATTATTATCATCAATTTCAAGGCTAAACAATCAATGGACGGAGAAAGAAATTATCAAAAAAAAATTATCTGTTGACTGCAACTATGGTGGTGTTGGTATTAATAACTGCAGCCTCTTCACATCAGCATTCTCTCACTCTACATACTCCCACATTTAACACACACACACACTCTCCACTGTCTCTCACTTTCTCACCCACACGCTAAAGACACTCACTCTCAACACACCCTCTGACCCTAAGCTCTGCATCTCGTTCTCCCTCCCCAACACACACTAAAACACATTCTTATCACATCTCTGCCAAATGGTGAGGCCAGAGAGAAGACAGGACCCCCACCCACTGAGCATAAACACACACACACACACACACACAATTACCACTGCAGTCTCTCCATCAGCTCCCTCTGTATCACCTCAGGCTCACCTCAGGCTCCCTCCTCCCATGTCCTCTCCTTATGCTTGCCAGCCTCCACAGCCAGCTAATGTTAGCATGATTACAATGTAAAAACTGATAGCAAGACCAAAATGCCTTAAATGATTACTACTGGAGCTGCAGCACAAAACGGGCTGTAAGATTATTTTACTACTCACACTATATAAAAAATGTCAACATAAAATAAATTATGTGACTTTGTTGTTTAACCCTAAGCAGGTTTGCAGTAGTAAGGTTGTCCATTCATGGTCTAAGTACTAATATAAAAGGTACTTCAACTGATCAGTCAACCCCAGCTTATAGAGCCAAAAGCAGCCTGACCACTTTATTGTCCCAAGAGATGCTGTTGACTCTTAATAAAAATAAAAAAAAGAGACAAAAATCCCTGAACAGCCAGCACACCACAAAATAAAATGATGATTAATTGTATAACACAAGGACACTGTATACCCTTTATATTTGTATTGTAGAGAACAAGTAGTTTAACTGATCATCAGTCTAACTAGACTGTAGATCATGGCTGTGTGGGGACCTTAATTAAGGTCACTTTAGCAAAGTGCATGTACAGGTAACCGGAGACTATTCCTGGACGAATGGCTTTATATGAGAGGGATGTTAGGTCGTCCTTCATGGTTTGCTACAAAATGTAAGTATATTATATTCATCTTAGAAACCCACTTGATCCGTCAAGCTAATTTGAGCCTGTTGAAGATGTTTTACCACCTTTTTTGTTTATGGATTATATTGTGAATTCTGGCCTTTGAGGCAGCTGGTAAATAAATTGAACAATGTGCTGTGTTGAAACCAGAAGTTCTGGGACTTGTTGGAACAAATTGTTTTATATGTGGTTCTGATTTATGTTGTTTGAAGTATGACCACAAAGTCACACCCTTGAGCCCAGCTCAAGCTTTGAACTTTCTAGAAAAACAGTGCATAATCATATTGGTAATGTACATCTCTCAGAAAACACAATGTCTGGATAAATCCATAACTATCTGAGTGTATCTGAGTTTGCAGACCAAAACACATGCGCACCACATTGCCTCAATTTTGCTTTGTTTGGAAAACCTGCTATTGTTAGTGGAGCATATTCAGAGGGCAGTGCTCACTTAAAAACTATCAACTTCAATTTTTTTCAATTCTGAAAGCTGACAGCTTCACGATATTTCTTTAAACAACAGTCAGGTGCCCATACAAATACTGAGATACTTCAGTCAAATCAAGTAGACATCTTTCAACATTTAGGCTTTTTTTTTAAATCTGAAATTCATCCCAACTTTAAGAGGACCTGTTAGCATCTGCCGTTACCATGGGAACTGGTCCTCACTGATCAGAGCTCAGTGAATCCTGTCAATCAAAATCCTGATGTGACATCCCCTGATGCAGGCTGAGTGGGCTGTTTTCAGTAACAGGAAAGGTCTATTTCTTAACTCATCCTCACTTCCTGCATCATGATGCTTTCTCCTGACAAGGCATTTTTCAGATTTGAAACAGATATTGGGCCACTCAGATGGTTGTTTTGACCAGTGTTTAACTAGTGACCCTGTCAACTGCAGACACTGTCCGTGGTTGTAGTATTGCTGTTGAAAACACAAGCAGAACATATAATGTCCTTGTAATAATAATAATAATAATAATAATAAATTAAATTTGTATTGCACTTTTCATATATAGTGAAGTGCTACAGTAATAATAACACAAAACAAACAACATAAAGGAAATAATAAGTTTTCACACTGGTGGGTCACAAGTGAAACAGGGAGTAGGCTGGTCGAACCATGTGACCACACAGTTCGTACACAATATCTGGCCATAAACTGTACTTGTTGACAAAGCAGGTTCATTCAGGATAACTGTAAAAAAAATCCCATAATAGGTGACAGATGCCAACAACATGAGCTGGCAGCAAGGCATTTTGCTGTTGTGAAAGTGACTGATGAAATATGGATATTAAAGCTAACTTGTGTACACTTTGTTTTGTTTTTTAGGAGGACATGTACGTCTTGTGTTGGTGTTTTCAACAGCTGCCGTCACTATGAGCAACCACAGACGCACTCCACTGATAGTCACCAGTTAACACGGTCAACCGTCACCCCGTAACACCGGACAGCTGTAAACATCAGTTTTGACATTAGAAGATGCTCGGCTAACTTGTCTGGCCGAACACTGTCAGTCAGTAACCTTGCTGATTCATCACCTTATTCACAAGGAACACCGCTGATAGCTAGGCTAAAGTTAAACCACAAATAACACCAATGTTATGTCATAGACAGGCAGTGCTGCAGTGATTTAACGTTAACGTTAGCACACTAGCTAACAGTTAGAGAGTGACTGGACTGCATAGTGCTCAAATATCTTATCGCCTTGTTCATGTTGCACAGACCGATATCAGATACCTCCCACACTGGCAACTATTACAGTTAGAGACTGACAGTTGCAAGCTACACCAGGTAAAAATGACAAACCGGTCGTGCTAATGTTAGCAGATAGGCTAACCAGTGAGAAGCTAACGTCAGCGCGCTTAGAGACATTCTTCCACATCTCACACCCACTATATACACTCTGCTCTTACCTCATAGTTCACTTTCCATCGCCAAATACTGGACAAAGCAGCTCTTTGTATATTTATATAGCCATATAATGAGGTATCACCTCCCGAATCGTGCTGTTTTATCACTGAAAACCCCTTTCCGGCGATTCAACTGTCGCTCCGGAATCCCGACCGATTGAGGGGCAGTTGGAAAATGGGGTAACGTTACTACGTATCGCGAGATGTCATATGACTATAATTAACAGCGATGTAATCTCGCGATTTGTGGAGCGTGGGTTTGCAAGGAGATGCTGTGACGGATTAGTACCGCTGTCGTATACACGCTTACATTTCTAATGCATTATAAAGGGTTGGTTCTTATAATGGGCAGTATGAACAGGGGGGAATGTTAATTCTTACACCTGTTGTTTTAAGACAGACTTAAAAAAAATAACGCGAATTCGTCCTTTTAAGACGACCACAGAGGATGATTTAGATGATTTAGTAGGGCATGGCAGTCAGACCATTTGACATCTGACTTGACATATTTATTTTATATCACAGATCTAGATATGTTTGTGTGTATATAGTTTACGTTTGTATTATACTCCTTATTATCCAGTAGTTGGCGGTATTGTACTAATTTTAATAGCAGAAAATGTAAACAACGAAGAAGAAGAAGAAGCGGTCAGCTGACTCGAGCTAGTCAATTTAGCATCAATTGTCTTCTCCAGGAGAAAAAAACTACACAGCAAGTAGATGAATTGGATCGTTTGATATTTCGGGTCATCTGTCGGTCTCTACATACATACAGGTGTAACAAACAGTATGAAAGGTTTGTATTGCAGAGTCGGTGTCAGTGATGCTGAGCCCAAGTTCGTTATTCAGGAAACGGTGAGTTTGTTTTGTCTTTCATGCTCTGACAGTGCATGTGGCTGTTGTTTCTCATCATTATATGTATCACACACACATTAAAGCACCAGATCAGGAAGAGCAAACAGACAAACAGTGTATCTGCATGCATGAAACACAGGCTCCACCTGCAGACACCACTGCTGCTGATGTCCCTGTGTGTTACTGTCAGGACATTATGGTTAATAATCTCAGGACTTTATCTCTTTAATTAGATTTATTCAATTTGTGCAGCTCCACAACTTAAAAATGTTGGATTGTTAATTAGCTACTACAATATTAGGGATAAGAGGTAAAAGCTTAACATTTCTAAGCAGTATACAAACATTTAATACATGTTCATAACAATAGCAAAACACAGTTGTAATACTATAAAATGTCTTCATAGAAGTTGCTGAAAAATAATGTACGTTAACAAACACATATCTGCTTGCAACATTATAACACCATTATAGTGTGTTATAAACAGGTAATTCATGTATGTATTGTGCTTATATACTAAATAGGGGGACTTGTAAAGATTTGTAAATTGTATTATGTCATTAAAAAGCCCACACTGATTAGTTGATTAGTACGACTTACAACCTGATGATTTAATAGTTTTAGATTAATTTTTTGCCATAAGTTAACTCGTCTGTCTCTCAATGTGACCGTTTGTCTCTGTCTGTTTTCCTCTCCAGACTCTCCCAGAGGTCTTAGGCAGCCATCAGGTCAGAGTTCAGGTGAAAGCATGTGGACTCAGTGCACTGGACCTCAAGGTGACAAGAACCGTTAAATTGAGTTTTATGTGTTAAATGTTTTGAAATATGAACCTTAAAGAAACTTACGTGAAACCCCTGCTGTTCAACTAACTGACCACATGAACAGATACTGTTGACTGTAATATTAAAAAATCAAAATGAATCAAACCACCAAACTTCTGATTAATGGATGACCGCTGTACCTCTACAGCTGCCTCAGTCTGTGTCACTGTGTCAGTGTGTGTACACTTGTTGTAACTCATATCCTTGCCCTTTACCCACAGCTGAAAGTTTGTTGCTGCACATTTGTATTATTCCAGTAAAAGTCACTGAATTGAGTAACTATTAACCAATTGAAATGTGATCAATCAATCACAGCTGATATGTCTGATCACTGCTCATGTGTCTTGCTCTCCAGTTACTTGAAGACGTGGGCATGCAGAGAGATTTAATTCCTATCGGCAGAGAGGTGGCTGGGGTCGTAGTGCAAGGTTGTAAACACGCAAATACAGTTAACACTCGTGGTACATGATGCTTCCCAAGCACAGCTCTGGTTTACCTCGTTTCTATTTTTCCCCCTCAGTGGGTCCAAAGGTTGCCTTTTTCCAGCCAGAGGATGAGGTTGTAGGTAGGAGACATGTAGTTATCTGAATTCTGACTCTGATTGTATGGGACACATAGAACATGTGATGACAGGAATGATGAATTTTGTTGCATGCATGTTTGCCAACACCCATAAAACATCATATATATTGCAGGTATTCTTCCTCTGGATTCCCCCTGCTCTGGACTCTGTGATACTATTGACATAGATGAACATTATTTAGGTAATGTGTGTGTGTGCATGCACAATTCTACACAGATGCAGGTTCTATTATATGCATGTTATTCCTGTAATAAGCAGCTGCCATTATTATCACAAAGTCTCACAATACAATCAAACTACATGTACAGACTCTTTTCTCATGATGAAAGTCATCTTTTTTTTTCCATTTAACCTTGATGCCTTGACTTTTTACAAAATGCTGCTTTTACTTCACTACTTTACTTTACCACATCAGTCATAAGTGTTTCTCTTAAGGGACTCCTTTCTGGCCACCTTTCATCTGTGCCTCATGCACTTCAAGGTCTAAATCAGCCCTGACACATTTCCACTGATGTTGTTAAAATGTTAGTGTTGATTAATGTGTACTGCCCCTTATAAATAAAACATGTAATACAATCCTTTAAATTTTCCGTTGTCCAGTTCAGAAGCCAGAGAAGCTCAGCTCAGTGTGTGTTGCCGGAGCGCTGCATGACGGACTCTGTGCTTACACTGCTCTACACACACATGCTCACATGGCAGCCGGACACACACTCCTGGTTTTGGACGGAGCCAGCGTACGTAAAAAACATCAAAGAATTGGATGCTTTTTGCATACCGTGGAACTTGAATATCATCCACAACTGTGTTGGGGGATATTTAGTTGCATTTTTCCCTTTTTCTCAGTCTTTTGGCCTGATGTGCATCCAGCTGGCTTGTTACCACGGAGTTAAAGTTCTGACAACGTCGCACTCGCAGCAAAAACACACATTCCTGGAGCAGCTTCGGCCAAGTGTAGGTCTGTAAAGGCTAATTGTTTTCATGTCTGCAGTTCACTTTCACACGCATTTTAAAAAAAAAACCTTAACAGCATCTGTAATGTAATGCTTTAAACACCGTCTTCTTGTTTTCAAATTTATTCTCACTGTCCAATCCCAAGAAATCACAAAAAAATCTTTTTTTTAATCTGCACTCTTTTTTCACTCTTTAACTTTCAATCCTTTCTCTCCTCTCTCCTCCACTTCATCTTTTGCTTAGGTGTTCAGGAACCTCTCGTGGGTGAGATCTTTTCTGTCTTTCTCACTGACTTACTTGCTTGCTTTCTGCTTGCTTTGGGAGACTTCTGCTGTTAATAAAAACGAGTTGTCCTATTGCAATTTAATTGTGATTTAAATCAATGATAAGACATGAAAAATCAGTCATCTCTAAATAATGCTGCCACCATGTGGCCAATATAAAAAATGGAATTTAAAGAGCTTGTGATGAGACTATTTGGTGGCATAAAAATGTATTACAAATCAGAATGACTCATGATAGCATGTGGCTGCGTCTGTGTGTGTGAAGCCAGGGTCATTCCAGTCTTTGATGACTCATCAGACCTACTGCCGGTGGTTATGGAGGAGACAGGAGGACTGGGAGTAGATATAGTCATAGACTCAGGAGGTAAAAGCACTTTGTCTTGTGCATAGTACTGTATGTCCACGACATCTCTTAAGATTTTAACTCAAAGCTGGACTCCAGAAACAAACAGAAATTCAAACATGTCTGTGTGTTTGTGTGCCTCTGCATGTGTAGTGCGTCTGCAAGAGGACAAAGAACCAGAAGAGACGAAGCTCCTCCCACACAAGCATGACATCATCAGCGTGTTGGGAGTGGGGGGGCACTGGGTCACATCCCACCAAGACCTGCAGGTGAGTATTCATAATGGGATCAATTCACTCAGCCTCCAAAATCTCAAGTAAAAAAAAAAAAATCTATAAAATAATATAGTTTAGAACACACTATAATGTAGTTTTAAGCAGATTTATGCGTTTATTGATGCCTGTATTTGTCAACAACAAATACAGGCTTCTGTATTTGTCAACAACAAATACAGGCTTCTGTATAAACAGATAATGAATGACAATGTAGTAAAACACAGTTGTAATAATATAACATGTGCTGGCAAATACTATGTATTAATAAACACTTAAACCTTAAGTCCTCATATCCGCTTTTAACTATAATGTGTCATAAGCCATTTATTAACATCAAGCGTAGATCTGTAATCACTGAGTGAATGAATGAGTTTGGATTTTGGCTAAATATCAGAGTTGTTAAATAGATTGTGGGACAATCAAGATAGAAACTAATGATTTTTTATTTTTTTTATTCTTGGTAACATGGTTACTTGTCATCAAACCCTTTACAATCCTACCAAGTGTCTGAAGGCTCTGAATTAAATGCAGTACACACACCTGTGTCTCTGTGTGTTTTTACAGTTGGATCCTCCAGACTGCAGACTACTCTACTTAAAATCAGCCTCTCTGTCTTTCCTCAACCCTGAAGTCTGGACTGCTTCATCAGCTCAGCAAGGAAGATATCTCCGTATCCTCTGCCAATTGCTAACAGTGTGTAATCTAACAGATTATCATCGTGCACATAGACGGTCTCCACTGAAGTCTTTGTGAGTCTTTAACAGCCTCGTGTCAGATATTCTGAAGGACATTGTGGAGAAGATGTCAACTGGAGTACTCAGGTAATACTATACACTCTCGGTTGTGTTCAATTGTGTTAAATTTTTTGAGATTTGTCCATGATGTAAATTTCAACCCTGTGTTGTCTTTTTAACAATCATTAACTTGAAGCTTCTGTGAAGCTGCTGGTTGTTTGATGTTGTGTTTAAAACTAATGCAAAACCTCCCTTATAGATGATACAAGTGGCATTGTAGCGATCTGATATAACACACATCTGCATTCACATTTTTAGTGCTCATATTTTCTCTCTACCTGCTGTAAATTATCAGTTAAAAAAGACGCACTCCCTGATTTTTAAGCACCAAATAGCTTATAGTTGAGTCTACAGACCGTAAACTATTATATACGTGTATGTTATCACTGAGGTTATTTTGACTTGTCATAGTCAAAATATTGCAATATTTTCAAGATGCACAAACTGATGTATATATGTAGATGTATAACTTAATCAAAATGTCTCTCTAGACCTCAACCTGAGGATGCTGTCCCTCTGTATGAAGCCACAGTTGCCATGGAGACCGTGCAGCGTCACCAGAAGAAAAAGGCTGTTGTTCAACTGTGATCAAAATACTCTGCTGGGACGCTAGTACAGAATTCACAATTCATTAGGATCTGTTCTCTCTGCTGGTTGAATGTTTAATGTAGCAGTGATCGAATATAAACAGTCAATAAATATTATAAACATACTGGGGTTTTTTTTGAGTGGGGGGTGGGATGGATCAGACCAGTCCCAGCATGCACTGCGGGGATCACAAGATGACATCATGGATCCAGTTTTCAGTCTAGTTTATTTGACCCGTTTGACTTTAAACTGCAGAGGATTAAATGTTTTTCAGAGTAGGAAACGATTAATAACCACAGTTTCTTGCAGTCAAACTGCATCACTGACGGATCATATCTCATCAAGAGATTTCACAGCCCTGTTTGCTCCCATGTCCTGTCTTCTTCTCTACTGTTCCTACTCACAATTCTGTCTTTTATGACAAGTCCAAAAGGCCCAGGGTGCATAATTTGAAAATGCATTTTTAAGTTAAGAACAGACTCTTAGGATAATGAAGATTATCTATCTAGATGATCTGGTCTGATAACTCTTAAAAACAGAATCAAACCTGTGATCCTCTGGCTACAGGACATCAGGCCATCTTCCTGCTTCCATCAGCACGAATGGTCGGCAAGCAGGAGAGTAACCAGTTCAGCCAATAACCTGACTTATTACAGCTACTGATCAGAGCACCAATCAGATGTCAGCTCACAGCGTCAGCATCAGGTTGGCATGACAACATATCGCCCGATTGTCTCTGCGAACTTTGCAATATTTCAAAACAGCTTCCCAGGATGCACCTCTCCTCCTGTCGCAGTGACTTCACTACGTCGAGCTGCTCCCTGACTGACTGGTCACACTGCTGGAGCAGATGGGAAATCTACACACACACACACACACACACACAATTAGATATTAAAATAAAATAAAAACTCTAAAGACATTCTGATACTTGATGAAGTGTGTGCGCACAAACACAAACCTTCTCCAGAGCTGCGTGTGTGTCTTGCAGTAGTCGCTGACACAGAGTCAAAGCTGTCTGAACACTCCACCGCTCTCTCTCTTCACACACCGCCTGGCCGAGCAACACCGCCTTCCACTGCTGACTGTGAGAATAAACACACACATCATAGGATTCATTTATAAACACATACACTGCCAACACATACTAAAGACCAATTGAAAGGATGCAAGTTGATCTTCCCTTTAATTCAGTGCATGTGTGTGTGGTCTTACTACAGTGTTTGTGGGAGGGACAACAGTCTGAGAGCCGTCATCAGCCGCCAGCTGGGGCCTTCGCTGGAAATAGTGAGGTTACTGAGTGGGAGGAAGAGAGAAGAGGGATTGGAAAGATTTTATGCATCAAATTTTACATTTACTTAAATTATAATTTCATCTGTGTGTGTACAATATGGAACGGCAGTACAGTTTAGCCTAGAGAGAACAAAAGGCTAGAAGTATTTCCTAAAATCCCTCCTATAAGAACACTAGAATAATCACAGCATCTGTCCCATGACAATACAACATGATGAAGTCTTACTGAAGGAACTTGTTCTCTTTGAGGAACTTGAGCTTCTGATCCAGACTTTTGTCTCCTCTTAAAAGCTCACAGAGGAGATCTGAGGGACCAGAGTGAAACGTTAAAACATAAAAGACAAACCGAATCTTTCAATAATTACATATTTATCAAAATGTAATAGCTGCTACAAGCTATACAAGTTTAAGTTGCACCAAAAAGTGTGGAATACAAAACTAGGGAAAACTTATATTATTAAACTGCTACAGTATTCTTCTATTTTCTAAAGTATTCTATTTTCTAAAGTATTTTCCTACCCGTGTCCACATATACCACGCTGTGCGGATTGCCAGGGGCGACAAATCCGTACTCTAACAGTAGACGCTGGTTATCATGGGAACCGTAGTTAATGAAGGCCTGCTGGTAGCAGAGTGTCCCCGAAACACTCCTGATTTCATAACATCTGGTCACATCATTGAAGTTTGCTTTTACCTGATATCAAAACAATGTTTTTTTTTTAATGAATGTGTCAAAGATTCAAGGAAATACACACGAGTACACAATCAACAGTTAGATACATCCATCTACTCATAAGAATGTGTGTACATCCATGTGTTTACCTGCACGTCAGGCCGGTGGTTGAGCAGGTCCAGGAAGGGAGCTAAAGCATAAACATCTTGTCCAGACAAGAAATTGTTGGACGGGTGAGACATGAAAACGGAGCGTGTGTTGACACTACACCATGCCCACCTGGAGGAGGAGGAGGAGGAAGTGTGTAACAGCTTCATCATCGTCTGAATGCTAGACAGCACAATACATTTCTAGTCTTGAAATGTTTTCATTGTGATAAAGCCTTAAAGGGAATTGTTAAATCAGTGATTTACTAATTTAAATCACTACATAGTACTGTGAAAAGGTTTTAGGTACTTTAAATGTTTCAAGTTTTATCCATTTTGCATTACCAGCAAAGAGGCATCTGATTGGTTCCAAATGTATTTTGCAGCATGACAAGAAGCCCAGACATACAGCGTGTGCATACCTGATGGCCTCATATGTCAACACCTCCTCAACGGGCCGAGTCAGGATTGGCTGCAGGGATCTGCATGAAGAATAAACCAATGACAGCTGGTGATTTTGTTGACATTGCTCATGATACCAAGAGTGATATGAACAATAGAAACTGACAAAAACTGCAAATTAGGTTTGATCACACCAGTTCTCTGTTCACTCCCTATTTATTTTAGTATAGCAAGAGGGTGAGATTCATTTACTGTCTGTAAACTTACATTTGACCTGTAATATATAGAGACTCACAAGCCAGTTAGAGAGAGAGGATCTGTTCTTCAGAAAGTAGTGAAAGAGCCTTTATATCCTTGTTTATATATTTACATGATGAAATTTGCAGCAGTTTCAGTGAGTTTAATGACACGAACACGGAAATAATTTGTTCTGGTCATAATTATTCCTCCTGTTCACACTGATCATTTGACAATCTCTTCATAAAACGCTTACAATGTAAATGATCACATGAAGACTCGTATAAGCTTCAGAAAAAAAACAAACTTTTTTTTGCACTAAGTGTGGACACACTGTGGATTTTGTCCCCATCCCTTACGTTGAAAATATATTTGAAATGGATCTTTTAACAGTCAGTGTGAACTGTTAAAGTGTGTGAAGGAATGTTTACAAAGAGGAAAACCTCTTTCACTGTTCATATCGAAACCTGACTATTTTAAGACAGACTTATGTGAACTAGTCCTTTAAGGTGCAGTCACATGATGTTTCAGTGATATGTCCAGCAGGCTGCGTTGGTTTCTCAGGTCAGAGCTCACCTTTGTTCAACTATGACTCAGTGAATGTGCTTGTTCACCTCACCTGAAAAAGTCTTGATTGGAGGAGTGAATTTCTCGCACAGCCTCTCTCTGCTCTAAAGCCCGCCTCCGCACACTGGTTGGCAATACAACCATGACATCATCATCAAAATAACATGGGCAGGTGTATGCGGTGGGCAGCACGTCGATGTAAGGGAGCCAATCAGAGGCCTCTTCTCTGTGCCGCTCACACACCAGGAAGACACAGAGCGCCAGCAGGGGACTGATGCGAGACGTCCAGCTGTGGAGACAAATAGTGAGTCTGAGTCAATCCTGTTCTGCCTTCTAGACCTGATGCAGTGTTTTAATTATTACAGGGATGTTGCAATGGATTGCATTAGATTTTACTGTTTGTTATTGTTCCCACCACTGTATTTGGCTATGTGTGTGTTTACCTCTTGATATACTGTCCCAGGTAGCTGTCCAGAACTGTTGAGGTTGTGAGGAGACAAGACTTTGGCAGAGAAATTAACAGCTGGCCGGGCTGATGAACAGAGAGACAAAGATGTATTATTTTACGGAGTAAAAGTTACGGGTTATGGATCAATGCAACCAAATCAACCTTTTTTTCTTCAAAGTCAAAAGTCATTTGACTCTAAAAAACTTAAAATGAGATTCTATGATGAAATCTATAACAGCTTTAAATCATTTGCCCAATTCAGCCCTTTGTTTATGATAACCATTACACTACATGAAGGGTTATTATTAGCTCAGACTTTCTTTAAAGCCATGAAAACCACAAAAATGTTGAGCTGAAAAAAGATCAAAAATCACTCAAAAAGATTATTGATCATCTGTATTAACTCAAATGCACCAGTGTGTGTTAGCTGGCTTACCTTTACATTCTTGAGAGCCTGCAGTCCTCTGCCTGTGTCTGGACCGAGAAGGAGCAGGATACAAAGAGAAACTTCAAATCAGATTGTCATGCACAGGTTCAGAAGATGAATGGCTGAATGTATCAGTCAGTCATGATCCAATATGTTACATTTATTTAAAAAAAAACCTTATTCAGTCCCTACTGCTGATTGTCCCTCTGAGCAAAGTATCTAATTAGCTACATATAGTTATTATTATATAATGTTGTTGGACATAGAAGGACACCAGAGTCGTACCGGTGAAGACGGCCGGCTGCAGCAGCGTTGAGGTGAATCCTCGATGGTGAAGAAACCTCATCAGTCTCACATACTGCGACTGGTGACACAGAGAGACTGAGGAAACAGAGACAGACTGAGGAAACAGAGAGACAGACTGGTGACACAGAGAGACTGAGGAAACAGAGACAGACTGAGGAAACAGAGAGACAGACTGATGACACAGAGAGACAGACTGATGACACAGAGAGACAGACTGATGACACAGAGAGACAGACTGAGGAAACAGAGAGACAGACTGGTGAGATAGAGAGACAGACTGACAGAATGACACAGAGAGTTGTTTGTACCTGACTGGACGATGTTTTCACTTCTCTGCCTCCTCTTTCTCGCAGTTCGTCCAACTCGACATCCATGGCCCCTCATAACCCCGCCTGCACCTGTCACATCGTGGAGGGGTAAAAAAACAATAAATAAATAAAATAAATCTCTCTCTCTCACACACACACACATTTTAACATTATTTTTCAGATTAGGTTTGTTAGTTTTCAGCTTCCGACCTCTCCTGCACAAGTGTTTGTTCACTACGAATTCACATATAACTGAGGAGATGAAGGTAAAGGTGTTTTTCCTTTTCTAACAAAAAAACCCACAACTGCTCATTTCAGCAGGTGTTCATCTTCTGATCACTTTCATCATCATAACCCTAACTATCAAACTACCTAACTATCAACAAAGATTCTCTCTTGTATAAGAAGGAACTTACCCTCCAATGACACAACAAATCATGACAGTGTTTTTATATTCCTATATTCAACTTGTATGCTTGCTGTCTACTCGATAATCCATTGAAACAAATAGTTTGCACAAACATATTCATGTTCCTTTAAATATATACGCAATTCGTTGTAAATGAGTTTAAACAGACACTCAAACAAGTCATCTGTCTCCTTACACTAAAACATGACCACAATCCACCGCAGAGTGCTGCACAAAAGAAAAACAGTATATCCAACATCGTGATGAAATAGATTAGAGTTAAACAGCAAATATTTTACCTTAACAGTATTCTCATCTGTATCAAATCTTCATGCTGCACGGAGGCTTCATGGACAGCTTTCTAAACCACGTGGTTAGCTTGTTTTTCCGGGTATGCGCACTGATCTTGCGCAAAAACCTCCTCGTTTTTCCTTCTTTTTTCTCCCATTTTGCTCCGCAGCGCTTCTCTGCTCCGCAGCGCTTCTCTCCTCCGCAGCCTCACTCAGCACCAGAAGGTCAGTAAGAAGACTTACTTGAACCCTAAGATACAGTAGAGACTTGCTTTAATGAGACTGTGCGTTTTTTGTTTCCATGCTGATCCAAAGTTTGATCTGCTAACGTAAAGAAAAAGCGCGCGTGAGCCAGTCAGTGTTCATTAACGTCAAACAGGATCAGGAATTTAACTTTCGCTACTGCAATGTTTAGCATGACTAGACATATCCACGGCCTGTTTGCACCAGTCACTTTCATAAATAATGACGTGAAGTCACACAAGGTTTTAAAAAATTAAAATTGAATACATGAAAAATACATTTTAAAAGCTGTTTTTACGTAAGATTTGCCAACAAGAAAGAAAACAAGTTCATGTTTTTATCTTCCATAGGAGTTCAGCAATAATTTGTTACTTTATTCCAGTTTTCTCTATTATTAGACTGTTAAAGTATCATCATGACTCAGCATATTTTATGTTCTTTGAATCAGCATCGTAATTTCTGACTCGACAGGGTTTTGAACATGGACTGGCTTAACAGGATGCTGTATGTTTGTGTAGTTTCTGTTCATACATTGATATCTCTCTGTGGACAGCCATGTCTACCAAGGTTGCCGTGGTAACAGGCAGTAACAAGGGCATCGGTCTGGCCATAGTCCGAGCGCTGTGCAAGCAGTTCCAAGGAGATGTGTACCTCACCGCCAGAGACGTGTAGGTCACTCACCTGTTAACACCTGACGGCTCCACGGATTGTGATATTATTATACTGTTATCCACAATGACACTTGCTGCAACTAACAATAGTTGTCATATAACCATTATCTTTCATTATTATTTTTTATCTGCTGATTTATTTTCTTGAATAATCAATTAGTCATTTGGTCTATAAAATATCACTAAATGGTTAAAACAGTTCATAACCTAAATATATTTAGGTTATATGTTGGAAAAAAAATTATTAGTGTAGATTAAAATAACATAAATGTCAAGATTGTTTTTATTGTCTCCTGAAGGAGAAAATGATGTTGGACTGAAAACAGACATGTCACAAGTAGAGCCACTAAGTGACTAACATGTAATAAGTCCATGTGATGGTTGCAGTGGTCGTGGTCAGGAAGCAGTAGAGTCTCTGGCCTCAGAGGGACTGAAGGCCATGTTTCACCAGCTGGACATCAACGACCTGAACAGCATCACCACCGCTGCTGCTTACTTCAAAGACAAGTATGGAGGAGTGGACATCCTCGTCAATAACGCTGGGATAGCATTCAAAGGTAGGATTAGACTGATATATGGAGCCACATACGTACTGTATGTAAAAACATAATTATCATTACTACTGTGACTACTAGTCAGACATACTGAATTTGTGACTGAACTTATTCAGTCCTCAGTCTTTTCAGAATGCGTGATACATGGCGGTGGGAGCATCATGCTGTGGGGCTGTTTGCAGCCTCAAACAGACGGAGCGTTGTTCAGGTGCATGGCATCATGAAAAAAGAAAATTATGTTGTCATTTTGAGGGATAATATGCAGAAATCTGCTCGTAGTCTATCCTTAGGTGGTCGCTGGGTCTTCCGACAAGAGAGTGACCCAAAGCACACATGGAAATTGGTCCAACAGTTCCTGAAGGAAACCAAAACCAATGTCCTGAAGTAGCCTGCATAGAGCCCAGTCCGTGCTCTGAAACGCAATTTGGACCAGCTGGAAGAATCAGCCAAAAACAGAATTTTTATCACAACTGTAACTATTATGCTAATAATGTGTTTTAGAAAAGAAATTAGTTTTATTGCTTCTTAACAAATAGAAAATGACAAACCGTACTCTGTAGACACTTTTTGGATCATTAACTGGGAGCATTTAACTGGCTACATCTCAACAGGCACTGTGAATGAAAAGCATCAATGGTGCAACCAGTCAGTGCAGTTCATTATATATTAAATATTTGAGTTTGGGGGTGTATTCAAACACAATTCTCTCTCTTTCTCTGTCCTTCTCTAGTTGCAGACACGGCTCCATTTGCGGTCCAGGCGGAGGTCACCCTCAAGACCAACTTCTTCGCCACCAGAGACATGTTGACTCATTTTCTGCCGATCACTAAAGCTGGAGGTACATACACAGAACTAGACCACATCTACTGTCTGCCTGCTGTCTTTGTGTCTATTTTTCTTTGGATGTCTTTATTCAGGAAAAGTTGAAAAAAAAATTATTAACAGCAATGTGGGCCTGGTCCAGGCTCCTTCAAAGGTGGGTTAAAAGTGACATATAAAATGCGTTTCAGGTCGTGTGGTGAACGTCTCCAGTTTTGTCGGCTCCCGTACGTTGAACCAGTGCAGCCCGGCCCTCCAGGAGCGTTTCCGCAGCGAGGACATCACAGAGGAGGAGCTGGTGGGACTGATGCAGCAATTCGTGGATGAGGCCAAGAAAGGCGAGCACAAGCAGGGCGGCTGGCCCAACACAGCGTATGGCACGTCCAAGACTGGACTGACGGTATGACCGACTGAGCTGTTCCCCTGTTGCCCTGTTGCACGTTGTGCAGAAAATGTCCAAAAAAGTTAAATCAGACAGATTTATATCATCCTCTGTCTAAACAAGGATTTCAGAAACTCTGATAGGCAGCATTATACATACTGTATGTGTGCTTGTGTCTTCAGACCCTGTCCATGATCCTGGCTCGTCGTCTGTCTCAGGAGAGACCAAATGACCAGGTAACTGCTCCAATACGACCACTTTTGATCAAACTATAAAGAAACCATCTCTTCAAAAAACATGTATAAAAAAACGTATATTTTTACATTATACTGTGTACAACAGCTTCCTCCTCACATTTACTATTATTTTTACAGATCTTGCTGAATGCCTGCTGTCCAGGCTGGGTGCGCACTGATATGGCCGGCCCGAAAGCCTCCAAATCACCAGACGAGGGCGCTGAAACTCCGGTCTACCTGGCCCTGCTGCCACCCGGAGCCACAGAGCCTCATGGAAAATTTGTCTCTGAAAAAGAAGTGCAGCCGTGGTGAAAGGGGCCTGAGTGTGTGTGTGTGCGTGCAAAAGAAAGAGTATTTTCATTTCAATACTAATTTTTCAAAAACCTGTCAAAACTTGCCCACATTTCCCCCCTAAAAAGAAATATGTCCATCATCCGAGGAGCACTGAAACCAAACCATAACGAACATAAAACCAAAATTTTCCCGGGTAGCACTACAGCGTGGTGTGTGTGTGTGTGAGTGTTGAGGTGTAAAAATAATCATGCGTAAACACTTTCTAACCACTGGTGTTTCTTATTGAACTCAACTTTGCCTTTGGTAGTATGAACACTTTCATATTACTAATGTTCTGTTTTGTCAATGAGAATAAAATATGTTTTTTTAACAATAGTGCTTTTCCATCAAATACATTATACTGCACAAATAAATCAACACTTTTTCAAAAAGTTTGTCAAAATGTCAGTCAACACTAACAAAATTACATTTTTAGGACCAATAATATAAAATGGCAGATATATTGGAGCAGGAAGTGGGAATTTGAAGTGTCAGGTTAACAGTGGAAGGTCTCTAGTGTCAAAGATGCACATGCATCATTCTGCACACCTCAAACATTCAAATGAAGTAACATGTTTTTTTAGTGGAGAAGGTCTTTAAAAATCTACACAAAACTTTTGTGGTTTGGTATCAAAACACTGTAAATAATCTTAAAAAAAACCTAAACATTTCTTCTAGTTACTTCAGTGTTTGAGCTTCACTGTGCAGAATGATGTACACACGTGGACAAAATTGTTAGTACCCTTCGTTTAATTAAAGAAAAACTCACAATGGTCAGAAATAACTTCAATCTGTAAAAAGTAATAATAAATAAAAATTCTAAGAAATTTAACCAATGAAAGTCAGGCATTGCTTTTCAACGATGCTTCAAGAGAATTATTTAAAAAAATAAATTTACGAAACAGGCCTGGACAAAAATGATGGTACCCCTAGAAAAGATTGAAAATAATGTGACCAAAGGGACATGTTAATTCAAGGTGAGTCCACTAATTAGCATCACATGTCTCTACAAGCAGTAATCAGTCAGTGGGCCTATATATATATAGAATTTTTATTTATTATTACTTTTTACAGATTGAAGTTATTTCTGTGACCATTGTGAGTTTATTTTTATTAAACGAAGGGTACCAAAAATTTTGTCCACGTGTATATGTGCAGTTTGTTCTCACATTCACCTGATGAACTCTAATCTGAGATTAAAACGTGGGCCTATAAACACGATTTCTGACATCCCAACTAGTTTGGAGCCGTTCCTGGTTCAGTATGAACTACAGTGCACAAACACTATGAATGAAGCAGGAGACATCTTGTGTGCAGCAGGTAAACCTCTGAAATGAATAATATTTGCATATTTACATATCCTGGATTTTTAATGAGTGAGACGTAGATGGCATTTTATGGATGTTAACAGAGTAGTTTATGGGGAGGAGTATTCAACAGTGGTGCGCAGTTACGCCTCCAAAGACAGACTGTTTTTGCGGTTACGCGCAGTAATATTGCGCACAGCTTCCTGCACTTTTGCTCCCAGTTGTTTCGACTGTCTGCAGCTTCACCAACTGACCAGCCTGAGGTAAGAAGCCTCTGCTCTCCTCTAACATGGATATTTAGTGACTTCATTTTCATGTTATATAATGTCGCTATTACTTTGCACATCCGTTCATTTCGTGAATTAACGACAACGTTTTGTGATATAACGATATAAAGTAATGTTGTTCTAACATGTTATTAACGTTATAAGTTGCTATCTAGTAATAACCAGGAAGCGCACTGATTGAACACTTCAACAGGAACACATGTGCAACCTAAAGCAATCCAATACAACAGCTCTGTCAATGATACTGTTGTGAAGCTTAGACACTTTGGTGGTGAACTGGAGTACATTAAGGTGTTCCTGATATTTTGTCCACTCCATTGACATACATGAGGCTTTCTGAAAATGTCAACAAAAACTGTAAATGTATAAACTTCACAAAAAGCATTAGACTGCACAGGTCAGTGTACCAGAAGAACATTGCGTAACAAATATTTTATCGTCGTTAGAAAGTAATACATTTCACACCCTGTTTGCAACATACGTCTTAGATAAACCCTTGTAAAACCAGATTACATGTGAAGTGTGTATCAGGGCTAAGGGTCAAACCCCAGTCCTGGAGGTATGACTGTGCACTTTATGCCCCAAATATAAATTTATATGATTAAAATGTCATCTTTTTATTTAAGTTGAAACTGTTAATATTTTATTGGTCTGCAGTTTGAAATTTAAAGCTGAAACAAGAGTTTGCACCTTCTGTGTCTTATTTTACAGTTAATATCTTTATGAATAAACATAGTTCAGCAGTCAGTGCAGGTTCACTGTTCTCTCAGAAAGTGTCACCATGACTCAGCAAGTCTTTTCTTTCACTCAGCTCTGCTATTTGTTTGATTCTGACTCAGAGGTATTAGTAACTGTCACTGACTAATATACAAGTTCATACATTGATATCTCTCTGTGGACAGCTATGTCTACCAAGGTTGCCGTGGTAACAGGCAGTAACAAGGGCATTGGTCTGGCCATCGTCCGAGCGCTGTGCAAGCAGTTCCAAGGAGATGTGTACATCACCGCCAGAGACGTGTAGGTCACTCACCTGTTAACACCTGACGGCTCCACAGATTGTGATATTATACTCAAATGTCTTGTTCTGTCCTGAGCAACAGTTCATAACCTAAATACATTCAGGTTATATGTTGGAGAAAAAAAATTATTAGTGTAGATCAAGATAACATTAATTTCAAGATTGTTTTTATTGTCTCCTGAAGGAGAAAATGATGTTGGACTGAAAACAGACATGTCACAAGTAGAGCCACTAAGTGACTAACATGTAATAAGTCCATGTGATGGTTGCAGTGGTCGTGGTCAGGAAGCAGTAGAGTCTCTGGCCTCAGAGGGACTGAAGGCCATGTTTCACCAGCTGGACATCAACGACCTGAACAGCATCACCACCGCTGCTGCTTACTTCAAAGACAAGTATGGAGGAGTGGACATCCTCGTCAATAACGCTGGGATAGCGTTCAAAGGTAGGATTAGACTGATATATGGAGCCACATACGTACTGTATGTAAAAACATCATTATCATTACTACTCATGTACTGAATGCTGACACAAAAGTCCTCAGTCTTTTGAAAATACTGGCACTGGAGTGCAAAATGCATAATAATATCACATGACAAAAAAAATGACAAACTTGATAGAAAATTGCTGAACTGTACTCTGTAGACACTTTTTGCACCGTACTCGAATAAATAGGAATAAGTATACATTAATTAAATATTAATATTTTAGTAAGGAAATGCTTTCTCCTGCAGCAACAACTGTCTTTTGAAAGCACAGATTTATCACAGGTTTAAAAACAAAAATGCCTACGGTTGGTTAAGCAGTTAATTGGGAACACTTAACTTGCTACATCTAAGCAGGGTTAGGCTTACTTGAGTTTGATCACAGAGACTGACATCATGTCAATTCTCTCTCTTTCTCTGTCCTTCTCTAGAGGCAGACACAGCTCCATTTGCAGTCCAGGTGGAGGTCACCCTCAAGACCAACTTCTTCGCCACCAGAGACATGTTGACTCACTTCCTGCCGATCACTAAAGCTGGAGGTACATACACAGGACTAGACCACATCTACTGTCTGGGTACCTGCTGTCTTTGTGTCTATTTTTCTGTTAGATGTCAGTTTTTTTCATGAAAGGGTGAGGAAAAAAAAAAGTTTGAATTAACAGCAATGTGGGCATGGTCCAGGCTCCTTCAAAGGTTGGTTAAAAGTGACTTGTTTATAAAATATAGCGTTCAAAAATCATAATTTCTGACCTCTTTGCATGCGTTTCAGGTCGTGTGGTGAACGTCTCCAGTTTTGTCGGCTCCCGTACGTTGATACAGTGCAGCCCGGCCCTCCAGGAGCGTTTCCGCAGCGAGGACATCACAGAGGAGGAGCTGGTGGGACTGATGCAGCGATTCGTGGACGAGGCCAAGAAAGGCGAGCACAAGCAGGGCGGCTGGCCCAACACAGCGTACGGCATATCCAAGACTGGACTGACGGTACGACTGACAGAGCTGTTCCCCTGTTGCACGTTGTAAAAATGCAGAAAAGGTTAAAAAAAGTTAAATTAGACAGATTTATATCATCCTCTTGGTGGGGGGCGGCAGTAGCTCAGTCCATAGGGACTTGGCTTGAAAAACCGGAGGGTGGCGGTTCAAGTCCCACATGGACCAAAAATATGCATGTAAATGAAAAAAATAGAGTGATAAGTAAATTTCCCCAATGAGGGACAAAGAAAGTAAATCTTCTTCTTCTAAACAAGAAACTCTGATAGGCAGCATTATACATACATACTGTATGTGTGCTTGTGTCTTCAGACCCTTTCCATGATCCTGGCTCGTCGTCTGTCTCAGGAGAGACCAAATGACCAGGTACCTGCTCCAATACGACCACTTTTGATCAATATAAAGAAACCATCTCTTCAAAAAACATGTATAAAAAACCGTATTTTTTACATTATACTGTGTACAACAGCTTCCTCCTCACATTCACATATTATTTTTACAGATCTTGCTGAATGCCGGCTGTCCAGGCTGGGTGCGCACTGATATGGCCGGCCCGAAAGCCCCCAAGTCACCAGACGAGGGCGCTGAAACTCCGGTCTACCTGGCCCTGCTGCCACCCGGAGCCACAGAGCCTCATGGAAAATTTGTCTCTGAAAAAGAAGTGCAGCCGTGGTGAAAGGGGTAAACACTTTTCTGGCAAAAAAAAAAACAAGCAAACAAACTTTTTGTATTTTTCTTTTTGTTTGTTTTGTTTGTTTCTTTGGTTTTTTTTAAAGTAATATAATGTTTTTATAGGAAAGACAGCTTTTAAGTATAAAAACATTTTTTAAATACAAAATGTAAATTAAAACTGATGAAATTATAAAATTTGATATACAAGCAGATCCCATAAGTCACTTTTGCCTTTCAAAGTGGGAAAATACTGAAAACCTTACTTTCCTACCGTAAAGGATGAAAGAAACCAGAATATAAAACAACAAATCGATTATCCAAATAGTTGGCGATTCATTTTCTGTCAGCGAACTAATCGATTGATTAACTGTCACTCTATTTTGGACTGGTAACTGGTGAGTTGAAGGTATGTTGACACCTTGTGACAATGGGAGATGAAATGTTAAAAAAACAATCCAGGGGAAACAATTCTTACACTCTGCTCTCTGCTTTTCTAAGCTTTCCTGACACAGTTGTATGAAGGGCCTCAGTGTTAAATAAAGACCTGTAACAACACAGTTATATGTCAGAAAGAAAAATAAAGAAGAATAAAGAAGTTGGTTTGGTTTTCAGGTAAAAATGTTATTTTCATGTGAGAGAGAGGAACCCCAGACACACAGATTCATAGAGACACTTGGTGGTCAATGTGGGTATTACACACACAAAAATAAACTATTTCACCTGTCAACACTTTTATATTGAAGATATGTACCCTGTTAATTTATCTCAATATGTATAAAATAATACACATTTTATTGAGCTTCAATTTTAGTTTCCAAGAGAGAAAAATACATATTTTAATCACTGTATTCTTTCTTTAAGTTTCCACCAGTACAAAACAGTTGCCTTTTCAGTATAATATTTAACAATCTAGTGTAAAGCATCCACATATTAATTTTAATTTATATACACATTTATGGAGAGACATAATGACGCACACACATGCATTCTGCTGCTTTGAAGGATTCAATGAGATCAGTGGCCTCCATCATCTGGGATTTTTCCCTCCCTCACGGGCACCTCCACTCAAGCTAGCCACACAGATGTCGCAATTTTGCTAAGCAGGCAAACTGTTTATACTGGAGCTGAGCAAGTAGGCCTATACCTGTTAGCCTGCTAGCTGCTAGGCCCGGAGCTAGCTGTCTTGTCGTTGTGCCCATTGTCTTCTACTTTGAACATTACGCGGTTTGGCACCCTCATTACCCCAAAATGTCTTTGCTCACATTCCTTGTTTGAAAGATGTGTGCGTGACCCAACATGCCGCAGACATTAGGCAGTTCAAAGATAAAATAACGGGACTTTGAACAGGAGTTTGAGCAACGCTTTCAGATTTTTGGTGAACTTTGCTCACCATTCACCGTGAATGCCTCTGATCTGCCCCTCAACATCCAACTAGAAATAATAGACTTGCAATGTGACCCTTGCTGCAAAAGTGTTGTCCATGTTTGGAATCACATATCTGTGTGAGCAAGTTTTTTCTGTAATGAGCATCAACAAAACAAACCTGCGCTCATGTGCAAGCACTTGAATGACATCCTGAAATTGGCTGCCACTCAGGATGTGACGCCTAATATTGATGCACTTGTGAAAGCTAAAAGATCCCAGGTTTCAGGAGTAAAAAAAACAGTGGGTAACCCCACTTAAAATGCTGCATGAGACACTTGAGAAGTTGACAACTGAATATCCTCAGTGGATATTTAAAGAAAGTCGTCATAAGTTTGGTTTGTTGAAATTGTTAATGCATTGCACAGCTTTTATTTTTATCAAATAGTGTAGCCTACAAGGCAGGGAGTAGCTCAACCCTCTTGAAAAGTTTTTACGGTGTTTGTATGGTGTGGTGAGTTTGCTCAGGATTAATATGTGGAAATGACAATTATTACGTACTATGAGACGCTACTTTTTTCCCATACTTTGAACCATGCAGGTTATACAGAGGTGCGACTTATCTATTAAATTTTCTTCAGCCCACAGTGTGTGAGTGTGTGCGCACGCAGGCTGCAGTCATTGACGGAGCTGCTCCGTCACAGGTATATAATATTATTACACCCTCACTACCTCAATGGAAAACCCACGAGACGATATGTGATGAAGATTATCTGACGCTGTTCAACTCAGACACTGAAGAGGACGACTTCAGTGGCTTCAGTGCGCAGAAGAAATGAAGTGACAGTGGTTTGGTGTTCATTAGTTTTAGATGCTCAGGAGGAAGATAAATAGTGACTTGTGGCTTCAGTGCATGGGAGAATGAAGCGACTTTAATAGTTGCGCTTTAACAGTGTGCGGGAGGAAAAGGTGACAGTGATTTGGTGTTTAATGGTTCCAGTACGCAGGAGGAAGAAAAATAAAGTAACTTAGTTTTAGTGCACAGGAGGAAGATGAACAAAACCATCAATGACTTTTCTGTTTTGTTTATCAGCACTTTTATTGCTGCGTTTATTGCGGCACTGATCAGAAACAATCAGTTCAGGTATATGAATAAACACAGCCTGGATATCAGCGACTTATAGTCTGGTGCGGCTTATATGTGACTAAATATAAATTTCATCCAAATTTTAGGTGCGCTCTATAGTCCAGAAAATACGGTATTTGATACCTAGAATAGTATTTTGTTCAATCTCAGGCTGTGACTTAATGTTGTATGTCTTTGTATATACACTGAGACAAAGTGTAAGTTCCAATCACTGAGGCATTTTGCCATTTTTTCAATTTATTTGAAGTGTTTTGTATAATTAGTGATGTGTTCACAATCTGCTTGCACTATTTTGGACCAAAGTAAAACAAAGGAAACAAATCTGAAGTTGTCGTTATTTTTAAGTTATTATGCCATAATTGTATGGTCCGGCCTACCTGGAAATAGATTTTCCTTCATGTGGCCCCTGAGCAAAAAATGAGTTTGACACCCCTGCTCTAAACTGAGTGATTGCGGGAGAAGGGCTTTACTTAGGGAAGTGACCAATAACTTGATGGTCACTCTGACAGAGCTCCAGTTCCTGTGTGGAGAGAGGAGAACCTTCCAGAAGAGCGACCATTGCGTTGGAGATGTTTTTCAGCAGCTGGAAGAGGGGGACAAGTCAGGATTGATGGAAAGATGAATGCAGCAACGTACAGAGACGTCCCGGAAGAAAACCTGCTCCACATCTCTTGACCTCAGACATCTTTCAACAGGACAACGACCCTAAACACACAGTGAAGATATGGAAGGAGAGGCTTCAGGACAACTCTGTAAATGTCCTAAAGTGTCCCAGAGCCCAGAATGAATCCCAGTAAACATCTCTGGAGGGATCTGAAAATGGCACCAACGCTCCCCATCCAACCTGATGGAGCTGGAGAGGGTTGCATTTCTTTCAAATGAAGAGCAGTTCAAAAATGTCCATCCCTGTAGAAATCCAGATTTTTATGCTTTATCAGCTCTGGCTGGTTAAAGTCTTTCAATCAATACTGCAGCCAACTGTATGAGGCTGCGTACAACTCCCGCGGTCACACAAGCATCTGCCAGACGTGAGTAAAGCCCTGATTACCTTGTAGATAAAACGAATCCATGCGGGGACAGATAGATGGCCAGAGACAGAGGGAGAGATGATAATCCTCTAATCTCTGCTGTTTGCCAGGCCCATCACACACTTGCTGTGATAATCGTAGTGACCATTGGTTGTAATTACTGCATGAACATTATAATTACTGTATTGATCCTGTGGTGGGGAATTCCTTCAGAGCTGAAATGCCACAAGCAATACATTGTAGAGATCAATACAAACACAGGAAATAAGGTTTGACAGTCATGATACCTAACGTATAGGTCTGGTGATTTTCAGGATTTTTCTTATCGTCAACAAATCTCATTTGCAGAGCCAAACCAATAAAGAATTGATCTATTAATAAGTATTGTGAGTGTATCAGAACCCTCATATGTTTAATCCTTTCTGCCGTAGACCTCCAACTCAACACTTTCTTTGACAATTTGTGCAACTTTCTGTCAAGTCGCATTTCTTACATCCTTAAATTAAAAAAAATGTAGTTCCTGAAGTGACAGCAATTATTTTCTACCCCACAGACATCTTCCTATAGTTTATAGCAGTGTCACTGCATCACGCTTCCAAATTTTGCCCTTAAAAAAAAGTAGACAAAAAAGAAAAACAGTTTTCTAATTTTGACCGCTGCATCTTTTCATGCCACTAGTCAGTCCTGTATTGCCTGGAATCCCACAATGCTTTGCAAAGCAATTCACACATGTTCCCTAGAAAATAAATGTGGGCAAACTTGAAAAATTGTGAACCTATCCTTTGGTGGTGGTGAAGCCTCCTCAAATCAATAATAATTTCTTTGGTTTTAAACTTTATCTTCATTGTTTTCCCTGAACTGCATGTCAAGCTCACTCACCGTTAACCTCACTGTTGTCATGGATCAGACCAATCGCTGACGTTTCATCCGCCAATTTACAGTTTGTAGAGGACTCAGGCAGCATCCCCGTGGTGGTCTGCCGGTTAGAGAAACGCTACTATGCTGACTAAAATAATAACTGTAGATAACGTAAGCGTCAAACTTTGTACCGTGATGAACATTCTGATGTAGCTGATGGTCTGTATATTAGATCATATCAACTGCTCACTGAGCACATATTTGATGCTACAAGTCAAAGGCAAGTATTCATTGCTTATCCTTCTTAAAAAGCAAATCATGTACATGTACAACCTTGGTTTACTATAGAAGCTCTTAAACGAGCCAGACTGATTCTATAGATGCACCTTTGTTAATATTTTATGAATATTAATTTTCTCTCGTTCAGTGACTACAGATTACACCCAATAGTTGCACTGACTTGTCTGATAATCCTCTCCCAGCGTGTTGTACATTGTTCTCCTTTGATCAGTTCTCTTGGCAGCATTTGAGGACACTAATCCCCCAAATCACAAGAATCTTGTCACAAACATTAAGTCTTAAGCCTCTCAACATTTTCTACATTTTCTCTTTACACTGCTACTTTTGTTTCTCAATGCTTGGGATTCAGCACAGGGGAAACCCACCAAACCTCCTGTTTATATTTCCACCATGTATGTTTTCTTTAAACTACAAAAAATAAGAGTCTCTGGAGACTTTTAACTCCCAAGCAATGCATGCTGCAGACCACTAAAAAAACTAAACATTTTATAATAAATTAACCTGGCATTAATAAAGCTTTTTTTTTTTGTAATTTTCAATTACAGGCCAGGTATAATAAAAAGGGTGTAAGTGTAATTCCTATTAATCACCACTAGATGTCACTAAAACAGTACATCAGATTACACCCCTTTAAAGATTCCTGCTAACAGCATTTTAATACATCGGCCTGCTGCATCTGGTGTCGCCACATCATCTTCCTGCTTCCTCCTTCTGTCTTTGTTAGTTGGAATCATAAAGAGCAACATTATGAATAAAACAAACAAAAAAAAAAAGAGTCATTTTAGGTCAGTTACCATTTATAAGTAGAAGGTTTGTGGGTTCATGTTTGGATTTAGCTCATGTTAGGTTGAGGATAAGGGTTACTGATTAAATGTCAGATTAAATGTCATTGTGAGTCCACGAAATGCATGACAACAAGAGTGAAAATCTTGCGATGGTGCCATCTTGTTCCTGCTCGCCTCCAACAAATGTGCACACACAGTCAGTTTCCTCTTTTTCTACACTTGCAGAGACAAAAACACAACATCACAATCAGTTCTACAGGATGGCTGTGTCCACTCCAGAGACAGTCCTACCAGGACCACCTACTTATTTCCCTGCTTTATAATGAAAGGACAACATGCTAACATCAGATACTACTTGAGCCCTGAGATGAAGAGAGATCAACAGGGGACATTTCAGTGTAAAACACACAGCAGGGAGACAGAAAAATGTAGATATATGTTGTAGAAAAATACCACCATCTAGTGCACATAGTCCAGCATTACATAGAACTGTGCATCTGCACTGCATATCTGTATCTTTGGACATGTTTACTTATTGGCGATTGTCTGGCTGATGTTTTTGTCAGGAGAATAAAGGAATGAAAAAAGAAGAAAGCTGAAAATACATACTTGATGAAGTTAATCGTAAATGTATCATATTAACAGATTCAGTAATACCATACAAGCCTTGTACATGAAGTATCATCATCAATACATGCAGGGTTTTTACACGCTGACGTCACTGCAGAACAGGCCACAATTGTTATCAATGCATTTTGTTACAATGACATTTTCCTATTTAATTTTAAAGGACGAGATTGTGTGCAAAAACACAACAATTGTAGAAGTGTGTTATTGTATTGCTGTATTGAGTTTTTTTTTTTTTTTTTAAGTTTTCTCTCTGGCCTTGTTGCTTCTTTACAACAGTTACTCAATCTTCCAGACAACAACAACAACAACAACAACGTATTATTATAGTTGAACTGACAAAGATTCCTTCATCAATATTTTTAACCTCAGGGTTTAAAAAGAAAAACTATGGGGTGAAATTATAAATACATTTGCCAGCAGTGAGTGTCATGAGCAGGGCAGCATTTTAAATATTAAGCCAATTACTGAAGATAATGGTCGGCGAGAGATGAAGAGTTGTAGAACCACGAACAGTCAGAGATCTCCAGCAACAAAAAGAAAATACTGCTACGCTACATTTAAAAACCAATACCTTGCACATACCGTTATGTTTTCACATATTATATTATTAAATGTGCACATTTTATATTTTAAAACACCACCATGCTATTTGAGTGCACATATCAGACATTACCCTGAAAACTCTCTCTCTCTCTCTCATAAGGGCTTTAAAACCTATTAAAGTATGAATTCAGGGCAGACACTTTCATCTTGTGACGAGTCTATTTCTGGGCCTTGGAAACTTTTTCAAGTGTGTCTCCTGCTGCGAACCTCATTCTCATCAGAAGTGAGTTGTGAGTATTTGAGATAAAGTTGTTAATCACACACACAAATACATTTTTTTATTTTTTATTTAACCTGATAAAATAAAACGATATAGAGAACAGTGCAAAAGATACTTGGTGAAATGCTGAATTGATATGCAACAGTATTGAGACGTTTTACCCTTTTCCTGTATCCGTCTTTGGAAAAATGTTCTAAACGACAAAACAAAAAAAATGGCAAGAGTGAAGGAGTAAGGAAGTGACAAAAGATGTAATTGAAGTAATAGCTCCCTTTGACACAGACTTATATTTAACATAAACACACTGTATGCATGTGGTTATGCGTCTAATTATCTAAGAGAACACTGTGTGTGTGTTTGGATGAGTGTGGGTTCAGTGCTGTCTTGCAATAATGACGCATGTGCGTAGGTGTATTTGTGTCTGTCACACTCACACAAACATGATGGGAAATGCACTGTGTTTGCACATCTCAGAGCAGGAAAAAAAATAAAATGATTTACTGGTAAATCTATTTCATAATATTCCTGCTTCTGCAAAAGAGCAGATATGAATAAATAAAGTGGATTAGTATGTTTGTGAGATTTAGAGCAGTAATGCTTTGAATCAGTGAGGTTAATAGTTTGTGAGCATTTTAGTCAAAGTGAATCACCCTGAACAGACCGTTTAGAAGCAGTTTTCCTTCTCTGGTTTGTAGGAGAAAAAACAGAAATAAGAATGTCATATAATGTTTTGATGTTAAATTGAAAATATTTATGTTAAAGCGATGGAGAGTTTTATCTGATAATCGTTTCGCTGCCTGCTGTACGTCGTTCTCTTTTGAGCAGTTCCCTTGGCAGCATGTGAGGAAAACCAGCAGCCAGCTTCAAAGATAAGGCTGGCGATTTCAATATTTTTATTATTGTCAACAAATCTCCAGAGCCGAACCAACAATGACCTGCTTATACTGTAATACATCATTAATAAACATCCAATATAATTTTGAATAGACGGCCATCCTCATGAGTAAAAAAAACTGCACAACGTTTATATCATTTTATTTGTGGTATTATTGTTTTTGTGGTATTAACACTTTTAATTAGAGCCACACAAATCTGACCTTGGGGTCACTGACACGAGCAGACCAATTTTCAGCAGGATTACAAGTTTTTCTACAAAGCTTATGCTATCAGAATAATTTTACAAAAATCGGCACATAGTGGCTTAACGTCAACAATATTATTGATTTCTTCCCCACCACTGGCATTATTCAAGGTGGAAACATAACATAATCTGACATGATCTGTGACAGACAGTAAATCTGATGCCTTATGTACTCTACAGCTTTATTTGGTAGTAATGAAACTCCACTTACCACATAATCTACATGAATTTAAAACATCTGAATTTAAAAACTAGGGTTTCTGTACATTATCAGTATAGACATCTAATTCCTTAGAAGTTACACTGGCCTCCTCTTATGCCTGAGGCCAAATTTGGGAAATCCTGACAGTGAATAATTAATGGTAATTTGAGATAAAGAAAGAGTAATTAGAGACTAAAGAATCTCTATCAAAACATATTGTGAATATGCCCTGTGATGTCAATAACACTCTTGACGTTTAATACATCTACTTTCTGCACCAGTGTGTAATTACTCTCTTGAAGAAAGTCTGCTAGCCTGAGATACGACAGGGCTGCTGCGGTCATCATGTCAATAACTACACAGCAATTTCCCCGATGATAACTTTTGATTCTTCAGTTGCAGATTATTTGGTGTGCTCGTTAGACAGTTGTTTGTTCCCCCAACTAGCCGATACGCCTCTGGGGCGGCTAAATTAACTGTGATGAGGTGAACCTATGAACACTGGCACTGTGTTGTTTTTTTTCACACTTCGATGAACACTGATGATTTTGCTGCATAGAGATAAAACTCACTGTGGCGCTGCTCTGACAGTCACGCCTGGTGAAACCATGCTGTTTGAGGAGGATTATGGCGAGTTTGCCGGCCACGGATCACGTCTCAATGTTGCTGACATCTCATACTGCTAAGAAGCTCCTCGGAGCCACAACGCCTGTGTTGCACAGTATTACATTTAAAAAAAAATGTTATTATGGTTGAAGATCTAAATATTTTTGTCCTCCCACTAGGATCATTTCACCTCTGCCTGTGTGTGTGTGTGCATGTGAGAGGAAAGATGAACTTTAAACTGCACATGAAAGAAAGAAGAAAGGAATATGAATGAATGAATGAATGAATGAATTTATTTTTATATCATTCCATTTAAAATGGTCCATCCCACATTACACGCAATAATACAACATTTCATCGATCACTGACATTCATGTTGTAAACAAAAACAAATTATTGCTGCAAACCACATACTGCATGTAGTTTAGAGAAAATCACGTTTCACAGAAGAAAAAACTATATAAAAACCAATTTCATCAATTTAGTATATACAACAGAAGATTTATATCAACATAATCTATCACTTTCTGAAAGTCAGTGAAACAAACAAGAATATGTATGCCCTGTTTAGGTCGATTTCTAACTACAAATTAAATAAAAGTGGGCAATACAGCCTTTTCTCCATCATGAGTTATTTCCCCAACATTGACGTGATTAAAAGACAAAAACAATACAAAACAAACTACAACAGAATCGACAGAGGAGGCAAAGTAGCTTCTCATCAAAGTACTATCAAACTTCATCTGAATAGCACCTTCCGTACAGGTAAGACAATTCAAAATGCTTTACAGTACAAACAATTTGAAACTAATGAACATGAAAAATAAAAACATGTCATAAAACCAATGAAATAGTAGAGGGAAATAGTTTCATTCACTTTCTTATAGCGCATTAGATGAGGAAAGTAGCTTCAAAAATACAAGTTCACTAAATAAACTACATCCTATCTTGTTGTTCAATCCACAGACAAACGCAAAAATATGGTTGTAGTTTTAGTTATACATACACATACATTATACTGGAACTATTTCCAGTGTAGTTCTCCAAAATGCTGACATGTTCCTTTGAGTATACAGAAAACTCTCAAATACCCAGAAGCATTGGTTTCCATTTCTCCTTTTCTTTGTTTTTCTGTCATAATTGGTATTGCAGTGAACACCCTTTATGTGGATTTGCTGACATTTAATCTTAAATTATTTAGCAGTCAACAAACTAAAAAAGTCACAATAAGAGGACATGAATTATTAGTACTTGAACCTCACCACCACAACCAAAAACTGAACACCGAGTCGTTAACAAAGAAGAAGAAAAGAAAAATCGAAATGATCTGGGTTTCTCTGCTGAAGCTGCTGCCCCCGCGACCCGACCACGGATAAGCGGAAGAAGACGAAACGAAACGAAACAATTGTGTGGACACTAAATGCTGCAAGATACTATATTCTGATTTCTATCTTATGAGTAATGCAACTCCATTATTATATGATGCAAAATGCTAAAATACTTTGCAGGCAGGAGAGAAAAATGAGTTAGTTTGTGTTTCATTTGCAGATTAGTGACGGGCTGATCTCCACTGTTTATTTACTTATTTCCACACTGAGGAGCTAAATGATTTGAGCATCAGTCATGTCAGATAGTTGACACCATCTCACCTACAAAGTAGAAGCTCTGTGAGCTGTTCCAGGCATTTAAAAGGCTTTATTGCAATTTTCCTGCAAGGCTTTTCTACTTGAATTTCTCTGAAAACTTTCTGACAGGTACTCGTATTCGGAATAAAAATATATATAAAAATATAAGTAAGTAAAAAATAAGATTTAAATTATACAACTGTACAATTTGGATTTATACATCCTATTCCCACTTTTGACTGGTATTGTACACTGTGTATTTCTATGTTTACATCTATTGGTGTGTAAGGAAATCGCTGACAGAGGAGTCAGACTTGACGTAAAATTCTTCTTGGAATTAGGTCACTCATATTGAAGTCTTCAAATTATTGTTAGCTCAAGACTCCTGTGGAGAAAACCACCACCCGTCTGACTGAGCAGAGACTGTCAGCTCATATTATAGTGTAAGTAGGTCAATGACAATCAAAGAGCATTAGTGAGAGATACTACTGACTGATGATGACCTCTCCTATGAGGCTTTCACATACAAACATGAGAATGATCTTGTTTATCTTACAGTATTTATAGCACGCTGTTATAATATCTAATTAGTAGTAAGAGATAATATTAAAAAATAAACTATCTATGCTTATATATCAAACTTGTCAAAGTATCAAAGTATGAGATGTATGAGACCGATCCTCTGTATCAGTGTAAGAGGTCTTTGTGTCTCTTTTCTTAAAGTGCGGCATGACAAAACTCTGCAGACTAATAATACAGATTTACTGACAAAGTTTACAGAAAGTTGGATTGTTGACTTAACAGCCTCATTGTAATCAGATTAATCACATTATTTTCATTTAAAACAGGAAGTTTGGATTAGAACAGAGCTTCATGAAATATTTGAGCTGAAATGAAATCTATGAAGACGTGATGGAGCAGAAGCGTGTGGATGCCAAAATTGGGGTTTGTCACTGTTGCTGGTGCAGTTGGCTGGCAAACTTTGTGCAATTTTAGTAAAAAGTGAATTCCTTTACATACACGGCAGCGTTAACGCGAGTTTAATATATTTCACTCTTTCTCTTCAACCTTTCATACGAAAGTTGATTAGTATCAGATCAGCAGAGGTCTAAGTGCAGCAAATACTTTGATTAGTAATTTGATTAATTGGAAAATTATTTGGCAATATGCACAAAAGCACAATATAAATTGAAATGGTCAGAGGATTCCTTAGGTCTTTATTTATACTATTTTTTTAACCTCATTTTTGAGGCTCTGTCCTTTCCAAGGTCCCTGTGTCAAAATCTAGTTTTAGCATTTTAAATATTCTAAGCTTTTATTACATTACAAAGTGCATATTTTTAAATAAATTTGTTTTAATAAAATTATAACCAACCTAATCTTGGGGACCATGGTGAGGAACCAGAGGCCCACAGTTTAGGTTTGCCTCCTAAATTAATCTAGCCCTGTCTGAAGGTCACAGATTAACATGTTGTATCATGATTGGTTATTCTGTACAGAAACATAAAATGACCATTTGTGCTTTTAGGGGTACATGCTAAATATTTCTTGACAAATATATGATGAAACTGTTATGTATGTGAATGAATTAAAGATCCAACATTTTAATCAAAGGACTTCGGACAGAGCGAGGCGTTTCTCCTGTTAACCCAGTCTTTATGCTAAGATAAGATAAACTCATGGCTTGTATATACATTTCTCAAAATGTCAAACTATTCCTTTAATGATACCTTGGATCGACATATAGGATAAGTATGTAAATTACAAGAATACACTTTGCACTCCTGAAAAAAATCCTGCAGTTATTCAACCAGCAATCAATTATGTAGCCAGTTACATTCAGTATAAGCATCACACAGCAACACAGGACTGTTAATAAAAGTCACGATCACTCTGATCTCTTTCAGCACGCACCCACATGCCCACACAGTCAGCCTTGTAAAGAAATAAAAAACTTAAAGTCCTTCCTCACTGAGTGTGTCTCAAGTCTTCCCACGGTCTTCATGCTTCACTTCCACAGACACAGAGTAGCTCGAATGAATAAGAAATAGACAAAAGTGACGACTAATGATCTGAGATATACAGTATGCGGTAACAGATCTCTTCATTGCATATCAAACAGAACATGAGCACAGATCTGCCATTCTTAAGACCCTCGCTCTTGTAAAGCCATGTGAACATACACTTACTCCACTGTGTTGGGAGGGTACACCAGGGTCAGATTATGCTGTGGAAATGCAGCACAGTGGAGTTCATGATAAATCTTTAAATCCTATAAGAATCATTACACGCCAGTTGCCTTTCACGCTTTGAAAACACTCCTTGCTACCTCGGACTGAAGAGAACGCTAGTTTACCGGGAACGTCGACTTGCACATTTGAGCTAAATGTAATGTAACTGTAATCAAATAACACTGAACTTACCAAAATATTGTGTGACAGTATCCTGTGAGGGTTTTGTTAGTGTAACTTCTTAACCAAAAACAGTAACAGCCGCATGTCTAAAGAAAAATAACAATAAGACCCAGAGTGGTCAAAAACAAATCAATTAATGCAGCTTATGATAGCTTAACCCATTTCAGGTGTTGGTCCTGCGTTTCTATAAACCGGCAAGTTGGCCAAACTTACATTTCTGCATTTCATACGTTGCATCAATCCTCAATTTAAATGATTGTGTCTTTTTCGGAAGCTAAACTCATTTCCATTAATGTTTCTATGGCTTTGTTGTCCTTTTGTTTGTACAAATACACACAAAAAAAAAACTCAAAACAAAAGCTTTTTACTGTATTTTTGAGACAGTAATATTTGAGGTGAGAGACTGACAAATATATCTGATTCCTTTCAGAGATGGTGCAAAGGAACCATCAGGGATGAATCATCTTTTACACTTGTCTTCAGACCTTACATCCTCTGCACACACACAGACATGAAAAGCACAAAGAATAGCTTTGTGTAATGGGTACTTTAATTTCTCTTCGTCTCTTATTGATGTGTCTATATTTCCAGCAGCAAGAGTTTCTATTTTTATGCTAAAGCTGTGACACAAAGGTAGGTTTTCCTATTTGTTATACAGAATGAACTAGTGGAGTATGTTTTTTATCTCAAGTAGTATGACTTTTTTTTTACTCAGGCCTTTACAGTGAAATGTCCGCAAATTAACAACAAAGTTCATCCTCTTGGTGATGGAGAAAAAGCCCACAGATATCATCAACATCCATTTTCTCACGTAAGAATGAGTTAACAATGTTGCAGGTAATGTATGTGCACGTGAAAAAATGGCACACAGCGAAGGAGAAGAAGCATCATCTAAATCTGGGGACTTTCCTTCTGCCTACAGATGCCGCCACAGCAATGGCTTGACCCCAGCTCAGGTGTATCTCCAGGGATCTCATTGGCTGTCACTTCCCATTTCATTACGACCTGGTTGGCCCATATGTTCCTGTGGTAGGTGTCCTCCTCTCCATCACCTTTGTGCACCGTAACCCCCCTCAAACCTGGAAGTTAGATTTTGTTCCATATGGGATGCACGCGTCCAACAGAGGAAGAGGCTATTTTAAGGACTGTTTATATGTGAAAAAAAAAATCATTTTTTTGTATATTTAAGCAGGTGTGGAAACATTTTTAAATGAATGCATATGTACAGAATGGCTTTTGATGCTTATTTGTATAAAATCTTAATTTAAGAAACGTGCTTCTTACCTCTGCTGTTCATTAAATGTCACAGTTTTGACATAGCAGCCTAATTTAAAGCAGGTGGATTCCTTTTCATATCTCAGATACTGTACATCAGCAGATGTCTATTTTTTATTTTCTATTTTTGATGATTTTGCATGGTGATTTTTAGTCAAAATTCATTACTTTTCCCTCTTTTGCTTGTGAAGTTACGTTGTTGTATTGTCATGCCTCCTTTGCATCTTACCTCCTGCCTTTGTTTTTGTTCTTGCCAATAGCTGATGGATTGAAAGGTTGGCGAGACCTGAGCCAATTGGATTTCTGTTCTGGACTGAGATGGTTTATTGAGTGGATCTTTCTACCTGCTGGGAAGCTGTCAATATGCCAAACTTCGAAAGACTGCCTTTGATTTGTTACTCTTTTTCATTCAACCTGTTAGTGATGAAAGAGAGAGAGAGAAACAATCCCAAATTCAGTTTTCAGTTTATTAATGTGGTGAACAAAAATGCTATAAATGCATAAAAGTTTAAGAGCCTATAATGAATTAATATTTAATAACTTCTAACTAACTAAATGCAATATGTCAGTAAAAGGGAACGTTTAAATAGATAATATAATTGCAAGAAAATGTACCTTCTTGGCATTTAATGAGGTCAAAGGTGAGACAGAGGGTAAAGAGGGATTTTTTTTTGTCTAGACAGGATTATCCATGTTTGTCATGTAAGGTAGAAAAGACTTGGCAGTGTTTGGCAGCAGGGGTGCAACAGTGGGTGTGTTTTGTCTTGGGTGCAAAATGCCCTTTTAAATGGCAAATTAAAGTGTTGTTGCCTGATCAAATTAGGGAGAAAGACCCGAAGTGACCCCAGTTTCGGGGTTTGTTTGTAAGAGACTTCGGCTCGTTGTGAATTCACACGTCATAGACTATGGGGCTGCAACTAACAATTATTTTCATTATCGGGTAATCTGCCGATTGTTTTCTTGATTGGTTGATTCATCGCTTTGTCTGTAAAATGTCAGAAAATAATAAAGAATACCGATACGATTTCACAAATGTCTTCATATGTCCTGTTTTGTTCCAACAACAAAATAAAATCATGTTTGATAAAGGAATCATTAAAATACATATAAGGAGGTGAAACTGCAGCTATAGTCAATTTCCTCAATCATCAAGTCAATTACTTATTTCATTTTTTATGCCATTTTATTGTCTTCGTTTCCTGTTTTTCCTTTAGAGATGTTGCTCTTTTATTGTCATTTTAAGTGCTGCTGTTGTCTCAATGTTTTATGAAAAGGTGTCTGAATTATCCTGTGCATGAAAGGTGCTCTTTGCTTGCTTTACATCAAACAGAGGGCTGAAACAATGGTACGTGTAAGAATGGAGCAGATAAAGAAAGAGGACAGATAAAGAAACAGCACAAGAGCAGAAACTGGTTCAGTAAAGAAAAAAAAAACAAGTTCTGCTTCATCAAAAACAAAAGAGAGAGAGAAAAAAGAAAAAACTACAATGGCATTGATACTGAGGTCAATTTCGGTGATCCAATAAAAACACTCAAGTGTGAATCTACTACAATTGGAAACATTGCCTGGCGTAATGAATCATGGCTCCAGTTATTTCACACTGATGGGAACACTGGGCAAATGGATTCACATGCAGAAAGCTGCTTTGAGGCTCTGTTACATCACAGTGGGTGATATTTTTTTTTTCAATCTCCTCCTCTCTTTTATCACTGGCTCCTACCGACATACCCAACCAAATCAATTAGGTCAAAGACACAAAAAATTTTGCAGGGAAAGTTAAGACGGCTCTAATGAAACTGCTCACTACGGTTTAAGTTCATTACATGTAACACTGTGCATTATGTGTTTAATAAAATCTTGGCTGCAATCTATGTCCGACTACATGATATCAGTTTGAAGTTGTCAGACTCTCAGTGAATCATAGACCTACAATGAGAATAGAAAAAAGTACAAAAGCAGAGAACCGACATTAGCTTGTAATTATAGCAATTCTATAATTTGCCTCATTTCACGTTGCATTACTGATTGATTGTAGTTAATTGTTTGTTAGTAGACATGGGTTGTAGCAGCAGTCACATTGTGAGAATTTGGTCTTGAATTACTGACATTTCTTTCTTCAAGTCCTCCAAACGAATCATGGTGGTTTGTCCCATGTGCACTCCAGAGCATTTTCTAACCTGGCGCCCCAATCTGCAGAATGCCATAATTTATCTGTGCTTTCCAAAACTCTTAGAAATCACTGTTAAAACATGTTTTATGACGTGATAAAACTGTGGTTATGGTCGGGTTAGGTTTACACACAAAAACAACCTGGTGCAGGTTAGAATTATTGCGTCCTTTAAGTTAGGTCACCATCTTAATGTCTACAATAACCAATTGTAGCTGAATGAATTTTAAAAAAAATAATAATAATGTCCCGACAGACGGTTGAAAATGTGACACTTGCAGTTAGAAACAGGAAATGAACAGCAGTCTCCTGGGGCAAAGTCCAAATTTAGGTTAATGGGCCAATTCTCAAGAGAAGTCCACATAACTTTCATGTTGTTCTTCTTTGGATTGTGGACCCATTACAAACTGGACCTGTGGTAAACCCATACAAACAAACAAACATCAAAACAAAAAGATGAGAAAGGCAAGGTCTTAACCTGCTTCAAATAAAAATTAGACCGGATCCAAAATGTGTTCAATCAGAATAAACCCATATAAAACAGCACACAGGCAATTATAGCTTTACTTACTTTACATTACAGGCAACAATTATTTATCGCATTCATAAAAACATGTATCTTACAGCATGTATAGTAAACAAGACATAAACACCAACATATGCGGCATAAAGACTTGGTGATACTACAGTAAACACAACTAAAATTCAAGTTAAGTGCAGTTTTCAGTCAACTGAAGGTAGAAAAAGATTGGAAAGAGATATTACTGTTAATGTTTATAATGCTCAAGTTAAATTGCATTCATTTTCATTGTACTGGAGCGGAGGCGGAGGTCTCAAAACCTTGGCAGGTAAAAGTGAATCGTGACTCAGGTGAATTGATCTTTTACATTCAATTTAGACACACAGATGTTTACATATTATATTATCAAGGACTATATGAGCAGATTTTCTATAAAGCATTATATACTGTTCACATATATACTGTTCACTGGATTTATGTATCAGTGAAGCCGTGTTCAACTCTGCTTAGAAAAGTGTTGAAATAAAGATGATGGAGTCTCTGCAGCTGTAGTCATGGTGTATACTTGCTGTTAGAGACCAGAACTGAGGGATTTTTTTCAGTCTCAGTAATAGATTTTAGGGGCTGAGTAATCAAAACCATTTGTCAACATCGACAGTTGTGCCGGCAGTAAAAGCAGGGAACCTCCTGACACACTGGACTGACTTATGAGATTTTGGGGCTTATGGAGAAGACAAAAAACTTTCTCTGCCTCAAACATTGACCTGTTCACCTCCACATAGAAAATTAAACATCACAGCTATGTCTGAGAAGTAGCTTTTTCGGATATGAAAACAGCGCCTTCAAGTGAGTTTCAACTCATTGTTTAGCTGTCAGGCTACAACTTTACTTGATTCACTCTCAGCGCTCATAGCGATGTTTTTGAGAAAAGCTCAACAACCTGCTCAGCGCCAAACGGCAATCAGACACAATTGGCTGATGAACATAGTGGAGCATGTAGGAGAGGAAGAGCCAGATATTTACCTCAAGAGTGGGTAGAGAGCAAAAACAGAGTTAAAAGAGATTGAATGTTGGACTTACATTCACCAGGTGGACAGAAACACAACTTCAAATAAATGATAATGGTGCTCCTTAACTGCTGGATGTGGAGGGGGGACAATACAGCGTCACAGAATGAGTATCATCGCCGAGTGAGCTGCGGTGGCATTTGTCAATTTATATTTCTAATCTGCATATTTGAAGAGTGAAAAGTGTGGAATTTTAAACAGGAAGTGTTTTAACATGAGTCTGGATGAGTATTTTTTAAAAGCTTGGACGACATCTCCAGAAACACAAAACATTTGTCAAAGAAAACCCCTGATAATGCTGAAAGTGAAGGGGAGCTAAGTGATACAGAGTGTGGATGTTAGCTCCAACTATATGGAACCAGGAATTATTCAAGTCTTGAACTGATAATCTTACTAAAGTAATCAACACCAAGATTTCTACTGTCCTGGAAGCCATTAAAGAACAGTCCTCGAAGCTACAGGTGGTTGCTGCCCAAGCCGGCGAAGCAAATAAACAGATCACTGATGTGGAGCCCGTGGCGACATCATCGAAGGTGAGTTGGCACGTCCTGATAAGCAAATGCATGACATGCGGGAACATGGCGTTCTCAATAACCAAGGTCACAGGAGCAACATGCGTATCATTGGCTTACCCAAAGACTCAGAAGGTTCGGATTCGGTAAAATTCTTTGAAAAACAGGTACCTGAAATACAAAAGCTGGGCAGCTGAAGTTTGATCAGACACACCAGTCACTAGCACTAAAACCCGGCGACGGTCAACATCCCATCGCTTTGTAGATAAACAATGCTTGTTGGCTCGGATCCTGCAAGTCTAACCAGGACCACATATAAGGAACCCAGGATTATCTTCTTCAATGATTACTCAACTGAGGTGGTCCAGAGACGAAAAGCTTTTGATGACACAAAGGAGATAGATGAACATGGACTATGTGTTACTGTATCCATCTACTCTGAAGGTGACAGTGAACTCAGAGGAGATCCGACACCCTGAAAGAAGCCAGTTCGCTTCTACGTGCACTGGAACAGAGGCATGAGCACACTGCTTCCCAGTGATATGTCTGTCAGCATGTGGGCTTTATGTCACCTGATTTCATTCATTCAATCTGTGCATATGCAAACGCATAACGTTGTGTGTTTATGCATACGAGTAGATTTTGTCCATGCACCAAATTATGGCCACCGTGAGCAAATTTAAGGTATTGTTTATTCTATGGGTGGGTGCCAGGAAAGAACAGGGTGCAGCCTCAATCATTTATTATTGACAGATCTTTTTTTTATGAGGCTTGTGCAGAGAGAGTGATTCAGGGACAGCCCCTGTTATATTTGTGCTTTTTTGTCTTTTGTATAATAATTCTTGTTCAGATTTGTCTTTCTCTCAGCTCAGTGACTGTTTTGATTGTATTATGCAGATTGAAATGTGTGCTCTTAGTGAGTTATGTATCTATATAGAGGGTCAACTTAAACAGCGTGGTAAGTAATAAGCTATGCTTGTATATATGGAATGTAAGAAGGGTCCAAATCCCTATTAAAAGAAGATAAATACTCAACTTTCTGAAAAAGGAACACGTTGATATTGCACTTTTGCAATAAACACATTTGGATGATGTAAAACATCTAAAATTACAGCAGAGTGGTTGAGCAGGTTTTTTTTCCTTCATTTACTTCAAGTGGCAATTCTTGTGAGAAATGATCTTCCTTTTTCAATGATAGAATGTGTTAAAGACAAACATGGAAGATATGTTATTATCAAGGGGATCTTACTAGGTATAGTTATTTCATATTGAATATTTATTGCCCCTCCGTTCATCTGTCAGATTTTATACCTATTGTATATTACTATTTTTATTATAACTATTGTATTGTATTGTATACTGAATCCCCTTATTGACAGACTCCACTACAAAGCTTCACCTCCTTTTTGCTCAAAACAAAAAAGTGCCTATGTTGATTCTCCAACTCCTGCTTTAATACGAGAAATATTCGCAGTTAGATCAACCTTAGATAACCTCCTTACACAAGATGAGGAGACCAAACTTACATTCACTAGAAAAAGACTTTATGAACATGGGAATAAACCTAGAAAATATTTGGCATACCTTTCCAAAAAAAGACTGGAAGCACAAGCTATTGCAGCCATTTGTGATGCTCAGAATAATCACATACTGTACATGATAATAAGTCCATAAATGACACCTTCAAAGAATTTTATTGTAGACTGCGTGTATCTGAACAACCATATGACGCATTTTAACTAAATGGATTTTTCCCCTCTCAGCTTGTTATCTGAAATAGAGAAGATATTGGCTTTAGAACTGGAGATGAACCCTGCATCTGTCATACTGGGCCTCCAAAGCTGACACTTAACATCCAAACATAATAAGAAGTTGTATTGTATTCTTACTTATGCAGCGAGGAAGAATATTTTATTGCAGTACCTTACATGTATATTACATTCAAAAATAGATTCTATAAAGTATGGGAACCCTATTCAAACTATGTAGAGCCTGATGTCTCTACTATCATGCTGCAGGGATTTTCTTGACTGCTCATACAGCACATTATTACTGTAACCCCAAGTATTATTTATGTGGATCTGAGCTGGTGAGCTGGTTTTTTTTGTTTGTTTTATTTACTTGTTTCTTTGTTTTTCTGTAGACCATATTATGGAACCATCCTTTACTTGTGACAGTGAAAAAAATAATAAAAATACTGTATATGAAAAAAACTACTGGATCTGAAAGTAAGCAAGTGTTTGCTAGCAGTATTTTAATTTAAAAGGTGACGATATTTCAGTGTTGTGGTCACAACTTGCTAATGGGTTGGTTATACTCGAGTACAATTTTGCATTACTTCTACTTAGGTAAAAAAATCTCAGTACTTCTATGTGCCACTAAAACACTATATCAACTGAAATGATAATAGCCTTAAATGGTTGGTTAAACCAGCCGTTCCCAAATCAGGTCTCCCTCATTTTGGAAATTGGGGAAAGTCCTATGTCATCACCTATATTATTACCAACCAAACTCTAGCTGGAAGATCTTTATTGTTTTAATTTATATGACAAATTATTACTTATTATAGTAATTATTCTTCAATGAATTTATTCTAAATCTAATTACAAATTGAGTATAGTTTTTCAGAATAGCACTACTGCTTTGTTTCTGTGGTTCTAAGCGATATTATTACTATACCATAATTAAGCTGCCATGTGTAGCCTGTGCTTTGTGCACTGAGGGCAACACGGTGTACAGAGATTGGAGGGATGAGGTGGAGAACAACACGGTTTGTTGGAGTTTCCAGGCAACAATTCAGAGCTGTGCTTCCACCTCACAATGTGACTCTGTTCAGAGCTCTGTGTCACAATAATTATTATCAGTAACACTCTCTTCTTATCTCTTACCAGAGGTGTGTTGTGTTAATATTATTATTATTAATATTCCACCTGTTTGTGATCATTACAAGATTAACTGCTGCTCAGTTTCTACAAAGGTGCATTCTGACAAGTCAAAATATTTATTGCTGGATAGTCAATCATTTGAGGCTAAGGCTGCTGTCTTCTGTAACTAACTAACTGCGATACATCAGGGGAAAGAGGTAAGAAAATCTCTATTGCACTCACATTTTTCTTATTCTCTACATTGTTGCACTGAACAGCGTTTGCAGGTAAAGGATATTTAATTTAAATACTGGATATGGGCGCATGCATAAATCCACTGCAATTGTCATTAGCATGTGCATAAATCATCATGGCAACAACAAGGAACCTGCTGCTTCACAGCTGCAAGAGACATGTATGTATGTATGCATGTATGTAGTGCTCCACAAAACACATGCAAATCAGCCTCACTGCTTTCACAGTCATATAGTTTACACTTTATAGCAGCGAATAACTACTAATTTGCAGAACTAACAAGCTACATGTACTGACAAAGGAGATTCAGAGAACTGGTCTAACTCTGGCTTTAATGTTAGCTGTGAAATCTGTTGTTTGAGTTTCAGCAAAGTTATCGTTTTTGCCTCCGTTTACAGTAATATTGGTAGTATTAACTTTAGCTTTCTTTAATGTATTAATATTACTTGACAAATAATGTTGATGTTACTTTTTTGCTTGCTGCTGCCCACCATTGTTGCTTGCAAGTTTAAAATTTAAAAAAATGTACAATGCTACACCTCTATTTTAACACACTTCAACCACAGGGTTTGTTTTTTTAAACTAAATTTAGGTTCTTTTTTGCTTTACATTTTTAAAATTAGCAAGTTTTGCGTCTGCAACTAATCTTTAAAAACATTTTACAAACACATTAGCTCATCTTCAGACAGTTACTGCTGGATCTTTCCTACATCAGGTCATTTATGCTCCAAAGCCAAAAGGATCTGATCTGTTTAAAGCATTCAGACTTTAAACATGAAAAATAAAAAGGATTTGGAGTCTATCAATCCTTCATAGCTGTTTATAGAAGACTTTTATGACTATTCAAAGCTAGCACTATTACTCGTTTTATAATTGGTATAATTGGTTATGAACAAGAACAAACAGGAGTTTGGTGAGCAGAAAGATACACGGGTAGGTTAGGTTAGTGATATTTAGCGAGTTTTTGAGCAGTTAAGAGAAGAGTAGGAGGCAGTGAAATGGAGAGGTGGAAATCGTGGAGATTTGACTGCTCGATTAATCTGTTTTGTGGCTTCAGCTCAGCAACAATTGTAATCCTGGTGGCCAGTTTATCTACTTTTTGGTGTTAAGGATAAAAATTCCAATTACAGTGGCAACACATTGTGATAATATATTTTATTGCCTCGTGACAAATTAAGGAGGGGAAAGTCCAATTTTAATAAGTAGATTTTGATTATACATTGTGTTGCCTCAAATCAAAAGAAAATGGTAAATGCCATCTGGTTTCAAGCCTGCTGAACTGGGACACCTTTTCTGTGAAACAGACACACCATACAAATAATTTCTTAAAATATACTTTTAGACTTGTTTCGGAGTTACACTGACATTTTGTTCACTGTGCACTTACATTGCACATTTCTTTGTGTTTTGATCTGTATTAAATATAAATCAAAAGCTTTTCAGAATTTTGTTATTAAATGTGCATATCGTGAAAAGCAAGGTCACTGAAAAGTTGGAAATGTCCTTTTATTCATCCCATTGTGAGTTTAAATACTTGTGTAATCTAATGAAGCACAGTTTAAACCCGCCACACTGTGTGTGTCAATGTGATATCACACTGCTGACTCGAAGAGATTCACTCGTCTTCACTATGCCGCCTGACGAGGCCTCCTGGGCAGTAAGAGTCATCTTCTTGAAATAACACATTTCCTATTGCCTGTCCAGCATGTTGACAGAGAGGTTCTCCGGCATGTTTACGCCACAGGAGCTGTTGGCGTCACCAAGCTGTCACTGACATCTCTACCTCCTCCAACATCTCTTGACTTCTTAATGATGTGGCAAGAAAAAAAAAAAGAATGCAAAGGCAGATAGAAAAACAAAGTCCTCGTGGCACAGAGCCGTCATGCTATGCTTATTACACATCCTGTGAGCTGATTCAAGCGGCTGTCTGCACGTGTGGTCACTGTCATCTGTCTTAATGTTGAAAGCAACAAGACTGTTTGGAAAATAGTGAAGTGAGTAAAGAAACATTTTTCAGTTGACTGATTCCACCACACTTATTATCAACAAAATAAACAACTTTCTTTTGGTTTTCATTTGACAATTTGTGTCCAGTAATATGAGAGTGTTTTTCCCTCATGAGCTCATTTTGGACAACAAAGATCAATTAACAGATCATAATTATGTCATCAGCAGCTAGCCTGATAGTGAATCACGGTCCGTTTTGGAGTAGCACAGTGAAGAACGTTGTATTTGGCGAGAGGACCTTCGGCATCACTTTGTTTCTGTCGTTACGTTCTTGCTCCCACCCCAGACACAAATAACCACTGAGTGAATTAGTGCACGTCCTCACCTGGCATTTACTAATGAACGTTAGTTTGCTTGAATTTCTTCTGTGAGATAAACCGAATTAATGGAAAACACAGTAAGTTTGCCAACTCATCCACTGGTTTGGCAAATAAACTATAGGTCTGAAAACACCATTATCTCACAACTGGTCAAACTGTTATGGAAGCAAAAGTGTGACATACAGCAAAATAAATATATAGCCTCGGGTTGGTAGCAAAGCTGCTGAGAGAAGTGAGCTTTTTGTTGCATTTGGGTGTGTGAACAAAAAAAAAGTGAAAGAGAGAGAATCAAATGATGATTGGAAAATTGTTGCTGCAAGTGATATCGACTCGGTTCAGCAGCGGAAAGTGTTTCTTTCACGAAAACTTCTCTTCTTTGAGAACTTGCCCGCAGCACTCTAAATCTCCTTTAAACAGAGTGTACCTACAGTACATGGCTCTGCTTAACATTGAGGGTTTTTATCAGAACGTCATGTTTTGCCTCTTGGTGCAAATTGCATCTATTCAACCAGCCCTGTAATAACAAACATTGATTTTTCTTTTTCTCAATGCCCCATCAACCTCAGGTTTCTTGCAATGATTAAGGATTTCCAGCTTTCTTTTGAACATCCTCTGCTCATAACAAAACGTCTTCTGTCTGTGATTAGCTTGATGTTCCCACATTTTCAAATCCTTCCTGTGGGAGCTTCAGCAATGGAAAGCATGCCTTCCTTTTTATGAGAAATGGTGTTTCATGTGATTTTATAAGCTGCTGAGAAGCCCCTAGTCCCTGAGTGGTAAGCCATACGTGAAGAAGCAGAGGCAAGGAAAATTTCATGAGAGGTGAACGGAGGACATGAGGGAATATGAAGAGCACAGGGGAGAAACAAGAGAAATGGAAGCTGTAGAGAGGAGGAGGGGGCAGAACACAAGGAAGGAGATCGATGAACTGTAAGGAGGAAGGAAAGACGAACGGAGGAAAGGAGGAATCAAAGACACACGAGAGGTCATGATGCTAATCCACTAAGATCCCTGGAGACATCTGCCAATGTCACTGTCAGAGCGCTCGGGGTACAGCAGAGGCATCGCATGGAGCCATATCAGAGGGAACACAATGGAGGAGATGTCGACGCTGCAGCAGTAACAGCCTCAAACTAGAATGAACACTGTGAAATGAGGAATTATAAACTGAATACAAGGAGAACCCTGAGCTTGTTATTCAAAAGAAAATAAAATGATGAAAGTGGAACGGACACTCGATTTAAAAAGAAGCCACAGAGAAAAGAACAGAAAGCCTTCCTGAGTCACTCACATCCTCAAAAAAACAAAACAAAAAAACAAACAAATCACAAAAATCAGGATGTTTCTTGAGGGCCAAATGCCACCACGCACTTCAATCACTTTTGATGCATCGGCTTATTATAAAGGTTTTTTTCCAAATGTAAACAGACTCAGTTCAGCTGAGAAACTCGGTTGAGCCTCCTGAGAAATAAACACCCTAAAAGATTCTGCTGATTGAGACAAACAGACACACAGTCTGCTGTTAAGAGTGATTCAAGCATCCTCGTTTCCCTCTAGCTTTCCTTCAGTACAATTCTGTTATCCTTGAGTTATCGTTATATTTGCACTGTGATGTATGATTTTGGTCTGTGCTGATTCAATTTTTTTATTCAGGTGTGAATGACATGATGAAGTTCTCTGTTGATTTACTGCAACCTGTCACTGGACATATTCAGTTTCATTTGATTAAAAGGTACCCTATGGAGTTTCTGACCTCTAGGATTGCTATGGAGCAGTTGTTTTTTTAATGAGTAGGTCCCTGTTATGTTTGTTACCTGTCTTGTACACAATCACACTATTCCACTGACCTATGGGTGGCTGTAAAGCGCCAGGAAATGTAGCAATACACTAGCAAAGACAAGGAAGAACAATAATGCTAGCTAGTAAAAATGGATGTAAACAATTCAGGATTTAAACATTCTTAAAAATCCTGTTGCAGATGTTTTATGAGGAAGGAAATGCATTCAACATGTTTGGTGCAAGACCTCAAGAAATCACATGCCTTTTGATGCGCAACACTCAGTGTAACATAACTTGTTTTTGTATTATATCACAACATTAAAGGCTCTCGCACACTAAAGGATGGATAAATGTCACATAGCTCTTCAATTGTTTAATTCAAGGCAGCAGCTAAAGCAGCCATGCAAACGGCTCTGTGAGGCTGTCCTTATGCAGTGTAGCACTTTGAGCTAAATTCTAATAGTGTTTAGCAGGTGTAATGTTTACTAGGGGTGTAAATCACAAGTTCTATCACAATACGATATTATATTGATTCTTAGGACAACAATACATTATTTGCTGATAACATAAAGTCTGCCACAGTACAATTTTGATTTTAATTGTCAGGTGCCAAACAATACCGGTTAAAAGATCCCCTTCAAATGTTCTCCACAGTGTGTCCATACATTTTGTTCCAAAATACATTTAAAAGTTAAATATGAGGTTTATATGAGGCTTCAGTCTGAGTTTAGTCATATCAAGTGGAGCAACTTTGTGTTTCCCTGTTGAGCTGTGGTGGAAGAATAGTACCAAAAAGAAGGACTTTGACACTAAAAACACTGTAACGTTGAAATATATCTACTGGATTTGACTCAACTTAGACAGCTGAAGCTTCATAACAGCTTCAGATAAACTTTTGAATACATCTTTGCACAGAAGGAGTATGATAAACCAAATATATCCAGTAAAGTACAACTCTGTATGCAAAATTTGGCAATAATAATAATAAACGAGGAGACAGTAGGGTGGTGAAGAAACTATGAATTTCATTATGTATGTGTAATATTTTTAACTTAGCTCTATGACAATTATGCATTAAGAAAACACAAGTGTTTTGAGAATGTATTAAGATTCCTGCCACAGCATGAGGTGTTTACACCTATCAATGAAATTACATGAACATATAAATGATATTTCCGGATGGAAGATTTTCAACACGATCACGCTATACGTGTAGCGCACGGAAAACGTGTTAAACTCGTTCCCGACTTCTGAAGTTCATATTTCTGTAATGACGCCAAGCTGCCAAGGTGTTAAATTTTCTCGTGGAGCTATAAATAAGCAGTGGTGTCTTTGTGCAGCCTTTTCCGAAGTACTGCGCTGAAATTTAGGCAAGTCTCATTAGCCAGCATCTGAGAGGGACTCAGAAAAGAAGAAATCCAGGAGAGACACTTCTGTCTTGACTCTCATTTGAGTTTGAGCTACAAAGTCAAAACTGTCATCATCTGGGATTATTTCAGTCTCTTTGGAAACCAGAAGAAAAAAAAATCTCTGATATGGATCTATTTCTAATCCTTTTCCGTGAATGATATCAAAAAGATGAGTGACTTTGGACTTCCACAATCAAAAACATCTGCTGTATGTATGTATGTGTGTGCGTGCGTGTGTCTGCATGCCAGTGCCAGAAAAATCCTCAGGAAAGTTAAGTGATTTCCTTAGCTGTAGCACACAACAGTGCCGGCTGCCTGAAGGCTTCTGGTAGGTGATGGGATTCTCCAACCATTAGACTCACTCGTCCAAGAATATTATTATTGATTTTGATCCTGAGCTACAGCCTATTGAAGACACCGACTTGTTTTTTTTCCAACAGCAAACAGCAGTAGTGGGAGCTATCGTTCAGCACTAATGACATCATTTTGCAAGGATGCCTTCTCTCTCCTGAACAGGCGCTGTAGATATATTTATTTATCTCTGTCACAGGCAAGTTCGAGAGGGGAGAGGAGATTACCTGTCTAGATTATGCCAGATGATTAATGTTTGTTTGGGCACTGTGAGATAATGCACATTTGATTTAATGAATAAAATGAATCGCTTCTTTGCAACTTGCAACTTCAAATAGCTTTTCAGAGACTGGGGGATTGGAAGTGGTGGGCTAAAATGTCTGAATTTCTAAACACAGTGAAGATTAAAAGACAGAAACAGACTAAATAGGCGTATACTTCATGTATTATTGACAGTAATATCTTGTTCATGGTCACGTCCGTGAAGACAATATGAATATGAAAATGACTCATACATATGGAAATGAAGAAAACTATGTATGAGTCATATGTTGTAAAATGTGCAATTTAAGTGTTGTGTATGTGCTTACACTGTGACCATTTTCACACAGATTGTTTTCACATTGATACACTACTCTATGTAAATGATAATTTAGTACCACAGATCATTTGTTTTGTAGTATAAGTACAATGTTGTATGGAATCCATATAAGAGTGGACATCATTTTAGATATCACAGCTGAAAATATTGCAGCAAATATGATTTGTCTCAAATTGTAAAATGTGGAAAGGCCTCTTTAGGTGTGTTTTATTTGGATGTAGACTGTTCTGTCTGTCCACTAACTAGACCATGTTTGGGCCAAACATGGTCTGGGATGCGTTTTATGTTAAGGGTCATATCAACATCATGATCATGAAGTTTTTTCATAGATATTTTATTGGAAGATGCAGCCAAAAATCCCCAGCCATTGAAAGGACTATGCTGCAATGACTTTGACTGAGGTGATAAATCGACACATTTTGCATCCATTACTCATCTGCTGTAGGCTTGATGGTGGTTCTTAAATGTTCTGGCCTACAGACATATCTGTAACTGAGGTCTGCTTGATTTCATGCCATGCATAATTATATTTTCACTGCAGGAGAAGGATAAAAACATCTTCATAAACTTTTCCAAAGTGCTTCACATAAGGCACAGATGTGCATTAAAACATAGTAGACACAGACATTAAATCAATTACAATTAAATCCATTTTTCCCTGGTCCATCAATATCTTCACTATGTTCCAAAGAGTCAGCGAGTTAAAATAGTCACATGGTTAGCATCAGTGTCGCTTGGGGTACGTTTGCTTAGATTTGTCGCGATTTAATAGAAAGTCTGATTTTGTGTGGAATATTTCTTGAATTGTGGAATTGGCCAGCTGATGGATCGCAACACAACTCAGGTTATGTACAGGTATCCACATCCCACAGAACATTGTACATTGTGGTTCATATCATATGAGAAGCCACACACTGAAAGGTAAGGAGGTGAGTTTCAGTACAAAAAGGAAACACATGCAGACAGTGTTTGTTCCTGCAGCGGAGCCTGAAGCTACTTTACATCAGTGGTCCCATGTTCTTACAAGTATTGCCTCTGTGGTTTGTTCCTGCCGCATTAGTGGCATTTATAGTAAGCTAGACATCCACAAGAAGTGATGGCCCACAACCCTGCACCAGGCCTGCAGTTAGTCCCTCCCATGCGAGAGAAAGCCGGTTTGGGCCATGGTGGCTCTGCAGCAGTGAGCTGGAGAGCTTCTCTGGTATAAATAATCCAGCTTCCCAGTAACCACAGGCATCAACTATCTACTATTTAAACCATGGCTATGTGATTTCTGATATTTCTATTTGATTGTGTTTGAAAGTGATGCAAAGATTGTGGTCATGATTGTGTAATATTTGCATATGAACATAACATCAGCTGGATTTAAACTTTTTTTCGTATGCACTGCTATTTTTTGTGCTGTACACATAATCACAGATTCTTGATGTTGTATTATAGTAATAAAGGTGACTTTTTTCCAACTATACATATATTGTGCGATATACTGAATGCCACCTCATATCCTTCTATAGTGAAAGTGCCGATAGTCGTGGCTATCTATAATAGCTAAAACTGTTCATTTGTGTAAGCATGTGTACATCTGTTCACCGCCTACCCCAAGATTTAAAAAACATCTGGCTAGGAGGAGCCAGGCAGGAATCAATGATGTACATAAACTATCCTTAAAGTAAAACATAAATATGTGCTTTTTAACCTCAGCTATGTGAATAACACATTTTTTTGGCACTCGCCCCTCAGAGTTGATTTTAATAATCATTCAGCTGAAAGATGTTTATGTTATCAAGAGTGATATCTCTTGGTGGTATCTGAATCAGACATACTAAATGGTCAAATTAACAACCAGAGTCAAAGGTTAAACACAATAGTAGGATGTTGTTTTGTGTTGGCACGAAGTCAACAGTAGAACAAACACAGTCAGGATGCATTTGGCACAGTAGTAATAGTAGCAAACAAAGCAGCACCAAGCAGAGATTTTCTCTTGCTGGCTCCATGAACTCTTCATCAAGGGTGCTCTGAAATGTAGGGCTTCCCATTAATGTGCAGGTCACTACAGATTAATTTGTACTGCAACAACTCACACACACACACACAGAGAGTAGCCGCTCCGCACAGTTATATAATGTCATTCTGTGTAAAACACAGATTTATGGTTTACAAGCCTGCCTACTAACACACATACCTAACACACCTCTGAATATAAAACTTCACACAATCATGCCAGACAGGACTTGTACACACACGCTGCCAGTTACCAACAGCTGACTAATGAACCAACAGTATCCTGTTATAAAGACATAATGTTATATGAATGAGCATCACATAGAGATATGTACTATAAGGAGTCAGTGTGACTCAACCACTAAATGCATTCAATTTAAATTCATAAATGCAACAGAGAAAAAAAACACGATAACAAAACAATTTAGAGGCAAAGACAGAATATGGCGTCCAACCAGCACAAAACAAACAGCGTTATAACTTCTAGCAGCTGATCCGCCATGATGGGTTTAGTGTCACCAAACACACTGCAGTCAACGAGCAGCAACTCAACATAATTAATGATGGCTCCTTACCAGATAGTAGATCAACTTCTCCTTTTCTGAATACTGGCGGGATTAATGCGGCTGCTAAAGTCCAGACGTCTTTCCCATCTGAACTTGTCAAAGGTCCAAACAGTTATAATCCACAACAGGACTTTGTCCGGGTTCGGTTGCTGGTTTTTATCCGTTGTCACAACGAGGTCAACATGTTTCCACAATGCAGCGACCATCCCCGGATCATTTTGGATTTGAACAAGCTCCTCTTTTGTGAGTTTTTGCTTTATATCGTCCATTACTGGCCGCTAGCTTAGCAAGCTAATGCTAACACGAGCCTTTCCTCTGTTTATCTTCCTGCTTCTCAGGAGACATTAAATATCAAGTTAATAATGACGACTTCATTATGAATGTCGGCGTGTCCGTCTCCATGTTTTAACTGAGTCTCCACACGTTTACTTTTATGGAGTAAAACAATTACCTATTCCTAAAACTAAGTTACCAAACAATTGCGCTCTAGATAACAGGAAGTAGAAGTAAGGTCACGAGGTCAATGTGAGCTGCTCCCATTGGCCGAATCAGATCACCTGTGTTGTCTTTCTATTTTTTTTAGTCTAAAAATAATCTGTTTGTATTATTAATGCATTTATTTATCTTTTATAGTATTTTAAGTATTCATACATTATTCACATTAAAAATTAAAAAAATCTAAATAAAGCACATACATTTCCTGTCATTAGTATTCTAGATGTAGCTACAGCAGCTCCAAGCCGCTCCCTGGCACCGCCTACAGCACCAAGCCTATTAAGTTGTGTGTATTTCTGATGAGAGGTTGCTATTCATGTAGTCAGTCTAACCCACTTCCACATGTTGCGCCTATGCACTTATGTTTGCACTTGTATTGAGAAAATAGGGCCATGTTGTTATTAACTTTTCCAGTCAATACTCCACGCTTGCCTTGGAGACAAGTCATGATTTCCCCCTTTCATTCTTTTTTTACAGCCTCCCACTACATTATGTATGTAGATAATGCATATTAGCATCACTCCACAAGGCCTGGGAGTCAACACGGGCTAAATAAAGCCACAGTTTAACACTGTGCAGGTGGAGTGTTAAGATTGATGCTAACACTGATATTTTGTGGAACATACAGTGTGTCTGCTCACTTTCTCCTTCTTCACTGCACATTTCCAAGATACTAGCAGGCTAATTACAAAGTTAATGTTTTATAGCCAATCCTGCCCAAGTGAAAAAGCTAAATTTGTTAAATGGGACTGTTTGGTGCTTTGGGGGGAGACATGGGAGTATTTTATTTTCATGCTGAAGATGTTAATGCACAACTGTGTAAAATTGTGTGCATTTGAGTGCACCCTTGAGCACATGGGCATGTTTGTGTCATTGCTATAAGGGAAGTCCTTCACAATGTCTTCACAAAAAGTAAATTCCCCAAATTCCACAGACCTCATATAGAGTACACTGTGGTCTTTAAAGCACAAGCATACCTCATCCATATACACTTATATACACAAAACACTGTGAATGCCACTAATTGTCCTTAGCCTATAAATAGACGTTCATTAAGAAAGTGACAGAACAATTAAGGCAGAGAAGATTGTCAATATGTCAATAACTAATTAATTTGCAGGAATCTACCAGACATCTTCAACACCTCATATAAGGCCCAGTGTATAACTTACCAATGATATATCTTAAGTGCCATGCTTCTTTATGTTTATGCTCTTCTGTTTATCCACCGTCTTGCTCTTTCCAGTAGTGCTCAACACTGGCCTGCTAAATGGGTTTACATAAAAGACCTTTACTGTTGGCTTATGTACATGCAATTTTCTCATTGCACTTTATTAGCTTTTTCAAGGCATTTAAGGTTGAGTTTATACACAAAAAAGACATCATAATTACAGAACACAGTGTTCAGGGAGAGTGTAGCCCATTGTAATGCAAATGTACTCAAGTAAGAGTAAAAAGTATTCTGCCAAACATCTACTCTTAGAAGTACAATTTATCAAAGAAAAGAAAATACTCCAATACATGTAACAGAGTAAATGTAATGCGTTAGTACCCACCTCTGATATTTCTGATCCTTGCAAAACAACATACAACACAACTTTTACTTTAGACTTCAGTCATCTGTAATCATCGTCTATTTAAACCTGCATTAACTGATTTTTCTCACTTTTTTCTTCTTCAGTGAAAAGATGGCACAGATAGCAAATTTTGAGTGATGCCGGACTTGAAATGAATGAATCGGCTTTAATCAGACATTTTAACAGTTTCGATTGACCGATTAAAAGTTTTGTGCTCTGCTTATCTCAATCTAAATTCTGTCAGCCGCCACATTTCTTCTACTCTATGAATTACTAAACCCAAAAAGGTGAAGAATATCACCATCAACTGCACACAGAGACATTTCTGTCATGCTTTGTGTCACTGTTTTGACGCTCCCACGCATCTGAAAGAAAAACTGTAACTCCCATGAAAGTTCGGCCCTGCCTTCTGGATGTTATTCCAATTAAACACCAAAAAACAGATCATTGGAACAGATGGTCAAAGTATGTAATCAATCATTAATCTAAACTTGGCTTCTGGTGTGTCTTATTTGCAACATGTTATTCCTGAATTTCCCCCCCAAAAAATTAAAAGAATTTGGATTTGCCCCAAGCAACTGCAGGCTTATCTCCCAACTCCCTTAGTTATCTGAAGTTTCTCCTGTCAACCAGTATATTTTATTAATATTAAGCATAACTTTGAGAAATTTGAGGAAAGATTTGGAGCACTGAACTGCACCAGGGCTGTCCTCGTTAAAGCAGAGACATTCTTCTCCTTCTTGCTGTCGCTGCTCTAATACTTTTAATCTCAGGGTGCCATTTTACACCATAGACCATGGAATTCAACTTAATGTCCCGCACTGTGATTTGTTACTGGAGGCACTGGTCTCAAATGGGTTTAGATCACACCTTACATTCACTGTCTATGGTTTCAAAGAGTCCATCATCATCAGCAGTCAGTGTGTGGTTTTCCCTCTGGGCTCATTTCCACAAAAATTACAGGAAGGCAATAGCATTGTGCCCTTATAGTGAACATAGTGTGTTTTTTGTTTTCTTTTGTCTGTGATTTATATACTGTTGTAATGTCAAATGTTTATTTTAAACATGATCAAAGTTCCAAACATGAGATGAACGTATGTAATAATGTCAGGGATTTGTTTGCAAAGTACCTTTACGTCATCCATCCATGACGCTTGGTCTACTTCCTGTTGGTACCAGTTGGTGCACAACGCCAGATACTTGAAAAACAGAGTTGAATAATTAGACCCAACATAACACTCAAAGTTCCTGACAGTAGACGCAGTGGGAAGAGCATCACATTCGCTTGTTAGGTAACTTTTATTGACGCTTGTTAGCTCACTACTGTAGCTCACTAGCTGGGTTGTACAGATGCTGCGATTCTGTCTGATCTGAGTCTGAATCTGTCTTTATGGACGTATATCTGAGGAGGAACCTGACTTCAAAGATCACCATTCTGTTTGTGGATGAAGTCTTTCTTCTTCTGGCAGGGGGAGGTGGTGATTGGGTGTCAGCTTTAGCATCAGGAGGTGCAGGGTGCTACAGCTGCAAGCTAACGGCACTGAGAAAAGGGATTAGTGATTTACTCCCATGCGGGTAACAAAGGCACATTTTAAAGGGTTACGTGATCGGATGTTGTGAACCAGAAGGGAGTTGCCTCTTAGATTTTTTAATTTAAAGGTTAATAGAGGGAAGCGGGAAAATAAATGAATGGCCAGAAGCCAAGGGGTGTGACACAGAGTGCATAATGAATGAAGAATTAGTGAAGCAATAATAAAGAGGTCCTCCTGATTAAGCTTCTGCTAAGCCCCATTTATTTTGTTATGTTGTAGACACACCAGATATATGACCATAAAAACAGTAGCGCTGGCACCAAAAATTGAATCTAAATGAATGCTTTGCAAATATAAGAAGATAGATGAATCTTAAAGCAGAGAAATCCAATGTTTTTTTTATTTGGCTCACAAAACAGTCTGGTTTGGAAATGTGATGATCCGAATCTCACTTTATATGTAAAGAGACCAGATTAATTCACTCAATAAATACTGAAAAGAACCTTAATCCTTGGAAACGTATCCTTCTTTAATTCTGTTTTGCAACATAGCAAGTGACCGGAGGAACACGTCTTAAAGGGTATGACTGCTAATCTTTTATATTATCCTTATTGTCCACAACAACTATTAAAATAAATTGAATCGAAATCTCGATGTATCTTATTCCTCTGCGGTAAACACTACACTCTCTGCACTCTCATAGTGTTGTTTTCGGCCACAGCAGGCTGCTGTTTTCAGAGAAACAGCTCTAAAAAAACTCACCGTACACGACCTGCTCAGCAGCAAACAACAAAGCTGGTGGACATAATTCAATACAAAAGCGAGACATTCATATTTAAAGTAACAAGGAGTGATGTTTGTGACATTGAGGACTCATCTTTATAATTAAAAATAATCAATAAAAATTTAATGAATTTAAAAAATGCACTATAACATTTTTAAGAAGGTTTCACCATTAAAGAACCGTTTTTCACTGTCTCGATAGTCTCTGTTCATCAATGTTGGGAATTAGAAAATAAGTCACAAATTTACAAACTATGGTCAGTTATAAACATTATAACTAAATTAATTAACTTCAGGGATGAACTTAGCTGTAGGAGAAATGTGTGTGAGATAATGTTTTCAGAGGCCAAATGCAGGCGATGAACCATTCAGTCTCTGCTCTTAAATATAAATATATAAATGGAGAAGACAAAGAAGGGGTCAATTAGAAAGGAAGGCATTTTTTGATTTCTAAATTGGATACATTTAAGCCAGACAGGTTTACATGTAGAACAAAAATTTGAAACCATGTTTAAGCGTTGAGTAGATTGACATTTCTGACAAGAGTCTTTGGTCATACTGAAAAATGAAGTTGAAAGAATATGAAGTTTGCTCTTTTGTAGTTAAAAAAACAATGAAGAATTCAATTTATTTGTTATCCACTTTATTACCCACTGATATGTGTCGAATTGTGTTCAGAAACAACCTCATTTCGCACCACGATGAAGCCAAGATAGCTGAATGTGTACAGAACAGAAAGTGGTGCCTCACACTTGTGTTTACCACACTTCCAGCTGTTCTTCAACATAAACTGGATCATAAATGGTCCGGGTTTTTTTATTCTGCATCTCTAACATGAATTATTTTTCTTTCAGAGTCCAGCTCTTTCAAATAGCAATAGTCTGAATTACCACCATGACAAGTTTTCAACCCCCTCTCTCTTCTTCTCTGTACCCGACTCTTTGCTTATCTCCAACTTGATCCAGTTCAAAACCACCTTTGAAGGCAGAGCATCGTTGACTTTTATTCATGTGTGTTTTCTATCTAGATGTGTAGCCGTCCGAGCTGCGGGGTGTTTGTGTGAAGACAGGAGGGCATGAAGAAAAAGATGTTGACACACAAAGAGTGACTGTACACAAGCGTAGAAATTGTATGTACACACACATATGCACCGAAAATAATCACCGTATCTGGGCTCACTGACACTGAACTGGTGGGCAGTTCAGATGAGGTCTGGTGGGGTTACCTGGCCTGGCAGTCTGACGCTTTCGGAGGATCAAGCTGTAGCTCTTATCTGTCTGGCCTGATGGTCTAACCTCTACTCCCAGCCATCAGTCTCTCATGCACACACACCAACACACACACACGTTGATACAGACACTGGACTGGCGGTCTTAACTGCTTTACTTTTTGCCATCTGACTGACTACAGCTGAAGCAGTTAAACTGCAGTGCAGGCCATAAATCTGTGATTTGGTTTGGGGAAGAGAGAGAAAGTGAGAATGCAGACAGTCAGAGGCTGGAATAGTGTTGTCAAACTGCACAGCTGCATCCCTAAAAAACACAAAAAAAAAACAAACCCATGGATATATACAGCTAGTTGCTACAGAGACATACCTGATGTGTGGATGAATGGATCTGGGTGTCAAATCTTCATTTACAGATTCCCATAGTGTACAATAAATGTGTTTCTGTTGTAATTGTTGGCAACATTAGACAATGAATCTGTAAATAGACAGAACAAAAAAAAGCACTGAAAAAAACAAACAAACAAAATGTAAATGAGCTGCATTAGCAAACATATAGATACATGGATAAAATAGTGTCTGTTTTTTCCTTGCAAATGTAATTTTCATTTGTTCTTTGTTCTGTATACTTTCACGTATACACGTATTGCACGCGCACACCCACACATACATTCACAGCTCATGAAATTTTAAATAGAAGTTGGAACATAATGAAGAAAGTGATAGAGATGCTCTCCAAACCTGTGACTAATAAAAAGAGAAGCCAACAAGGTTTTTTCCTTCTAATCGAATGCACACCCTCATCTCTGCTGCTTCTGATAATGTTAAACCAGTTGAATGTGAAGTCTTTAATTTCTGGCACATGTAAAAAACCATTTAAAGATGTTCAGAGTGAAACGCAGAGATGCAAGAATGAAATGAGTTTTTTTCCATCTCCTCTGTTGGTGTTGTCAGATGCTTAGATGTACTTCATTATGCTGAAGTACCTGGATGTCAGAAATAATTGCAGTTTTATCAAGGTGCAGTAATAACTCTTCTATGACTGTCAATTTATAAGGAAATGTCTGCCTGGCATTTAGCTGTGACTTGTAAGTGTATTCTTGCTCTGTGACATTTCAAATCTCTGATTTTCGTGTGCTGGCAAAATATTCTACTTGCAAGATTTTCATGTCAGATAAGAAAACAAATCCAGACGATGCTTGCAGACTTTTATCTGTTAAAAGCTCATAGTACACTGATTACAATTGGTCAAACAAACAAATTCACATTTTTTTTAATTTTTTTTTTTTTTGAACCGTGTCAACCTCCGTTAAATCACCAGTGTTCATCCTGGTGAGGACATTATGGATTTCATGGACATCAGTATCAAATAACCAAAACTGCTGAGGTTCAAGAATTCGATATAGAAAAGCTTGGATTGATTGTTTAATGATGGTATGACAAACTAAGCCTTTAATAAAAAAAAAAGAGTGAAAGAGAAAGATGGAAAGTAAAGAAAGCTCTGGGCTGACTTCTCTGTGTGTGTTTAGCTTTGCCCTTCAGGTGCAGAGGTGAACATTCCCAAGAATCAGCTATGGTGAGAGATTTGATATGTAAAGGTGAAGGTACACAGACCTGAATCAGATCTTTCTGAACTGAAGAGTGTTGAACACACACGATAATGTACCAGAAAAAGAACCATGTGGACGACGAGGACAATAACTTGTTGGCTGGAAACAGTGTGTTGTTAATGGGTGGGGGACCACATTCACAAAGCCCTGTAGAACCTCACTTTATATCAAACACATACAACAATCACAAGTCACTCTTATTTTTTTTTAAGCTGTGTCCAAGAGTAGACCTTAACACTTTGAAAGCAAGTCTGGCCTCTGATAATACCTTTGATGGAGATAAAAGCCCTGTAAACTATAATTTAGTTGGCTTGTTTTCCCAAATCAAACATCTTTTAATCTAAAGCCTATAGAAATTTAAGTTCAGTTTGGTTGTAAGACTGGTTGACGCCAAAACATCCAAATTTGAATTGAACCGCCATAATGTTCCCTAGTAGCTTTTCAAGAGACCTACAACATCCATAGAAACAAAGTTATACTATATTTCTGATGGAAACTTCTGTGTTCTTGAAATTCTGACATAGGTAGGTAGGCCTTTCCATAAATGGACATGCTCTATGAATTCTTTGAAAGAAAAGCATATTTTAAACATCATGTACCACTGATTTCTGTATTCTAGGCATCATGGTGAAACCTCTACTAACTACTTATATGGATAGGGTAAAGTGAATGCTGGTCCCAGATGTCTGGAGCTGATGCAGACCAGGTTGAGTGTGAAAAGGCCAGAAGTATATAAGTGTAAAGCTGGCTGATGTTATCCAGCTTGCAGGATGCTGTCAGAGGGGCAAGATGTCTCCCAAGCAATCAACCAGAACACAAACACAGTTATTTTAAAAAAAATCTTTACCAGAATTGCAATCATTTTTTTTGTCACCAAAAACATTTGGCTGTAACTTCATACAGAGATTCAAAAGCTTCCAATTCATAGGATACAACATAGAGACATTTATTTCTTGTTTCAATACGCAAACTGTGTTGTTCTCCCTCCCATCAGCCCCAGAAAGCAGCATTGTTCATTAAAAATGGAAAACAAAATAAATGTCAGATTAGCTCCCATGGTGCCCATTAGCCCTCTGACATTCCTCTGTCCTTCTGTCCAGTCATCCGACCATCCATCAAACCAAAATAATGCACAGGTGAGTGTGTGTGCACATATGTGCGAAAATATCATTTGTAACAAAAAACAAAAACTAATCTAGATTAGTTTTGAAACAAACGGGAGTCAGCATCTGGGCTGTCTTTAGCAATCTGCCCTCCAAAATCCAACCGACTGTAGAAGAAGCCGTTTCCTGTCTGTTCTCCTTCTCCCTCTTTTCTTCACTTCACCTTAGCACGCGCACACACACACACACGCACACGCACACACACACACCAGACACACACACACACACACACACACAGCCAGGGAGTTTTTGTTTTGTGTCGTAAATCCTTTTGTTACCACAGAGGGCTGAACTGTAATTCTTGGCTGGGTAGAAGGTTTTCAAAAGGCGACGGGGGGAAAGTCGGTGTGGAGGTTCCTTCCGCGTTGGCCGTCTTGGATTCTCACAGAATCAGACTCGCAGCTTACGGACGTGCGGCGGAACATTAAATGAAGTTCTTCTGTTAGAACTGAGCCAGAACCAAAATGTTATAGAGTTAATACAAAACAGGGAGAAGAAAAAGAAAAGAAACATAGTTACATCGTTCCTGTGTTCTTCGACTTTGTACTTGGTCACTTTTTGAATTCCATATATTTATATCCATATATATTTATATATATATATATATTTATATATTCTTTATACAATTAAAAACACCATGGATTTGACAGACTATTTGGTTTCTTTTTGTCTAAGTAGAAGTGTTTCTCTTGTTTTGTAAATAAATGCATGTAAATTTTTTTTTCTCTTTTTCCACACGGTCAGTCGGTGTAAAGGCGGCCACTCAAGAAGTGTTTGTATCCATACAGTATGTATATCAGCACTTGTTCAAAATTTCCATGTTGTTTTTTTTTTTCTCTGCTCAGCATTTCCATTTAAGTCTGTCCAACACTGTCAAACTGAAATGTCCTAAATGTTGTCCTTTCATTGGCCGGTTTGGCCCAGGTCTCTGTGTGATAGGCTGGGGCTGAGTAACTGGGTCTGCGTGGGTCCGTTACAGCTCAACACTCCAGATCCTCCTCCGTTAAGGTTCAGGAAGCAAACAGTTTCTCTGGCCTCCACCGGAACAGCTGATGAGCCGCCGCCGTTGCCGTTGATCCCGCCCTCATCCTGCTTCCTGTGAGCCAAAGCCAACGCCCTGAGCTGCTCCTGCGCCTCCTCCAGCAGCAGCGCCACCTCATCCTGCTGCCGGCCAATGGTGGACGAGCAGGAAGACGACGACGTATATGCAGCCTTCCCTCTTCTCTCTTCCTTGCAGGGTGTGGTTCCGCAGGTTGACATCACTGTGGTTGCTGGAGTAACAGTGGTTTGCATACAAGATACCTCGTTGTCATGGTGACACTGGACGGAAGGGATGATGGGGATAGAGCAGGAACGAAACGGTGGTGGAGGGGAGTGGCTGTGACCGCGGCCGGGCCTCCGCAGGCTGCGGTTGGCAGGATTTGGATCACGGTTCTCGGACGGAGCGCACAGGCCTGAACGCACCTCGACGTGGCCGCTCCAAGGTGATGGCGACATTGTCTCCATGGCAACAGGAGTTTGCATATGTAGGAAGGCATCTCGTCTGGGGTCGTCGTGCTGCATACGGCAACTAGAGAAGATGGGAAAGGGTTAGGGTTAGTTGACAAATGACAGATAAAAAAAATAGGAAAAAGGTTAATGGGATGGAGAAAAATGTCCTGGCTTCATGTGGAGAAGAAGTTATTCTGCCTTTGAGTGTGATTTTAACTCCATCGCCTTTTCAAACTCCCACGTTGAAAACCCGGCAGAATACACAGGGGGGCAGCTCTCTGGCCTTTGCCATCTCACAAGCTAACAGAGGATGTGGAGAGGGAAGATGAGTCTGACATCTTTCTTTCAACTCTTTATATCCATGTCCACACACACAAACACCCTCCAAAAATCTTAACTCCCTTATATAAGTGTAGAGGTAACAGAAAGTTCACCTTTTTTTAAAAAATAATATTGATTTAATCACTTTAAGTATGTTTAAAATATGGAGTGTTGTTTCAAAGTTTCATTCAGCCACTGAGGTAATCAGGCATCACACCTGCTAATGTGTGTCGATTTGTTCAAAGTGCGCATTTAAAGTAGTTTCAGTTTGAGGTCAAGACTTTTTCCTTTGTTTGAAGATCCTTTTTGAGTGACTCTTTCTTAAAGATCGGGCAGAATCAAGTTAAAATGGGCAGAAGCTTTTCATCTGCCTCACTGTGCCCTCAGTCAAACGTGTGACGGCATCTTTCTTCTCAGTTCTCTCACTTTGCAGATTTGACCTATTGTATCACCCTACCTCTCTTGCAGGTATTTAGTATGTATGTATGTATCTGGTGCTAAGCAAATCAAGACAATGACCCCCCCTTTTTTATCCTCCCTCATTAGTCTCAGCTTGTTTGTTACCCAGTCCTTGTGCACAATCTAACTGAACTAAACTGCACATTTTCTATCTGTTGCCTGTTCATCATTAATGACTACATGTGTTCACAAGAAACATGGCAACAAAGAGAACTCTCTGTAGTAACCTTGTTGCTGTAAAACCTGCATAGTAACCAGAGTTCCTCCTTTTATGTGAACAGCTGTGGAAACTGATATGTTTAGGCTTTGAGAAGCTGCTATTCTTTATTTTTATTGTCATTTTCAGTTTCATTTTTGGGCTTTTGATGCACTGCTCTGAGTAAATGAATAACACGAATAAAGGAAAAAAAAAACATATTTTCAAACCTTTCTTACATGTTCATACGTATGCCCAAAATGTTTGTTTCTCTAGCAGAAATTTAGCTAATGTAGTTAATTGTTTCTCCAACTAATACCCCCAGTTAGAACCATGCTTTTCAGCATTAAAAGTACATAGTAAAGGATAGGACTTCCTTTATTTTCCTTATTTTCAACAACAATGAACTGATCTACCTACAAGTAGATCAGTGATATACGTTATTCCATCAGCGAGCCTCACCGCTGCACAGGTCGACATGTTCCTTCCCCTCGAAGAGTTTGTTTAGAAAAGGTACCCAAAACTAAATAAAGCGATCATGTTTGAAGTCTCTGGAGAGTAGTCCTTTGTGAGCAAATGCTGGAACATTTACAGAGCTTTGCTAGCTTGTTTTGCTACGTATCACACAGAACTACTCTCTGGAGACTGAAAACGTGATCAGTGTTATTAGTCTCTGGAGATGTTTCTAAACAAACTAATGTGCCCAAACTCTTCATGGTGAAGGAACATGTCGCCCAGAGCAGCGGTGTGGCTCACTGATGTGTTTTTGGACAACAACAACAGAGGTCACAGAGGAATAAGTTATATCAGGCTTTGGCTACACACACAGTATTACAAGGGATTTGTTGACAGTAAGAGAAATATAAAAAAAATCACCAGGCTTATCCTTTACAACACACTGAATGTCTCTTTAACAACTACTCTTGTCACGGCCTCTGCACACAGCAGGATGTTGATTTTTGTTCCCTGACATTTGTTTTTTAAGTCAGAAAATTACACATATGTGGTATTCTCTGTCCAACAACATTATACCAAAGCCTCTGGTGCTGACCTAACTTCCTTGAGTACAGACATAACCGCTTTCTCCCACTTTCTGAGACTGACCATGTCCTTCAGTGTTATCAGTGAAGAGTCAGAGTCGAAATCCAGCTGCACTCTGGAGCAGCGCCTCATTATCTTTTTGTAACAATTCATAAACCTTTGCATAGGTTAGCTTTTTTCTACCATATCAAAACACAAACTGTCATCTCTCTCACTCGTAATACCCTCATCACACACATATGCTCTCCATCAAGGCGTACAGATATAGCGGTGGGTGGAGAGGGTGCTTTTTTAGACTCTAAGGAAATCACATCCTGAAAACCACAGTGGAGATTTAGCGAGGTCCACAGAGAGGATCTGAGAGGATGATGTGAGGGTGCTAATTCCCAAGATAACATTCACAGACAAATCTCTCTTTTGATGTATTGAAACACAATCAGATTGCAAAAATCTATGAAGCGGAGTTCAAATATAGAGCCTGGAGCGGTGAGGGATCAGCTAGAGGGAGATTACAGAGAGATTGTGTGCAAGTGAGGTGAGATAAGTGACCAAGCTTTTATATGTTACGGGAGCTCATTATATGTACAAGTGTTAACAGTAATTTCCATTGATCTCCCTAACATCTGTTTACTGTTAAATTCTAAGTAAAATCTGCATGTACTGGGATGCAATGATCTTACAATAGTGAGAAGCAAAACATGTACAGAAGCTGCATATGTCTACGTTAAGGCTGAGTGTGTATATAAATATATATGCAAAAAAAAAAAAAAATGAAGACAGGGGAGGAGAAACTGTCATATTTGAAAAGAAAAATATAAAAATGCATACATTATGTCCGGCAGCCATTTTGGAGACAGCTTTATCTTAAAATAGCAGTAACGCAGGACATTCTGCCTCCCTGTCAGCCATTTTGATAACACTATGAGCTTCTATAAGTATTTTCTAACTGTCATATGCTATCTGCTCTCACATCCCTTTAGTTCCCTTTTTTTTCTTTTTATTGTATTTTTAAATATCTTTTCTGTGTCAGAATGGTTTCAAACTGCTTGTCTCTCTATTTCTGTCTCTGTCTCTGCATCTCTCCCTCAGTCTCTATGCAGCAGTCAAAATGTCTCCATGGCAACCCACACTACCATACTCTGGGAGAGGGATGCCGTCGTCTGTCTGTCCATCTGCTGTTTTGTGAAATTGTACATGAGAGAATCAACCAGTGTGTAGGTGGGACAGTGACTGACTGATGCAGAGTGTCTAAGTTGGTGACGGGTGTGCGGTTCGAATGACTGTGTGTGACAGAATTTCTAAATGTGGACTGTTTGAATGAATGAGTGTGTGTGTGATTAAGTGAGATAGCATAACCTCCTGGTGTTTTGCACAACCTTTTCATCTGCACAGTGTGATGCAGAGAGCCTGGATGCACCTTCTGTTAGAAGCGTTAAGGCTGCATTCAGGATGCTTATGCAGGCTTGAAGACACATTGTTTGACCAGAGGGAACTCAAACTTAACAGAGGAAAACTGGGTTGACCGCAGGAGACTTTAGACAACCTGAGGAGACCTGAACACACTCAAGCTGACCAAAGGGCATCTGGGCGGCCAACCAGAAGACGCTTATGTTGAACTACCAATCACTTGAGGACGGACTTTGGGTGACCAGAAAACACTTGGGAGGACACTCAGGCTGAACAGAGGACACCTGAGCTGACTACAGGGACACTCGGATGGCACTGGGGCCGATGAGAAGAGCGCTTGTGCTGTGGAGAGGCACACTTAGTCAGCTCAAGTGTCCCTCAGTGGTGACATTAGAGGGAAAATGAAGCGTGAATTATCCTGCTTAAATAAAGAGTCGAACAAAAGAAAACCTCTGTGCTCAGAGCAGAGCAGGCAGCGGCGGGACTACTCGTGCACACTCCTGATTCTACAGCACGCTTATTTGTGTGCGCATGTGCACACAGCGTGTGAGGGAGTGTGTTTTTTGTCCAGCTGTGTCTCTCTCCTCTGCCTCTTTCTATTAGTATGCATGTAGGTCATGTGGAGCTTTATCCTGAGCCGGGACCGCTGGGACCTGAATGCCTGAAGTGAGGCTTGCCAGTCCAGGTGGGTAAAGCACCGACTCATGACCCACCAAAAAAATGGGTCAAAGCACAGCGCCTTTCTGCACTGAATACATTTCCTGTTAATCATTTGCGTTTCCCCTGGCTGCTGTCCATTCACATGCAGGATTGCCTGAGAAGTGTAACCCTGCTGTGTTACATTTGAATGCCTGCTAAGCCCTCACATTAAAAAGAATGAGAATTTAGTGCAGGCACGAAAAGACGTCAGAGAGTGAAGAATCTAGATGTGCAGCCTGTATTCGTGTCCTTATAGCACAAACGCCAGACGGAGTGTTTCCTTTGAACCGGTGCCACTGTACTACAGACCACAACAGAAGATATGAGATAAAAACAAGGGCACGCCTTACTTTTATCTTTGCTCAGCAGATTGTTTGTTTTCATTTTTCAACCACAGAATTAGCTTTGAAATATCCACTTTAGTAATGAACTCCTAAACTCTGTCCATGTCACTGAAATGACTCAGCACATGGAGGGATACAGAGAATAAAGAAGTCAAGCAGAGACAGAAAGAGAGAGAAGGTGATGAAGATTCAATTATGATTTTAGGGATTTCATCTAAAAATGTGCCACATAAACCTTTAAAACTCTGTGTAGCTCTAATGAAGCTGCGATTACCCCCTAAAACTACTTTTTCCTGTTGTCATAGTGACAGCATGTGAATAAGTTTTGGTGGTCTGCATTACACGTTACACATTATATTCCAATTAATGCTCACTGGTTATGATTGGTTGGATCATAATAACTATGAACTGAACTGTAACATTGCTGTATTTATGGCTGTAAGACACTGTAAGACAGAAAAATATCACCTCTTGACGTTCTGTCAGCAGATGACATGTTCATTCAGTTCAATCTCCTCACCTTCTCTGCGCTTCAGCCTCCCTCTCAGATGAGTCGACTTCCTGGAGGTGTTGGTAGGCGGGGCCTGAATACTTGGATCCTCCAATTGGATTTAACCTTCCTCTGCATATGGGTGGAGTTCTGCGAGGAGCTGACCAATGGGCTGCCTGAGCTCTCTGATCCGGGCTGTGAGACAAGGAACCACTTCTGGAAAAAAAAAAAAAGTTACAGTACAACAGGAATATTAGCTCGGTTACAAATTCAATCCAATTATCCATTTGGTTTTTCGGACTCACTATCAGCTCAGTGTTTTTGAGGCAAGTCAGACAGAGTTTATTGACTTTATTGCTACTCATTTTCGACCGCAACAGCTCATTAATTAGTGGATTATTCTGCCGCTGCTCGTGCTGGTATTCTCTCTTCATTTGGATCAGATTGAATTATCCTTAGATCTATTTGGATTGTCCCCCAGCTGCTTTTGGATTGGGTTAAAACTTGCATTGGTCACAGTAACAAATAATTTCTTAAGTGATGTCTGCATCAGTTCATGGCCACTGCAACAAAGCCATATTAAGGTGAATTTACATGGAAAACAATTTCCAAATTTTTAAAAACTGAACAAATACTGCCTGAAATTAAAGAACCGAGGAACTGAAGAGCAACTGAACAACACCCTTTGTGTGTTTGAAGCCGTGCTTGAGGCACAATACAGTTTGATTTGCAATTAGAAAACAAAAATATATTGTAGTGTAACTGATGTGTGAAATAAGACAAAGGTGGACGTACAAAATGAATCATGCTTAGCTATAAACAAAAGTTACACTAGTCAAATATGCAATCGGGTTCCTGGAAATAATATAATATGTAATATTTTCCTGCATTCAGAGTGTCGTTAATAGGACCATCGGTTCGTCAGGCACCATTTGAGGAAAGGATGTTATGGATGACTAACTGACATGCAATCTGTTATGGACATTATGGAGACAGGAAATGTGTAAGTACAAGTAGCAAAATGTCCTCTTCAATGAGGTGCTGCTTAAATATTCATCATCATATATCATATAATGATCATATTTCAAATGATCGTCGTATTTTGATTTTAGGCTTAATTTATGCCCAAAACGCTACTTACAGTGTTCTGGCTCTGAGCTCTCATTCATTCACATTCAACTTGCAGTTTTAAAGGATAGATTTGCTTCTAAAAATAGACTTCTCAGCCAGCTCTGCACTTAATAGTGTTGGCAGAGCTTTACATAAAAGGCTTTTAAATACGATATTTCTGAAACACGGAATTAGCTGTGGACTGTGGTATCCCAACACACTCTTGCTTTCCTGACAATAGTATCCAAGTCTCTGCCTAAGCTGATGTGATTGCAAACAAATAAACCACTGAGAATGTCATTTTTGGTACGAGCAACAGACTCCAAGCTAGATAATCTCGTGATTAACTAAGCGCTGCAATGAAAGAAACGAGGGTGAAGGACAAAGAAAAGTCTTGCAGGAGTTCAGCAAGCAGGTTAGAGAAGTGGACTTCTGAGGTTGGAGGGTTGTCTGATTGTATTTCTGGATTGTCTGGGAAAATCTCCTTGCAACTATTGCCTGGATCCCCTTGAAAAAGGTGATTAACCCCCAGCTGATCCAGTGGAGTTGCTTAGCATTCAGAAGTAGAAAACCATGGGTGTACCGAGAGAAAATCAGGTCTGAATGTTTGTAACTCAACACCAATGTGTGCATTTCCCTCACATGCATTTCATTTTAAGGTAAAAATCCAAAATCTATTTTTTTGATTGAGGTGATTATATTAGTCACGTCATGAATATATCACTGAATGAAATTTACTGTAAACTACAATAACTGAATATCAATAAATGGTCTGACGTACCAACCTGATCTGCAGGAGCTCCCTTCACTTTGGCTCAGCTCTATGAATCTGTTTGTTTGTGTGTATTGTAACAGAAAATCCAGCCTTGGCAAAGACATGAATTCTAACTCTGTCAGAAGTCGGCACTGGTATGTGTGTGTGTGTGTATGTGTGTGTGTGTGTGTGTGTGTGTGTGTGTGTGTGTGTGTGTTACTGCTGATGAACATGCCAAAGCCCATCCAGCTCGAACACACCACTGAGCAGTGTGAGAAAAAGCTTACTGGGATTTACACGTCTGCATTGGCTTATAAATCCCCACACATGTGCTTCCCATTTTATCTCTGTCCCATCTCCTCTGTGTTCATGTCTGTTTCAGATATGCTTATTAACATGTTTATAGTTTTAATTATAATTACTACCATTCTTCCATGAATCAGCAATTAGCTTCGGCTGCATTGTAATGTGGATAATTCAATTTCTCTCTTCGCTGCGTCTGTGCTCATTATAGGAAGAGACACTGAAGTTGCCTATTGTTGGTATAACTGTAATTATTACTGTTTTCTGCAGTGAAGTGAGGGGAATGCTGTATCTCAGGTGTCACGTTACACGATTAATGGACGATGCGTATGCAATGGGCAACATTGCATACACATCGTCCATTAATCGCCAGCTCCTCTTGTCCACATGTCATTAAGCAAGACACTGAAGTTGCTCCCACTAGAAAATCCAGCACGTTTGGTGTGTGGGTGTGTATGGGTGTGTGTGAATGGGTGACTGAAAGGCAAATTGTAAAGTGGTTTGTCCATTAAGAGATATGGCTGGTAATTTTCTATATTTTTCTTATTGTCAACAAAACAACAATGAACTCATCCTACCTACTATTTTATTCCTCTCTTGTTGTCCAAAACACTATTAAAACAACGAGTCACATGTTTCCACTGGATGACATGACATCTTTCTTCACCCCAAAGATTTTATGGGCTTGTTAGTTTGTTTAGAAACACATTTTCAGTCTCCAGAGAGCATAACACTGTTCATTTAAAAAAAAGCATGTTTTTTACAGTTTTCGACAAAAATAGGGCACGGTCTACGGCGCAGAGGAATAAGATATTTGATATATCAATGCTTTGGATACACACAAGACTTATAAGATTAGTTCATTGTTGGTTTGGCTCTGCACATGAGATTTGTTGACAATAAGAAATTTATAAAAAAATGCCAGCAATATCCTTTAATGGGCAAAACACTTCACTTGATGGTAGAAAAGTCCACTTACTCTTTAGCATGCACTTAAATGCATTTGAATGTCATACCTGTGATGTTTTGCTGTGCCTCTGGAGCTGTTGGCTGGTGTGGCGGTGATGTTGCAGCGTGCAAAGCTGGATTCACAAACATTGCCCTGGCGAGACTGGGAGGAGCGTTTCAAGTACTGCTGGAACAAACAACAGGGGGCAAAACAAGTCAGTTTTATTGCAAAGAATCCCTCAGACAATTACTGCCAATGATGCTGTAGACATGTAGGTCATTTTCTCATCCTCTTAAATGACTGGTTTATGTTCACACCATGCTGATATAAAGTTTCTCTTCCCAAGCAGGGGTATACTGAACTTTCTTACATCTCATGTTAACCTGCTGCCTTGTTTCTGGTTGCTGGTTGTAGGAGTCTAAACAGAGTCGAGTTACATCTATTTCTGCCTTTTCCCACCTTCCTCAACATCACTTTTGCCCTTTTTTTTTTAGGATTGAGGTAATTTGTCCTGTGTGGAGAGCAGAAGGAGGCTGCTGATAGCTTGATAAGATCAGCAGCACAAAAGCTTTGCAGTTGTGTCACAAATCTTCTAGTAACTATAAAAGATGGCAATATCACTCTGGACAAGACCTGCCAAAGGATTAATATGTGGCAGCTAAGCCACAAATAGAGAAAGCAGGGAGAAAATATAATAGATTTAGCAACGTTATCAGTAAAAGGGAAGCTACCCTACTGCGCCACAGAAAACTGCTTTGCCTTCTGTCTTTGTCCTTACCTTAATGCACTACAACAGGTAAATCTGAGCAATTTTTAGCAGCAACCGCAACTCACTCGTAATGAGTAGTTTGAGTGCAGTTCAGACTGTTACAATTACAGCACGGTAATGGTTAACAAAATACACTGATGATTTTTTATCAAGCAATACGTTCACTATCAAGTTTATGTGACTCGCCACATATGTTAATTACCAATTGTTAAGCAAATGTTGGCAGAATATGTAATCTGTATATAAATGTACACATGGTTGCCAGTATGGTCATTAGAAACACTATTACATAATCTTAAACCACATTATATAAGGCTTTTCTCTTTTATCTAGCACAATGACTGAATTCATTTATGACCACTAAGCAACTGTATTTATTGTAAAGCAAATACTCAGCCCTAGATTATTTCAGATCCTTAAAATAAACTGTGGCAACAGCCTTTATTGAAAAGTATGTATGCACATAATTCATAACTTCCTCACAGCTATTGTTGCATATTATTCCTGCTCTCTGTGCTATTGCTTCTGTAAATCTGATCAAATGAGATGAAATAGTATGAGTATTCATTAAAAAGCTTTTTTCAAAGCCTGGATTCATCACAGAGGGAATGCTGGTAAGTAAATCTATGCAATTAAGCTCTCAGTGCATCTTTGTACTGTAGGATATCAAAAAAAACATTTGAATTTAGATACTTGTGAAAAGAGACTCTGTGAATTAAGTACAACAACAGCATCCAGCGTTTAGGCTTCCTTTATACAGTATACATGGGTGCCTCTGTGAAGCCTTTAATGTAGAATTTATGTTGAGAAGGTTCATGCCAACTCTATAGTAATGTCTGACGCTGTAGTTAATGATGCTCTACATTGAAAAGCGTACATGCTATTTTGTTCACATCCTTTATGTAATCATCAGAATAAAATCTAAAACTAGTTTTGTTGTTTTGTTTTTGGTGTGTGGACTGAACAGGTTGCTTTGGTGGTGGTTTCTGATCAGATTCATCACATGTCCTTTAATGCGTGTAGAAATGTGTTGGCCTACAATAACAATGCATTTCTTCTCTTTATTGCTCTCCATTCCCTTTGAATCTCTTTGTCGATCCCTCTTTTGTCCCCCTCTCCCTCTCTCTTTCCTTCTTGTAGTCTTCATGACACAAAAATCTAGATCAGCACGACCGTGACACTATGCAGGTCTCCCTTTTAACTCTCTATATGTTTGGCCCCTGTCTCTGGAGAGACAAATATGCAATGAAACAAAGCAGCTCTTTGATTTTGCGCTTTACAATGCAGTCGACAAAGCAGAACCACTCAGTTACACAGCAGCAAAGATCCGCTGTGAACTCCTCAAAAGAACACAGGGCAACACAAGAAAGTCTTTTGGGCTTCATACTTTAAAAAAAGTGTTAAAAGATGTGAGAAGAATGGCGTTGGTTTGATTTCTTATCGTCCACACAAACCGAATCTGCTTTGTATCTTTCTGACGGTGACAGTTTTCTCTCCTCTGCATTATCTCAGCATTGTCTAGACCTGTAGACTTTTCTAAGGTGAGAGAAACCTATTTTTGGTCAATGTCTTGCTCCCAAAGTAGTTTTGTGCATTTTCTTCATACAAAGTTCCTAGTTTGATGTCTGACTAACAGGGTTGTCACTGACGCAATCCCTTTTGAGGACCCTCTGCAGGACACCAGCCTCATTAGCGTCTGCTGCCATGGTTATGTGACTATTCAGACATTTGGAGGATCATTTATACTAATAAAACTATAGACATACTTTCTTTTGGAATTTAAACTGATGAGTCTTTACAGAGACCCACCTTTACTGAAGCACAATACTAAATCCCTGGAGAAGGTAATATTGACAATATGTTTAAAGGAGTAATCAGTTAAATTCAACACCACCCTGTTGCATCTGTGTCTGCAGTCTGTGCTCATTTTCTGCTGGATCTGCTCATTTACGCTAGTGCTCTAAGAAAGTGGAGCAACAATAATTCAAACGGAGGACCTAATTCACGATTAAGACAAAATGGATGGTTGGATATAGTTAGACTTTACAATGCTTTGCTTTTACAGCTGTAGGAAGACTTGTGTTTTAACTTATCTATCTGTTAAACTGGTTTGTTAATACTGACACTGTGTGGTTCAGCGTCCATTTGGTTTCAGTTTGAAAACAAATTTAGACTTCAAGAAGGCTGCATGAGGTATAAAACGGAAACTGTGTGCATGTGTCATACAGTAATGCTGACTGTTTGTAGAGGTCATCAATATAAATGTAATGTTTTTCTCACATAGCTGCGGGCAAAGAAATTTCTCTTTAGCTCCAAAATCGTGGGCTGACTCAACTGGCAAAAGTAATCTTCGCATTGACAGCGACCTCCTGCCGAGTCTGGACATCTGTGGTGCAAAGGGAGGATGTAATGGGATATATTAATGTGTGTGTGTGTGTGTTCTATAATGGATATTTTAATCTCTGAAATAAGGACTAGCATGCCTCTGGCACTGAGGTTTTTTTAACACTGACATATCATTTGGAGAGAACCAGGAGACGCTTTTTATGATTCGTGCAGAGATGCTGGCATCAATAACACAGCTTTACAGCACTGTAAACACACACACACACACACCCTATAGTTTCCGAGGCTGAAGCGAAACAGGCTCAGGATGGTCTTGTTCGTGACAGAGACAGAGCAGTTTTAATTTTGTTGTCCCGCAATGACAGACGGACTCTGTGGGACACCTGTGGAATTACTGATGGGGTACTGAAACCTGATTGATAGAGACTGATTTTAACTTTGAGATACAAATGGTGTGAATGAAATCCATTAAGAGTCATAACTCAGAAAGTATAACTCCTGTGGATTGGATTTTATGTTCTGTGTTAAAGGAAACATGAGGGAACATTTTGATATTTAATATATGTCCAAAATATTTAACTTGACCTGCTAGCTAGCTGACCAAATTCACATCCATTGTGAAGCCAAAAACTCATAAAAAGCAAAGAAAAAAAAAAAAACTAAACTGTGATTCCTCAAAGTGGAAAAAAGATATCACAAAGCTGAGCTGAACTGATAAAGTGCAGTGACCTATTTAAAGTTTGAACGAAGCTCTCGAGCTGAAAGAAGATGAGGAAAGAGTTCAAAAAGCAGCGGGTTTGAACATTCCTCCCATTTACCTCCATTATAAGAAAAGAGGAAAGAAATGTTATGGATTATGAAAAGAATGAAAGATATAAAAGTGAAAGTAATAGCAGTAATGACCTATAGAGCGAAACATTTGAAAATTTAAGTCGATTTTCTAGTTGAAAGAATGCACTCGTAGTAGGTCAACGACAATAAATGAAGGCGGAGTCACAGAGAGCAAAAAGTGTGATTGGTCCAGACCTGCTACTTATCAGTAACTGATCTGTTTTATAATGGTGTTTTTCAATTTTCGGGTTGATAAATATGTAGATGAATGAAATGAAAATGAAATGAAATGAAAATGAGCTTTTAGTTTATTTGTTTGTATTTTCACATTGAAGAAGATGCACGACTTCTTATTTATTCTTAGTGACATTTAAACAAAATAATGTAGTTTTCCTGTAAACAAGATACGCAGACATCGAGAGCACTATATTTAATAACTGAATCACTTTGATTATAGCATTGATTTAAAATCTAAACTGAAGAAGAAGGTTGGATTGTTGCCATTCCCTTGATCTCCAAGTAAGTTTAGGAAGGCAGTTTCCATGTCCTTGGCAGAGTGCTCAGCTTGACGGTAATACAGGGAGGCACACCTGACACACCGTCTTCACAAACTCCACATTTTACAGATTACTTTCAAGCCTTGGTTAGCTCTGTCTCCAAGCTATATATTAGATATCTGAACCCTTTGTGAACTGAAACTCATGCGGAGCTCCTCAGGCGGGAATATTCTTATGTTTTAACGTCTAAGCTGAAGATTAAAGTGGACAGGGCCCCTCGCAGTCCTGCTCCACTCTTTCCCTTTTACTTCTGTGACCTGTTGTTTCAAGTGAATCGTATCACACAGAGAGTGGGACACCACACTGGGTCAAGTCCTTATACTTAGCTCTGTTGTCAATGCCTTTCAAAGCAACCCTGACTGTTAGCTTAGCACGAAAACCTGGACCTGGGGGAAGCTAGTCTGACTCTGTCTAGAGGTAACAAAATCTGTCTACCAGCACCTCTAAAACTCATTAAATAACAGTTACAGTATCTTGTTTGTTTAATGTGTAGAAAAAGTCTAGTCATGTTAATGACAAGACACATAACCCGCGGTAAGACCACAACCTTACACTTTTTAATATATAAAAAGGATTGATTGTGTTAATTAGTGAGCCTTAATCGCTGGAGTGCAGATGTTATTATTTCATTTCCCTCCATTACCAGGCTAAGTGTATGCTATGCTAAGCTAAGCTAACCATCTGCTTGCTGTAGCTTCGGACAAATATAAGAGCTGTACAAATCCTATCATGTAACTATTGTTGTCAAAATCTCAAACTATTGCTTGAGGGTCTGGTTTAGTTAGGTTAAGTTTATATATATATATATATATATATATATATATATATATATAGACTGACTATCTGCTGTATCATAAACGGCAAGAATGAACTGTAATTATCTCTCTGCAAACTGAGTCTCACATACAGGTTATGGATTTCTGTGCTTCTCCCACACAGTTATTTATCCATCTTGTGTATGTTTATGTTTTCATGATGGATAGAGAGTGCATGTGCTTTGCTTCACTGTAAATTTAAATCATAGTTACCGTAATCATAGTTTCTTTGAAGGAAACATAGAATTTATCCAACAATGCCCTCTGTTAAACCTATGTAGATTACTCATATGATGAACTAGTGTAAAAAAAGCTAAATGGTGCACAAACACACACACACACATACATAAACATACACTCTCCCAAGGCAACTGAAGATGTGGATTTGACTGACATTCAAATTAAGGTAATGTTTTCCATGGCAGCTACTCCAGAGCATACATCTGGGAGAGATGTGATGACAAAGAGCGGTGAGAAGATGATGAACGACATCACTAGCCCGCGCAGCACTCCCAAACCACTGAACGATTGCTCGCTCAAAGACCTGTGAGCCTGATGCAAGTGGCCAGGTGGAGATGGGAATACAAACTGATTTGTATGCAGCTTACACTGTAGGGGAGTAATGAATTTGATGACAGATATTAATACTCAGAGGTGTTATATGTGGACTTTACATGTTTGATTTGTGCTCATCTCTTGAGGTGGTGTACTGCTACCAGACATTGCATTTTTTTTAAACATTTAACAACAATCTAAGATTTTAAATGTGTTTTAAATGTATGGCACATGTATGAAATGCTGTTCTTGATTGAGCTATATCTTCGCTGGTATGAGTAGTGAAAGCAACTGAAGATGCTGTTGCCTTATATTAAATTTCACTCTTTTGAGTCTTACTGATATATTTAACCACAACTAGTTCGAGCTGATGTCATGAATACATGCACACATGAATACTGTCCTCCAGGTGTATACACACGTATCCTTGACTAGGAAGCAGAAGCACTTTGAAAGGAAGGCAAATGGAAAAAACAACAACAACAACAACAACACAGCAGTTAGTCACCTCATGCATTTGCAGGTTAGCGTTGAGATTTCTTGTCTTGGCATCCAGGGCATTATGGGAATTAGTGGTGTAGTTTTTCAGACTGCGACTTTCCTTCAGGTGGGCCTGGAGCTTCTCTCTGCGTCTCCTACAGAGGAAGAAAAACAGTGGTGCAGTTTATTTTAGGGGAGCTTTGATCATTGTCAGCAACATTAAAGTAAATCCTATGCCATCTACAAAACTGCAGGTCTGCAGGTTTTCAACTTAACTAAACACTACATGCCTTTATTGATTGTTAAACCAGTGTTACACTAGATGTGTTTGTTATGCCTTTGTTTGAGAAGGAATGCTACAGACATTCAATATCCACACACACAATTGCACACTAGTGCTCTTCAGGGCCATGCAGTTCTTTGGTCTTCTCTTACGCTGATGAGACTGAGGTAAAAGCATTAAAATAAGGCCAAAACCAGGCTAGACAGACACACGTGGTACTAAAACATTACAGATTGTCTATCTAGTCCAGTCAAACGCTCAACTGCTTCTTTCAACTATGATTCAATCTTAAATTTACAGTTAGTTCTTGATACGACTTCCCTTTTGTCCTCCTGGACTGCAAACCTAAGAAGTGATGAATGGCTTTGCAGCTATTTAAAGCATTTTTACTTTTTTTCTGCTCTGTCACCGTTAGGTTTAGACACAGAAGTATTTGTTTAAGCTTTAGGGAACGGTCATGATCATGCTGACTGTTGGTAGGAATGTTTGACAGTATCACTGACTCCAACGTTTTCCACTAAGACAATTTACAGTATTTCAGACTCCAAAAGTGTTGAGTCAAGAGAAGCTGGGCTTGTTGTAGGTTATTGACTCTACCGAGGTTAAATACCTCGAACTCTCCAGCAGTCCATCAGAACTGAAGAACATCTTCAAGAATCTATAACATTTCCAGCGGCTCTTGACTCAACACTTGACCTAAACATTTCTACAGTACACAAATAAATTAATGGGCCTTTATCCTTTCTTTTTTTTTCTTAATATCCATAATATATAACATAATATATGCCTCATTCTTATTGAGTGTGGGTCATCCACAAAATCTTTTTAAATGACTCTATGAGAAATTAAGGATTTAAGTTCTTCCAGTGTTGTGCTGTTGAGACAGAAGAGCAGAAGAAACTAATATTCTAGTTTATATGATGGACCCTTGACTGCATTGAATGATTTCTGTTAAGATGTGTACAAATGTGGTTTTATTAAACTGCGGGAATCAGAAAGCTTCAGAAGGCACCGAATAGTTTCAGAATAATCGACTGGCAAACTAATCTTCCGTAGACACGGAGCAGCCTCATGACAAGCGGTCTGAAGACCACCATATCAGAGGACATGGAATAATTAGACCTCACGGAGCAGAAGGTTGTAATCTGATCTGCCTCGTTCATCTGTCAAAGCTGTTCTGGTTTTTCCTGACCAGTGTACATTACATAATCTTAATAATTACGACAGCTGGTACCAAAAGCATGTGCAATCACGCTGACCTGGATGATGCACCAAATCCCCGTTATCACATCTTCATCCTGTTTTTGCCAGAGGAACGCTCATTATCAGATACTAGCCGATGAAGCCTTTATAGCTCCTGTCAGCGATGAAATGAGGTGTTTACAAACATCCTTATGTTAAGCCTCTCTCCTCTGCACTTTAATTATATTTTCTTAGAAGAAGGCTGCAGCATTTGGCACACAGCACTACACACACTGCTACTGGAAAGGTTTTTACTTAACATGAAAGGTCCATTATCTCCTCTAAAGCCTTGGTACAATTTGGTCCTTTATTCGATGCTTTAGCATTAAAAAAAGGCGTTCTTGTTCTGTATGATTGAAGCGTACTCTTCAGCTGCAATCAAAGCAAACGCCAAACTTTTTGTTGCGAGATGTGTCATTTTCTTTTTTTGTCAGGGAAAACCTTTGACTTTATCTTTATTCAGGTCGCGCCTATTTGCATGAATACTTCCCTTCGACCCGTATGTATCTTTTCTACTGAACAACCTAGTTCCTTGACTCAATTACAGATTCATTGAAAACGACTGTCCATCATGCCTTCATCTGATTATCTTGTTGTCAGGCTTGCTCACTCACTCACATCATTATATAACAGAGGGAAGCCTATGGAATTACAGTGCCATCTATCACAGCTCGCTCCACGCTCCATATACCCTGAATGACAGACTGCTGTTACATACTGAATGTCTGACCCATCCTGTTGAGAATATAGCATCTCTTTGGGCAAGCTATACACGGTTCTCACAGCCTGGCATGGATGTAGGTCATTCATATGCCAATTAATGTGCACACGCATAGCATGCACTGTGGAAATATGCAGACGGGGAGAGCGCAGGAGCGACATGAGCTGCTAACCTTTGGGTTGTATTGGGCTATGAATATGTGTGCGCACATAATGAGATATACAAACTGTTGCAAATACCCAGTCTGGGATTTCATTTAAGATGTTTGATGCCTCAACATGTTCCGTTGCCCTTCACAAAATTAACAAAATGTCTCCTTGGGCATTTTGTCTGCTCACATCCAACAGGTCAATGTTGTCATATTTTGCTTATTTTTGGACCTATTTTGCCAGTACTATGGTCAAAGAAATTTGGAAGTTTAAAAATCACTGGAGCAACTTGCAATTCAAATGAAAGCAAGAGAATGATGGCTGGGATGAAATTACATGTCACTGTAGCTAATGTACCTGTCAATATATTCATGAGAAAGTTCCATATGTCACATTTGTGCATACCTGGAAAAATGGTAAACATGCCCAATTACAGTCCTTAACTCTCTCTCTCTCTGTGTGTGTGTGTGTGTGTGTGCGCCTTGCTGTTGTTGTGGTGAAGTGATGTAGGAAACACTCTCTTGAAGGGAAAACAGTCTCTGACCTACAGTAAACTCTTTACTTATGTTGTGACAAAGTTGTGTTTTGTCTATTGTTTATATGAAGTCAATAAATAAAACAGATTCTGGTTTATTACAACTTGGGTTTTTTTTTTTGGTAGTTTTGGTCATATTTACTGATGTCCATATTTGGACATCAGTTATAATAACATTGTGCTCACTGGATCTGGAAACATGATGGAACAGGTCTAACAAGGCTGAACTTTCAGACAGTGAGCACACACTAAAGGTGTTTAAAACCTATAGTTTGTTTGCTCTCTTTTCACCCAGAGGAAAATGCATCACTGAAAGCCACGAGTGAACCTTCACTCCAGTCGGTGTTTGTTTGAGTCTGGGGTGGAAGGAAGAACGTAAACACAAAAAGAAGGTCTGCAAAAAATGTCCTGAAGATAAATACAAGTTGCATTTAAAACATATAAAGCCCCAGTTTATATGTTTTAAATCTGTGTGTATGTTTTTGTGTGTTTTCATCCTCTCACTTGTTGCGGCAGTAGAGGGCCATACAGAGGGTTCCCAGTAGGCTAATCGCCATGGCGATGGATGTGATTGACAGCACCTGTCTCTTATACACATCTTTGCTCTCTGTTGGGAAACAAAACAGAAGAAAGGAGCCACATTAATGTTTGAACAATACACTCTCGGGAAATAAAGTCAGAGATCACGCACCCGTTTGTCGCTGTGTGTGAGACAGACAGAGAGGAAGGAAAAGATGTGGGTTTTTACAAATATGTGCATATCTGCTGAGATCCCATAGAAAATATTCACCGAGACAGAGTTAATATTAAATTAATAGTTTACAGCAATCTCACCATGACACTGAATTAAACATGGTTTTGAGATTTGTACTTACCCACTTTTAATTTCTAACATCGTTGTTTACAGCACCCAAACAGCCATTTTAAATCAGCAAACAACCGGTTGCAATGCAACAGCTCTCTGGGGCTTTTTTTTGCATCTGCCTTGCAGATTCTTCCCTGTACAAGTGTATTTACTTTTGTGATAAATAAATCACATACAAGTGAAATAAAATAACTCATTTTAAACTCATAAATCATTATACAATAAATAAATAATAATAAATCATTTACAAAACACATATACCTATTTACTAACCAGCAACACCTGATATTTTTAGTTAGAACGCAGCACACAGATAATTTTATCAGCTCGAACACATCAAGTAATGATCTGATAGATGCTGCCTGCATTTAAAATGGATGCTACATGTAATGGAGCTTGAATACATGGAGACAAGAAGAGTTATGGCAGGGACGGACGCCATTAGTGGAGAAAAATGGAAGCTGTCCTGTTTGCTACGAACAAGTAAATCATAGTTGCCTTCAGATACATTAATAGCCGATCAATCAAGTTTTATTTAGCGAGGATCAGACCTTGGAAAAGCACAAAAATGACACAAGGTGTTGTGCTTTTACATTGAAGTGATTGAGACAAATATTTACTGCGTGCAGGTTTGAATGGCCGCTTGAGTACAAGAAAGATAAAGCTCTTAACTGCTGCTTCCTGAGGATGTAATGCTCAAAGAAAAAAAGAAAAAAAATCACAGCTGGAAGCTGCAGTGTACAACGTTATTAGCCACAAAGCAACAAAACTGCAGCTACTGTGTCTCGCACAAGGACATCCTGACAGCAGTCGATAAGGGAGAGAGTTACTAACTCACGACAAAAATCAAGATTTTCTAGCCTGTCTAGGAATTCAAACCAGGGATCTCTCAGCACAGGCTTGCCTTTGCAGCCTTTAAGACATTGATTCCCACACAGATACTGAAGAACCAATCACACATGCACCATAAATAATCCCTGGAATAACTGATGTCTCACAGTGTGCTAGTGTGTTGTTTCCACGCTTCTGTATCTTTATCTGTCCATCTACTGTCTATCTAAGTGTTGGGGGCCAGTGTTGTTTTGATGTTGCTAATCAGCCTGAGTCATCATATTGGCTCATTGGCTATAATTATATCGTTAGAGAGAGCTGGGGGCATCCCTTGGGAGTGCCCTGTGGTTGGCTGCAGGGGAGAGACAGAGCAAAAGAGAGACATGAGGATGTCTGAGGTAGAAACGTGCAGTGGGAAGGTGGGATGTTGTAGGGAGCCCTCTTCTCTTTCTTGATACAGATTCAGAAATGTATAGTTCTGGCTGAGTGCTGCTGCCCTTTTCTCCCTTTATTAATTTAAGAATACTTGTGATCCTTGAAGGTCCCCACGTCCCAATGAGCCCCACTCTGCTCTGATTGGTTAGCTTCTGAAAGCTGCATCTTGGTCGACCCCTGGCGGCTCCGGAGGCTATGTAAACAAACAGTAGTTGTCAGATTTCACTTCTTATTCTCGTTCTTTACTTGAAATGGAAACTTAAACACATGCGTACATGTTCCAGCCTAAATATCTGACAGTATAAAAATAAACAGAGAATGAGAAAAAACCTGATATGTCCCCTTTAACTATAAAAGCAGATATTTGTTTCTGCAAATTGTATGGTTTGTAGTGTTTGTGTTGCTCAAAGGTTTACAATGCTGTTGTTACAGTAGTATCCTGATGATGGTTTAGAAACAGTATTTAATATGTGGATTTGTCATGTCTGGTTAGTATCAGTACTGACACTGTGTTCTGGTTGGGAAATTAAAAATAATGTATCTTGTCGTTTAATTTGCCAGACTTGAATCAGTACAAGAAGAGAAGAGACTGAAAGTTTTGAAAGGTGAAGGAAGCAGATGTTTTGTTTTTCAATAATAGATGATGTTGGGGATTTAGATGGAAACAGCAGAAAAACTGGGACAAGAACGGAGCAGGTCAATTTCGAAATTCTATCTTTGGATGACTTCATCTTGCCCTGTGCTGATCTGAGTGAAACTATCACGTTAGTGGGCAAAAATTATTGATATTATACAGCGTATCACATACAGTCCGACTAACATGCTCTATATGCATGCAGCATGCTTGTTGTGGGGCTAATCATAAATATGTTGCCATGGTCAAGCAGTACTTCAACGTCCTCTTACCCTCTTGCACCCTTGATTGGACACACCTACTGTATGCACAAACACACTTGATGTGAATAAATCATATGTCTCAAGAGAGGGAAAACATGTTCATGTTCCATCTGTAGGGCTGTGAGGTCACTATTTATTTCCACTTCAAACCTCCAGTTCTGCCCTGCAGGTCGTTTATTTACAGCAGCATTATAGAAAATATAATTAATATTTCACTCTAAAGGTGGGTTACGGCAGCAATAGGATTGTTTCTTTTTCTACATATATAATTATATAGATTCAGATTCTATTAAAAGAGCTCCATCCATCCATCCATCCATCCATCCATCCATCCATCCATCCATGTTAAAGGGTCAGTTCAATCACCACCTCTTTACTATAAAATTTAGTCATTTTCTGTCATCATAAAACCAGACACCTAAGACATCAAGCACATAAGGATACAATTATAGTACAGTCAAACACAGATATTCACACACGACATACACAGCGGTGACTAAAGTCTGGTGACAGGTCGAGGTGGCATTTTGGCAGCGTGTCTCTCAGACAGGCTGAATGTGAGCCCTGGTGAAGTCAGCATGGTGCAGTTCATGACATATAAACAGAAACAGAGGAAACAAAAATGTATTTGGCAGTACTCCCGTAAATGTACTTCACCATCACGCTCGAGAAAGCATGCTATTCTGCTCTTTTGTACAATATTCAATTTTAGAAATGGCTTATGATAAAGTTATCTCACTCTTATTTAAGTGATAAGTGACCAGCAGTGCCAGGTTGGTAAGTCATTGAAGGATCTTTATCTAATGTTTAGGACATATGGATGAGTCAGACTGCTGGCAGGCACTGACACTGTCAAGGTCTGTTGCAGATATTAGCTTAAGGTTTATTAAATTGTGTTGCATATGTAGAATTATGAATTAGCCTGTTGCCTCTAGTTTGAGGGCAGTAAAGTTTAATGTTTATTGGCAGCACATTGGATGCAGTTCAAGGTTGCAGAAGTCTGGTGCTGGTTGGCTGGTTACATGACTATATAAACTAAATACAGTATATACAGTATATATATATCGTGCTCAAGGAATATAATATTCAACACTGGTCTGCATGTGGCCCATAAACTTAAATGAGATTAACACCCCTGTTTTAATATAAAGCAGCTTTAATCTTTTTTTTTTCATACTTTCATGACAAATTTACGATTTCGAAAGAGATTTACAGTGACATTATGCAGATCGATGTTGTATTATTTATTAAATCATAAAGATTCACTCTCTTTTAGCTATTTTGCTCTTCACCAACTCCAGGAAATGTCTGGCCCTTTAGCAGCTGAATGCTCCACTATGTTTAACAGCCTCTGTCATTTGATACATTGCTTTTATAAAAACACGGATTATAGCTGCTTTAATATTTATATTGTCATAGTTTATCTTGTTTCTGCTATTGAATCATATAATAACTATATGTATACTATACTTTTCTTTCATATATATTATGGTAGATTGAGTTTTTTTTATGTTTACCACCCTTAAACTAGTGGCAGGTTATTGGTCAGATACCACCTCTGCTCTGTATGTTATATCTCCTCATCTGCGCTAAGAGCAGCTGAGATAGACAGAAAGAGATGAATGAGAGCAATGACATAACAAGTGTGAGCAGAGATCAGAGGACACAGAGAGGGACTGCATCACAGCCCTGAGTGTTAGACTTTTCATGTGCAGACTGCTGATGGTGGATAAAACCTTTATTTATCCAGGTCTGCCCTGCTGGAGTAAGCATGCTCTCTTGGCTGGTCATGATCTTTTCCTTTATTACTCGGGTGGCTTTATTCATCTCTTACTACACTGAATATAGTCAGGATACTGCAGCTATTGCTTTCATATCATTTTTTTTTCTTTACCTTTTGTCTTACCTTGCCCTGTGGTCTTCAGAAAGTTATCCTCACCTTTATTTCCTACTGAGACTATTGTAACTTGTTATATAGTGATAGTCTACTGTGTCCCACCTGCAGCTTGCTCGAAATGATTATGTTCAGCTTCTCACTGGCACCAAAAATAGAGACACCAGCCATGTGCTAATGTGCTAACGGCAGCTGGCCATGTCTTACACTTCAAACCGTTTTTATTCCAGTGTCTTGTGGTCTATGTTGAGTATAAATATACATGTTATTTTAAGCTGCAGGACATGCAGAATTGTTAATGTCCCGAAGTGTGTTCTATATCTGTGTTGCATGTCTGATTTTTAACCTTGCCTTCAAATTTGTGCAGCAACTTTGTTGTTTAGTGTTTTGTGTCCTTGATTGATTTTTATCAGAAACTGTAAAACTAACAGAACCTAAACTAATAAAAAAAAATGAAAAATCACCAAAATTGCTGTATAACCCTATAACCCTAACCCTAACCCTAAGCCCTCAAGTAATCATTTATCTGTTACTTTGCACCGAAGGTACTGCATTTTATGTTTCTGGCAGCAGCAATAACAGTTTAGATGAAAAGAATCAAACTGTGCCTACAAAAAGTCAACACACATAATCCTAGTAAATAGAAAAAAAAACTCTGATGCTGTTTGATTGAAAAGTGATCTCTGGGAAGACACTGCAATTGCTGCTTCTTACCGCTTTATGTCTGTCCGTCTGTCTTCCCTCCTGTTACTCATCTCCTCTCAGCTCTTTGACATTGAGTAGCACAGGCCTTATGTTTTGCAGTCACGATTTCAGTCCCTAAGTTGTCAAAGTCGAGCAGAGTGCAATTCAAACTTTTTCTCTCTCGCCTGCACGCGTAAAAGACAACTGACTGACATATATGTCATTAAATCCTATCACTGCTGTCAAGATATATGTACACACACACACACACACACACACACCAAGTTCAATTCATCTTTGCTGTAGTTTTCCAAACTGCCTCCCAGCAAAAAAACAAACACCTTAGGCCTTAGGAAATTGAAAATCAACATGACTTAAAAATAGCTGCCTGTAACACTTTGCTCTAACATTGATTTACAACCAGGTGAAACATCTTCCAGTCAGAGTTCAGTGATCTCTGACGGAAAGGAAATATTGATGCCCACATGAATGACTGACTAGATACAGTGAAATTTTCTTCCCCTTTTTTTTTTTTACCAAGTAATATAAAAACGTATTAAGAGGAAGACAGGATTCAAGGATTCTTGAATATATTCTGTGGGGTTTTTTAAGCCTTGAGTGGGTGATGTCCTGGGTGGAGAGAACTCAAAGTCCAGACACATCTTTTCTAATTTTAACCTCGGACTTGGACTCTGTCGGAGGGGGGGCCGATTGATTCTCAATAAATCATTTATGGGCTATGGTTGAGTATTTTTGTTTAAACCCAATGTCAAAATAAGAGTGCATGTACAGCATGCGTTAGCACTTACAGTACCAGTTTGCACACACTTGTGTGTCTGTACTTGCATGTACTGCAAAGGGGATTTCAGATCTCCAGTTTAACTTATTGGCTTTACAGTCAGTGCTCAACCATTTTACATCATCAGCAAAATTAAATTGCTACAAAAGTCATACACAAAGATCCAAATTAAAAAGTCTGAATTGCATACATCCTATTAATGTTTATATAACCAATTCTTATTTCAGCCAATAAGGTTTGGGTTTTGGCCTCAATCATAATGTTTTTTATTAACTTTGCACTCACCAAAATAATTGCTGAGCTCTGGGAACATAGCTGCATTGTTACAACAAAATTCAAGGTCGTAAACGAGGCGGATTAGCTAAAGTTCTTTATTTCAAGTTAAAATTGAAAAAGAGCCACGTATAATGTATCGTATTGAGAATAATAATTCCTCATTGTACAAGGAAACTCTGTGTACTACTAAATGAAATACAGGAGGTCAACGTCAGTCTGTTTTATTGACCGTATTATGATGTTATGTTCAGATCCCCTTCTTCCAAATCTAAGGGTGTAACCATTTAATATAAATGGCATCTTTTCCCCCCACATATTTCTGAATACATGACCTTATCTGGATTAATAAGAAGAACTGCGAGATTCAGCAGAACTATATGTAACTCTCACATACTTTCTGTCTTACAAAGCCACAGACATTGACAAACCAGAGTTGAGTATGTGACATGCAAATCTATCTGTGCACTGCTTAACACAGCGCTGGTGAAGACATTGGCAGGACCAGAGACGTTAACTATGCAAAGAAAATGTTGCAGAGGCATAAAACCTCTCACTGAATATAAATGGGGAAACCTGCAAGATACGTTGCTCTGTGGAAAAGATCATCTGTCACTGCCAAGTTTGCATAGTCTCAGCAAGTTTTCCCGAAATAAGCTTTGTTCGTTTGACTGCAAATGCAGTGGTCATGGAACAGAAAAAGAAGCCTGGCGCTTTTTACTTCCACACCGTAGCTGCAGTAATGTCAAAGTAGGCGGAGGCCATTTTCTTGTAGATGATCCATTTCTTTTCCAATCAGTCTGCGTGTAAAGAGCCCAAATTACACCAGCTGAGAGAGAGTGAGGGGCTCTAGTTAACAACAAGCCTCTGTGTCATTAACTAACGCTCCTCAGCTGTGATACCCGACACACAATCTGAGAGAGGAGCCAAGAACAGGAAGGAGGAGCTTGGCAACGACCCTGCACAGCCTCGCAGGCATGTGCATGAGAAACACACAAATACTCAACACACAATCATGGGACGAATCTCATCAAACTCACATAAGGTCTTCAGAAACACACGTTTGGACCAGTGCCATGCATGTGAACACATACACACACACATATTAATGAGGAGTACATTTGGTAACAGTGCCAACTCCCTTCACTGTACCCTGCCCGCCTCTCACTTCTCACTGTTTCCAAGGAGACTGCAACACATTGATATTCTGAAGGGACACTTCATAAGCAATTGTGAAAGAGAAAAAGAAAAAAGGAAGAGAGAGAAAACACGAGAGAGAAACAAAGCACAAAGATAGACTTGGTGCAGAAAATAAAGATGTATAAATACATATATGTGTGAAGAGAGATAAAGACAGCAGCTAACATTTCAAAGAAGCATGTGAAGACAGAGGTTGAAGGTTGTGAACATGTGCATGTACATTCTTAGATATGCCATGCATTCAATTATTTATTCATTTAGACATGCTTTGCTGTCTCCCTGCCAAATGACATTATGATGCTATATGTGATTATGTGATTAGACATCCACATGTGGCATTTGATTGTGTCATAAACGATACATGTACTGTATGTCAGCAATCGCACAGTGTTGATCCAACATGAAGCTACGTGATGTTGACAGTCATGACTTACAAGATGCAAGACAAGAAAAGCTTCCTTACCCATAAACTCGATGCCCAAGTGGTCTGTAGTTTCAGGCAGCAGGGAGGGGGGAGGAGGAGGAGGAGGAGGAGAGGAAGAGAGAAAGAGAGAGGGAGAAGTTATTATTAACAATAGGTGTGTTAGCATTGTGCCACAACGTATAGCCAGATTATCCCTGACTTGTTCTTTCATGTAAGCTGCTGTATCGGTATTTTATCTGGCGTCACATGCCAGTGATGTTACCAGAGGTGACACACACACACACACATAGACACACAATGTACTACTGCATTTCTGTGTATGAATGTATTCCCTAACCCCAATCTTGACCTAAATCTAACCTTAATTTAAACGACATGAACAACTACTTTTTAAATAAACTCCTCACTATGAGCGATGGAGATTTAGATGTTTCTGCAAAGTAAGGAGATTTGTTTTTTGTTTTTTTTGGGGGGTTTTTTCACATTATAGATTTCTGCATTTGAAGTGGGTATTATATATGGTATATTTCTATGCGCCAATTAAGGATTGACATTTGAATCACAATCTGATGACAGTTGTGTGGTAGTTGTGTGATTATTATGAATTTAAATGATGAACTCTTTTGTTTTTTATATTACTGTATGGAATAACTGGAATATTTCTTGTATCATGATTTACAATAAAAAAAAAAATCTTGCTTATATTATATTGGTCCTATGCAGCCTGTCAATTCAGCCTCTGTCTGAAATAGTTTTATCTTAGCAAAAAAGGCTACTTACTTTATTAAACCAGAAAACAAACTGTTAAATTAAAATGCAGCTAATATATAATCCCAACAGTGACTTGGCTTGCTGAAACATCTGTGGGCCTGTAGGACTGGAAATATCCCTCAGACTGACTGTTGGAAAATTATTTGAAGAAGTGCTGATGTGTGTGGAGTCACTGCTGGCTTTTACCTCACCGACAGTGACTTTATCTCCTGAGTGGCCCTGCCCTACATCTTAGAGTGGGTGAGATGGTCTTTCTAATGCGAAAAGCTCTGTCCAATCTGGCCCCAATCTTATCGGGTAATGTTAGCACGGATGTAAGCGGATCATTTTTCACTTTACCAATGACCCAGAGACCTCTCTCCACTGCCTTCTTGATTCTGCCCTTCAAAAACGCCTGCGATGTGGGACAGGAGGAGATGAACAAGATAAACACCACTCGCTCATGAAAGCCTTCCGAATAATCTGCATTCAGGTGCCGCCAAATATTTGAACATACAGTTTGACTACACACCACACACAAAGTCCTCACTATTGTATATCCATAACAATGTAGAATACATTGGATGAGCGACAGTAAGCAGCAACTGAAGGTACAGCTTCAGGTAGGTTAAATGTTAAAGCTGGGAAATCAAAACATTTAATAACAAAATAAAAAAAATGCCTGTAACCTATTTTTTACATGTTTTACTGGAGCGTTTGGAGTAATATGCGAACATTAACCTGTTCATTTGTAGGACATTGTACAGAGAGGGTAAATAGTTAGGAGTCTAAATTTTAGAATTTTTATTTTTTTCAAATTACCAACTACTTACTAATCCAAATATAATGTATCTGCACTTACCAACTAAACCAACACTTCTTTCCCTCTGTGCAAGATGAATGAATCATTAAACATCTGCAAATTGCACATAAATGTTCCAGGAAATTAATACTAATATTAAAGGATTTTTTTTACTTAATAAATTCTCAAAACAACATTTGTGAAATATTGCTGTGCTATGCATCTGCCAGCCTATTGAAGGAGGTGGTAGTTTTCTTTTTTCATGAAGTGACCTTGATCTATATATTCCAACTGGTTGATGGTTTTATTTAGATGTGTCTAAATCACCACAAGAGCATATATATTTTTTAGCCTGGATGACCCCACTGACCTCTACAGAAGCCAAAAGAAAATAACAGTGTTTTCTGTCTGTTAAAATTCTGCAGTTTTGCAGCCCTTTGGGTAGAGCTATAAGTGCTGCTTCTGCCAGGGTTAGAAACTCAATTTCCCATGGAGCTCAATGAGTAGAGCCTAGCACTAAAGCTGCCAAGGTTAGGGATTTCATTTTCTGTGTAGCTTGGTGGCTCTATATATCAGCACCAGCACTGTCAGGGTATGAGCTTCTGTTCCCATTGGGGCCACCCATACTCAAGATGTATGCACTCCCACTACTGTAAACCACTTTGAATGGAAGGGCCTACAAAGTGTCATATGTTAAATATGCTCTGTGGAAACTGATGGCCTTTGAATCATGAGTTGGCCTGTTGTTATCACTAGAGATGCCACATCTGAATCCCACACAGGCTGGGCTCCAAAAGCCTTCCACAAAAAGGGATATAAATGTATTTTCCACCACAAAATACGTCCTAAAGAGAGGCACAAGGACGACTGATTTGATATGGTTTGGTGGTGTGACATATGAAGGCAGAATTTGTCCTCAACTTGGACAAGCAAGACTCAATTTAACTGTACTACAATACAAAAGATTTTATTGTCAACTATCGTGTAAGTGTAATATTTAGACAAATTACTTTGGTAAAAGTAGCAAGAAAACTGTAAACCAAATATGTTGCATTTGAATATTTGACTTAGGGCAAACATCGTACACAGTAGCTGCATTCAACAGCTGGAACAGGCCGAACAAACAGAAAATATGTGATGTTGTCAGGCAGAATGGAAAAAGGTTGTGACGTGACAGAAACTCTATTATACTCTATTATACAAAGTACTAGATATAAAAAGGACAAAATTGCACAGTACAGTAATATTCCACTGGCGATTTTCATCTTGAGATTTCCGTATTGAAATATAACCCAAGCCTTAAATCTTTAACCTTAATTAGGGAGAATATTAAAGTAAATATTGTAGTCCAACCCCATGCTGTTAAAATTACTATATGTACATATCACAGCTGCTTTGTGGACATTGAAGCTGACATGAATAGCCTGTAAAGCCCATTAAAATGTCTGTGAAACACACCATAAAGGAGCTTGGATGAAAAAAACTACAAGTATATGAAAGTAGATACACCCAAATATGTGTGTGTGTGTGTGTGTGTGTTTGGACGTCTGCAGCCTGAAGCGGAGGCAGGTGTGGGTGGCAGGGAGTCTGTAGCGTGTCGCCCTACTTCCCTTCCCTGTAGACCCACACATGGTGAAGAGGATAGGCTGGATGTCTGTGTGTGTGTGTGTGTGTGTGGTGTGTGTGTGTACTTCCTGTCTACTTCCACCTCTGGAATGAGCCTTACAGTGGAAGACAGATTAACTGACTCCCACTGGGACACACACCCCGCTGGTTTACAGAGTGCACTCATTTAAGAGCATGTATCATATTCTATCATGAATATATGATTATGAAATTAGCGGTGGTGACATAACATATTTCTCATAAGACTGTTTAGAGCATTTAGTTAAATTTGAACTTCAATTTTTACCTCTCCAGTTAACTGAGTAAAATCATGACAGACACTTATGTTATTCATATATAGAAGAGTAGATAGATTTTGCAAAGTTGTGCGAAAATCATCTTGTGTTCCTGACTGAAACATGGCTGGGATGTGTTGAACATAGCACGCTGTGTGTGTATTCTTCTCTTGTAAAGGCTGTGGCCAAGGTTGTGGCCTTGCTATGCTATGCTCAAAAAAACATATTTTAAATGTAACATATTAGATTAAAGCAGTGAAAGAAGTGAGAGGGAGTGAAAGGAAGCGCTAGCACATTTTCAATAAAAAAAAAAAGAAAAAAGAAATGAATCCTTTCCGAGTTACTAATTATCTTCTGATAAATGTAGATTGAAAGCTCGGATGCTGTATGACTGAACCACAGCCATTAGCACAATTGATTATGCAGTTTTCATTGACAGATTGATGCTTGTGTCTGCAGGACTACCTTGAACCACTTCACATCCTATCTGTCAATCAGGGAAATGTCAGTCTCCATTGCTGATTATGTTCCTTCAGTATGACTAATTATATAGTACCAATCATAAGTATGAATGTAGTTTCCGCTCACTTGAATGAGAAACTTTTGACAGGTACTGTATGTTCTACAAGGCTGAATGCCCGTGATTATTTCAGTGTAAGTTATTCTTTCCATACAGTGCTCAGCTGACATGGGCTTATAAGATATCTAATAATTGTCCGTCCTGGAAGAGGGATCTCTCCTTGTTCTACCCAAGGTTTCTTCCATTGTGTTCTCTTATTCAAATCGATGGGTCTAAAGATGATGTATTTCTGTACAGATTGCAATGGATATTGGTCTATACAAATAAAATTGACAAATAAGCTGCTGCTAGTAGTAAAACAACTAGAGCATAATTTATTACATATAACATTATACTGCAAACAAAGAACACTGCCTCCTCTCTCAAACTCCACAGATAAAATCTTACACAAAAAAAGCTCCCTGTGTTGGACTCACAATGGACAGTTCAAAAGAAGAAAAGAATTAAAATCAATGCTGTGGAACCAGATATATCTATTATTCCACATGTTCTTCTTCTTTGTTCTTTCAAAACACCTATTACCCACAGAGCTCTTCTTCTCTCAACTATACAAATGCGGGTGTGTTATGCTACTGTAGTAGTGGTTAATGTAGCCTCAAGCCACACACTTCAGGCAGAGATGAGGAGAGCTTCACAGAGGTCTGGTAACCTCACTTCTTTCAAACTCCACACCCCCAGGTTGTTCTTATTTTGAAACCTTTAGTCTTGTAGTCAAGAGACATCACTTGAGACAATCTATCAGACTTCCTGGAGTTCCCACTGGAGCCACAAAAAGGCTTTATCCATCCTTTTTCACATACGCAGTAGCACTCCACATTCCACAACACCTGTTAACAGACTTTAATGTGCAAAATCAGTGGCGTTGCCCTTTAAACACTACACAAATATTAGTGCGGATATTTATGAGTTGTAGCCCCTAAAGAAGGTGAGGGAGAGGGGCTATTTGATTGAGGTGACTGATTCCTGGGGTGAAGGGAGAATGTGACATTTTATTTGCAAAAAAGAGAAAAAGGATTTCTTGCAATGATAAAAAAATACTACTGTTTAAACATATAATTTCATATATTTTCATTATTGTCTGGTATTTTTTATAGCTTTTGTTACAACTTTGGACAAATTGTTGTAATGCATTTGATACGAAACTTTCTAATTATCTTCTTAATTTACCATTAACAATTAAGCTTGGTGTGCGTGTCGCATTTCAGTTGCTCACATGCATTTTGACGTTTCATATCTGCATCCAACTATTTCTGCCTCTATTTGCTGCTTGCTGCAGATATCTTTCCTGTACAAAGGCTCTTGTGTTGTCTTTGTTAAGTGCAGATAATGTCTCCGTTTGTGTTCTTAAACACTTAACCACACACACCCACACAATCTTTGTCTCTTTCACCTCCCTCTGTCAGATAAAAAAATGAATTATTCTACAGATGGGCATGAAGTGACTGCATGATGCTCACATCTCAGACTGACTGATAGCTTCGATCTCCGTGTGCGCAGAGCAGAGAACACGCTATTTCCAATTAGTGCATGGCACTCTTTAGAGAACGAGAAGTAAATTCAGATTTTGACAGATGGCGGCTCTGAAGGAGTGGCACTGCATAGTCCACTGTTTAGCCTTGATAAAATCCAATATGGATAAGTCACATGATCTCAGGATGCAACTGAGAGTCCGGGTTTCTCTATCTTGCTCTCTGATTTTACAGGTGCACATACGTATCCAATTGGGATCATAGCTTGTTTTTGTGCAGTGAAATACAATAAATGAAAATGTTATTATCATTATTATCATTATTATTATTATCACAATTAGCAGTTTCATCCCACAGACAAAGGCATGTTAGCTTCTGCTGGCACGTTTTACCCCACTTTAATGTACCCTCCTGAATTTATTACTTAACATTCTCACCAGAAAAAAACAAACAAAACAAAACAGTGACATGCTAAATTCTCATCTGACATGATATTATCAGCAGCTAAGGAAATAAAACCATTCAGTTATAAGCCTGCCTCATGCTGAGAGGAGCATTGTGTAGCTACAGCCTGACAGATTAGTGACTGTGTGCTCAAAACAGAAATCCGTGTTTAAAAATCTATTTGCTGAATGCCAATCTCAGTCTGTGTTGAATCTGAATGTCATCTTTCATTGACCCATTTCATCATCTCATCATTTGTTCTCTCTCCCTTCTTTTCTGTTTTTTTTTTGCCTGCAGCGGTTGCCATGGCAACGTGGCATCAGTATCTTCTGACCTGACAGAAACTCTTTCATCTGAGCTGTCTGCTCTGCATCCCTAAATCAGACTATTCCACGACAACAGTGGTGCAGCTAATGGTGCAGCGTGGAGTGTTTCAGAAAAATGAAAAAAATGTTTTAAAGCTTCCCTAATCTGTGTTTTCATATTGACATTGACTCAACTGTATAATGTAAAAAGGGTCACATGTAACGATGAAACTACAACACAAATAATTAGCACCAAGTAAGCATCTCTACCAATATACAGTCTCATCAGCCGTGTTTCCAACAGCAGGAAGCTGTTTTCAGCAAACAAGCTCTAATAAACTCAGTGTACACTACCTGCCTATCACCAAACAGCAGCAGAGAGACGTTAGAGACTATAGCTGGTGAAGAAAGAGGAGCATTTAACCTTGTTTTTCTCAGACCAAAACAGAGCTAAGATATGGACTATGGGTCAGGAAAAAAAACAAGACATTTGAGGACTTCACCTTAGACAGTGGTTGACATTCTTTACTCAAATAACAATCGATTAAACGAGAATAGACAAATTATTCGATAATGAAAATGTCAGGGTTGAGTGTTGACATGATAGACTTAAGTTATATTGACTTGACTCTGTTACTGATAATAGAAAATAATACATTACAAGCCAGTTTAATTCAGTATCAAACCGAGTGTAAACTATATATACACCTTCTGTGCGCAGAAGGAAAAAGTGAAAACATCACACCTATGTGGCTTTGTGGCTTGGTTTGGTTGAATATAAATAAAACAGAAATGAATAAAAACAGAAATAGAAATTGCATACCGTTTGTCAGCTTGTTGTGGAGTTCTTTTGCTCCCAAATGGTGAATAAAATGAATTAATGCAGTTTTAAAGATACAGAAATAAAACTTAACTCTACATGTTTGTTCATAGAAAATGAATTCAATAATACTTGACTTTGACTTGACTTTATTACGTTATTGATAACATAATGTAAAAGTGCCCCAAACATTCATTTGGGAAAAACAAGCAATTTTGACTCCTGTGGTTATGTTGCATCCATTAGATATTAGTGAGCTAATGTAGCATCTTGGTTTCATGTTTGGATCCTTATTTGTTTTTGTTCTGTTCATGTTGCCATCTTAAGGCTGACAACAAAACTAACTACTTCGCATTATAACCAACGGCATCTCAAAATGTGAAAAAAATTATAACTCAGAGCAGGATCCAACAAATCAATAACCAATCACAGAGTAGAGCAACGTGATGCACAGCCACATAAAACACAGGGTAGCAAAGCAAAGTGCAAGACATAGACTACTATGCTGCAGAAACACAACAATCCAATTATCAAACCAAGAATAAACAGCATATAGAGTGAATAGAAGGAAAAGGTGAGCACACATAGATAAACACAGCATACGTGTGGTTTAATACAACTATGACTTTTATAAAATAAGTTTTGTTTGATATAAATAAAACAGACATGAATGAAAAAATGCTGTTTTTTGCAACTATATTAGGACATTTTGTTTTTTGCAGTGCAGAGTGACTCACTCTCTTTATTTGCATTTAGCTCTTGTCCTAATTGCTTTCTCTATATCCATCTATCCTCTTTTGCTATGAATCTTCTCTTCCCCCTCACTCACACAGCCTCTGGATTCAGCTTCTTCTTCAATATGGAAGCATCACTTCATCAGTGCATTAAGTTAAAGATTAAGCATAACTGAAAACTGAGAAAATGGCACATTCACAGATGCCGTGTTAACCACATGATTCTTCACACCCTTTCAGCCGTCATACTCGTCCAAATTATCATCCATGGATACGAATGCTTCTCTCACACACACACTGCTGAGCTCACACACAGAAACATACAGCAGACCAGAGACAACACAATTAAACCAAGATATACCAAACAAAAGAAAGACTTGAGCCTACTGTTAGAATCCATTGTAGAATAATATTTAGAATCATTTATTTAAGTCAATGCTGAAAATGTCTTATTTACACAAACTTCTCTTCACACAGTAATATTTACGGCACCCCAATAAAGATGAGAGGGATTTTTGAAGGAATAATGATGTTTTAAAATTTAATTTCACTTCATCCCTTCATTACAAGCCTAACTACCCACATCCTCACATTATAGCCATTCATTCGCTGTGAGCCAGGTGGGTGTTCAGTCCATTAGACATCCGTAAATGCACACATACGATAACTCCCAGCCCTCGTACTTTGTGTGTTTCGCCAAGAAAATGCAGTCTTCACCTCCATTTGACAGTAACCTCCCTCACATTATTTCCTGCTCGCTGCACAGCATTAAAGCAAAGTGACACAAAGTGAGACAGAAAGGTCTAACCATATGAGACTACTTTAAACCAACTTTGCTTTAGTTTGGAGTTATTGGGTTGAAATCATTTTCACTCTCAGATTAATTGGCTGAGTCTTTTGGTGCTGCACAAGGACAAATTTCACATTAGTGATGTTTTTGTGAGCCTTGAAACTAAATGGGCCTGAAGTGTATTCATGAATACCACTGTTTATGAAAGCTGCAAGAAAATGGTATGTTCAGTCAACAGCATAGGACAAATTAGCAATTAATAAAAATGAGCAATGTTCAAAAACTGGTTGCAAATCCAAAAATGTAATATTTGGACTGAGAAAGGGATTCTGTATAATTTGGATTTGGAGTAATTGGTTCAATCTGTTTAGGCCGATATATATCTTGTGTGCTGCTAGAAGAGTCAGTAACAACTTCTGAGTCACAGTGAGAACGACTACAAGTCACACACACACACACACACACACACACACACACACACACACACACACACACCAATGCTGAGCATGTTTGCCATAATACAACTGCAGAAATGGATACCTCTAAGCTGTTCGAAGGCATTGAAGAGGGTGAATTCAAATTTGTTCTCGTTTCATCAGCTTCCAGGGTAATGAAAATGATCTGTCAAAGAGATTAATTCTATTTTGATATGACATTTTATACTCATTAGTCACCATGTAAATTGCAGCTCCCTAATTACTCTGTAATTCATAATTATTGAAAAACACGATTTTTAACAATTTTGCATCACAGGGGACTGAAATGAACTCCTTTGCTATTAAAACTGAATTCACAAGCGAATAATCCTGTTTTACATAAATAAAAATAAAAATAAATTAAATAACCTTCCATATGTATTCAATACACTTCATGATGGTATAGCACATTAACAAAACATACATGATAATGGCTCAAAGACTTTATCAGCAACATAAAGTGCACTCCTCTAGTCATTAGATTTAATGACTGTACATGTACATCCTATTTTAAAGACATATTAAACTGATTAGATGACAACTGCAGAAGTGTAAGGAAGGATTTGAGTCAGCCAGTCTGTAGATGTAACAGAGGACGGTCAGTCAGTGAATCATTGATGCCTCTGGGGATTTTTGAAACCAGGAGGAAAGAGAAAGAGAGACACAGAGGAGGGAGGCTCGCCAACAGACTTCGCAAAGATGAATGAGTAAGAGAGGAAAGAGTAAACTGTTCCCAAAAGCAATGCAATGAAGAAGGAGGCAGGAGTGAGGAGAGAGAGAGAAAGAGAGAGGCGGGACATGTCAGAAGGGAGTTTAGTTAGGTCTGGTAAGTGATAAGGAGAGTTTCAGTAAGCAGCACCTGAAGGGCAGGACTGACAGAGAGGTAGAAGAAAGAGGAGGGGAGACAGACAGAGGGCAACCTATGATTCAGCAGGCCAGGGCACATGTCATGTACTTAAGTCACATACAGTTTGAGACTGTCATTCCACCTCTGTCGCCCTGTCGATCCTCCCTTTCGGTTTCTATTTCATTACCAAGAATAAAGCCACAAAGCCAGATACAGGTAAATGGTCAACTCCACTACACTAGTTGATGCTCAACTTCAAATCCAGCCAGGTGTCAGACCTCTACATCATTCCCAAATTGCAAAATTTATTTCAGTGTTTTAAAGGTTCTGGTGAACGGCTGTTTCAATGCTTGAAAACACAACCAAGACAATCTGAGGAACTATGAAACAAGCCAGAGCCAGAGGCAGGGTCAATTCACAACAACAATGACGACAAGTGCGGATGACATCAATGTATGTGTACAAGTTGTTGTTAGTTGACTTAGAGAAACAACAACTCTAAAATCAACATATAAAGTGCTCTTAGCCACCACTGCTGAAACTGAAAATGCCTATAATGAACATGTCAGACTGAATAAATTAAAATGAGACATTTCAGATTCAGATTCATTTCATTAGTTGGTTAGGTGGCAGTTAGTGCTGCACTGACAGGATGTTAAGTTTGGGGACTGGATATTTGTTGGGATCTGTATTCGACTTCTCTCTTTCAGTGCCATTCGAGTATTTTCTAATGCAATTGCTCATCTTTTGTGCTAAAAGTTTCATGTCCATCCAACCCTCACAAATGCTTCAACTGTCACCCAGCTTTGTCGGTGCAGAAAATCACATTGACGCCTGGAACCAACTCCACCAACGTCTTTGCTCAATAGGGTATTACCTTATAATGGCATCATAAGCAAATATACATATTTACACTGTGCATTTTTTTTCTTGATCTCAACCTTGAACCTTGTTAGGGTTGTTTAACTGGTTTGATCCTTTTATAGCGACAGTGAAATCACTTCTTTCATGGGTCACCAAATCCGTTATAAAGCTGGTGCAAGAAAAGTAGCAGGTAAAGAAAAGTAATGTGAGGGCAGCTGGAGTTATTTTTATCTCACCAGCTATAAAAGACCAGTGTTCCTCTTATGTCCTAGTACAGTTTAATATGGCTGCACGGCCTAAGCAGTGATCCTTAATCACTCCTCTTGTTCTTGGAGGTTTAATGACTACAGACCTTGGAGTAGACCCATATCTAGGTGGAGCAAAGGCAAGGCAGCATGTCTTAATGTACCCAAACTCTTGGCTTCATCCAGGCTGAGCTGAAGGGTTGGAAAAAATAAATGGTGTGATGAGTTGAGGCTTATAAAGAGAAAGAAAGAGAGACAGAAACTGAGAAACAAGTGGAGGATATACGACTGAAATGAGTCCACTTCCTTTTTTATTTTTTAAATATCATTAATTATAAATTATTTCAATATTTACGAGACAATAAAAAAAAGGTTAATACAAAACAATCACTAGGCCATCGCATATTGATATACTGTACATTTATGGTAGGGTATACTTGTGTTTCTTCATTCTGTAAAGTATATATATATATATATATATATATATATATATGTATAACAGCAACAGGAAGGGACATAAAGAGAGACTAAATCGTATTCGTAATGCTTGGGACTGTTCTCTTCTGTTCAGAGAAGATTGGTACAGAGACAGTACTTATTGAAACTCCCACCGTTTGCTCTGCCCTCCCATTTATGGCCAGTGACATCTTGAAAAGGAGCATTAAAAAGCCATTTGGGCAGGGCAATTTTAAGTCATTTTGCTTCACTATCTCTTTCATCCAACTGCTCCATCACAGAGGTCTGCACACTATTAGCACATTTTCCACCTGCGTTTATGGCACATTGTCATAATCGTTTAACTCACTGGGGCCGGTGTGTTCACATCTAAGAAACGCCAACAAAACATAATACACACACACATACACACACACACACGCGCACACACACGCGGACATACAGACACACACACTAAAAATATCATGGCAGCTAAACTGGAAATGAATCCAATCCAATCCATGATCCTACTTGGATCTTCAGGTCTCTTTAGGTTGACTGTGGCGTACTTTGTTTGACACTTTGTGTTTCACCAAACATTTGCCACAACCTCCCAAATGGCACACACGAAAGAGCTTCAACAATTCTCTTGTCGACACAATACTGTTTCTCTGTGTCTCTGCTCTTCACAGCCATCACTGCTGAGGTCGAGATCTTGCTGATGTGATGGTGCCCTAGCTGTGGAAAGGCCTTACACAGATGTACAATATGAATGGCCATTGTATTATATTATATACAGTTTATTGCCTCCATCTTTATCCTGTTTAAATGCATCAGTCTGTGTGCTGACAGTGACTGTCAGGGTACAGACGCTACCTGTCTCCTCACTGATGTCCGCCTCTGGGAATTTACTGCTGGCCACCAGTTGCATCTTTGACTAACCTATAAATACAAATGTATTGTTTTTAGGTAGCCATGATGATGATGTTGACAGCCTTAACATGAAAGACTTTGTTCTTCCAACCTGACTACTGATTTAAAGCATATAAAAAGAATCAAATACCTGAACACTTTTTGTTGTGTTGTTATTCTTAACCACAACAACCATAACCATGCACAGAAATATTCCAATGTCACAACACTATTATTGCCAAAGTATCAAGAATAAATGAAACAAAACAAAACAAAATACAAATAATTGATATATATACACATGAATCTAATGTTTACTCTATTTTGAACTGCACTAATGTACAGTATATTATAGCATATTAACATCATTGAACAGTTTATCATCAGAAAATAGTATATTATAATTACGGTTATATCTCCATTCTTTATTTGTATATAATTAAGCCTTTTATTGCATTGGTTTCTTTTACATACCTCATTATTTTTGTATTTGATTTATGTCAAGTGGCTGCTGTAACACTTTAATTTCCCTTTGGGATTAATAACACTCTATCTGTCTATCGATCTACCATCCATCCATCCGTCCATCGATCGTTTTTACTAGGTGCTGTAATAGTTACTCGTACTAGTTTTAGAGGGTTATTATCAACTGATCTAGTTAAGTATCTGTCATGAAGTGGTTGTTGACCAATAGAGGGCTCCAGTGGTAATTAAAATATATGTTCAATAAAAGGCGAAGCTGAAATAATGAAAAAATACCATATATATATATAAATATATTATTTGGCCTAATGTTAGTACCATTGGTTCATATTGTTAATTTATTAATGTTATGGACATGATGGTCATAAATAAAACCATTGCAGTAGTGAGCAGGTAGAGCTGTCAGGCCAAGTCAGGCCTCTAGTAGTTTGCTGGATGATTGGTCATATGGTCAACACTATAACACTATGGGTTGAAAAACTAAGATATTGTTCCAAAAGTAAATTATTGCGCATTTACGTTGGTTCGCGATGGCTATGACATCTGCTTTAATATCCGTCACATATCTATTGGCAAATTGATGTGAAGGAAAAGCAAGCAATCCCACAAGCTAAAAACTTTATAGTAAGAATGAACAAAATGAGGGTGCAGAAGTTAATACTTTTGAATACTTTTCAGGCCCGGCTGTTGACTGTTTTGTCCACAATTCAGGAGCAATGCAGTAGTGGCCCTCAGTCTCTATCTGATCTATTTGTCACTGTCTCTACTACTGTATCGGTTGAACTCAGCGAAGCCAACAAACCCTGTAACGTTGCAGGTTACTGTACTATAAGATGGTCACAAAAGAGCACAGATTATCTTTGATATGTTTACATTTGTCATGTTTGTTATATAATTGTTGATTATAGTGGAAATTAATTTAGTTAATCATGTTAACTAGAATCGCTGCCTTATATCCACTTTAATTAATGTTCTTTTTTTCCAGCAGTAACACACTCAGTAATTGAAATATTGTCAGCAATTAATGCTGGAGGTTAAAACAGGAGTTAGCCACCAACTCCTAGCTTAGAAATTTAACTGCTACTGCGTTGACTAAACCCAAACTGATGATGACTGTTGTGATGTGATTCCCAACTTAATCTTTGACACTCAAACTATGAAATCAGACCTTTTTAGGAGTTTGGGGCTAATTCGGTGGCAGTACCTTTAAGTGGAAAGAAAATGCTAACCACCCAAAATGGTGGAAATTAGGTTTGGCTCATAGGGAACCAACTGGGGGTGCTACTGAGCTAGATTGGCACATAACCATGCTCCCTGTTAAACACACTCCCAAATTCCCTGACCCAACTTTGGCTGATGAAGGGATAGGCTGAAGGGCAGTGTTTCATTACTTGATAATTAATAGACGAAAAAAGGGCAAAAAAGGACACAAGCTTTGGAGAGAAGCAATGACAAAAAGTGGAGAATTGAAGAATGGACAGAGAGAATGAGAAGAAGCAAGCAATGAGCTACTGTGAGCCTTGCCCTGTCTGCCACCCTTGCCCAGTTATTAATGACCTATGAGTGCAGGGTGAGTGCAAGAAGGGAGCATCCCAGCCTGCGCTGCTCTGGTATAATCTGCATCCCACTGCCATATTCTTCACTAAGCACCAGCTGACAAGAGCCATACTTCACTATAAATTGGGCCTTCCAGATCCATTAGGATCTGTATGTGGGCATGGCTAAAAGACTGGATCAGACTCTCAATGGAGAACAGAACAATAAATAAGAGAAAAAACAATGCCACGTTGTGTGGAATAAATGACAAAAGTTATTGGTTTTTATTACTGAATCTAAAACATTTGCTATTCGATTGTGTACATAATTTTAAAAAGCCAAGTCACACAAGGACGCACATGGGATAAATTGCAGCAATCAATATGAATTTCTGTTATTTTTTTCCCCTCTCTCTCTTCACTCCTCTTTTCTGATTGCATGCTACTGTATCCCTGTCCACAGCAATAGACCGGCAGAAGGTAAATTGGCCTCAGCAATCAGTATCCATTAAGCTCTATTGCGATAGTTGATTCTGCATTTGCCACTGAGTTCACCCGCAGAGTGAGGAATATGATTTGAGGATAATATAGCCTCATGTGTTTTTCTCCATTTAAAAAGAATGCACAATCAATTCTGTTGGGAAATGTGAAGGAGAGAATCAGCTATTATTGATACACTAGATTATTTTAATATATTCCATTTAATTCATTTCAAAGCTCGTGTCTGACGATACTGTCCCCTAAATGACAAAAATACACACTGAAATCCACATATGTGCACCCAGCAGTGTACTGTGTGTTAGTGTATAATCTACTCTTCACCTTCCCTTCACCAGCTGCAGCTCACGGGAATTGCAGCCACGAAAATGCTGTTTGGTGATACGCCTGTAATTCTTGACGGCAGTTAAACAGGCTGTGCACTCTGATGTTCAGAGTCACTGTGGCGAGCCGGGTAGGGACTGAGGATTGGTCGAGATGCGAACAAGCCAGGAGCGGCCCAGCTGGTCAATGAAACACACCTGCAGCTAATTAACCTCTGCCTATATGTGTGTGTTTCAATAGAAGTTGACAGGAGACGGGTATCAGTAGCAAACTGCCAGCACTCTGCTGTGCACCTGGAACCTGGAAAGGCTGGCTGTATGCTACACTGCCAGCCTGATCAGCCCTGCCAATTTTAGCTCTGAAACAGGAACCTTTAATTAGCCTGTGAACAGGTGAACTGGTCCAGAAAATGGCAGATACTGATGCAAGTGGTCTTTACCCAATAATGTGTATCCCAATAACTTTACGCATTAAGAGAACACACCATTATCCACGTGTAAATAACTAAACATTTATGAAAGCTTGAGTGAAATGGATAAACACATTTTGGTAATACTAAATCCTTGCTGGCAACAGTCCTACATCACCTTGGTTGCCTGCAGGGAAGTCAGTTTGTCATGCAGGAGCAACATCATCAGACAGTGAATGAAACTTGGCAAAGCCGGGCTGAGGACAGAGCTTTTCTCAGAATCTACAGTCACCGTGCAGCAATATTTTACCCATAATGGCTTCCCATCTTCTCTGGCACTCGCTACCGAAGAAGACCAACCCAAAATGCAACTATAAAATCGAACAATGTGATCTTGAATCTGCTAAGTTTCAGCATGGGTCGACACCTCTGTTGGTAGAAAAATATGACAGTGGAAAAAAGGTTGGTTATGTCAAAATACCTGTAAGTTCTATAACTGCAAACTCAAGTTATTGCTGGCAAAGTCCACTTGATTAGATACAACTTGTCTAGCAATCAAGGTAATCACAATCAAAGTAATGCTCTTTTTTTTTAGTAATGACAAGGTAGAAAACATTCTTTAAAACTAATCACAGCAGTCTATTTTTCTGATGATACCTTTAAATTTCCTTGTGTTTATTATTTTACACACAAGGTTTGATTCTTAAAACAAAATTCATGAACCGTAACTAATTTTAGTTGTAAAATTGTGAAATTACACCGATTTAAGTCATCAACAAACTTAGTAGCTCCTACATCTCCTCCAGCCCTAGGTCCCTGCTTTTAATGAAGCGCAGGGGAAATATGTTCTGTCTTTATCTAAAATTGGACTAGCAATCTGTGTGTAATTACAATGTGATGGACTAAAGCAGCAGCTCATGCAGCTAGCGCTTCATACATAGCAAGCAATATTACCTTTTAATTATATAGTTCTATAAGTACAAAATACAAAATCTTGATCCAGGATTTAAAGAGTTTCAATCTGTTTCATGTGAGTGCCTAAAAGTCACATCATTCACATCTTAAGAGACCAGCCCAGACCCCCTCTGGCTTTGGTATCGTAAGGCCGTCTAGCACACAGACTTGACAGCCCTTTATCCATATCCTGGTAGAATGAATTTGCCTTGCCACAATAAGTCAGTAAGAGAAAGAAGGGCTGATATCAGAGTTGGTGCCAGAGTTGTCAAGTACTTGTGAGCATTAAGGCGGCTTTTTCCCTCCTCACATTTCATATGGTGTGAATTCAACAAGATGTGTTCAGAGGTTCAAATTTTTCAGACTCCCAGCACCGTGTGGGAATGTCAGGATGGAGCGTAGGCGCAACACACACCTTTGAACATACACAACCAAAAAATATAATGCACCACAATAATCGTACCAGCATATCTTGTGACAACAAATCCAAAAGAGCTGTATAGCAGCTAACTACACGGCTTTCTAACAAAATATATAAACACCATATGGTAAACCAACATTAACTGATTTTTCTAGGCACTTGGGGGCAGCGGAAACATAACACTGTTTACCTTTTGAAGCTAATATGCTAAACTTGTTAGCAAACAGTGAGCTGAAACTCAATATAAACCTCCGTAAAGCCGAGAGGAACTGCAGAATCGGGTGATAATTCTCTGTAGTTTCCTTTGAATTATTGTTAATATAGAAAATATAGATTATAGTTGCTTTACATGTACCCTACTGATTTGTGTAGCTTACTGATACCATAAAGTTAAATTATGCATGTCCTCATTTTTGTGACTTAAGCCTGATTCTAGTCTAAGTCTGAAGTCTACAGCTCTGCGGATTGCGTTAGGTTTTACCAGACTGATTGACTACATCTTTGTACCCTGCTCATCTATTTTGCAGTTTGTACAGATTTGTGTGAGGTAGTGTGTGTATTGATTCTCAAGTTGTCTAAAGATCAGGCTCAGACTACAGAGTAATGCCCGTGGTGCTCGTATGCATTCATTTTCATACTCACGTACACTTAACTCTATGGTGTCTCTTATCCTCGTATTCAATTAAATAATATTCTGTTCTGTTTCACTGCGAGACTGGAGTAAATAAACCACATCACTCATATGCTCAGAAGAGCATTATTTTAACCCAGCAAGATGACTCGCATTGCCCTTGTCTTATCAGTTGACCCATGATAAAAGCATGAAACACATTTTATGCTTCCTTTATATCTCATGGATTGAAATATGCAATAGAACATGAAATACACGGTTACTTTCTCGAGGAAATTGGACTTGCATGATTACAGCAATGCTATCGTCTGTGGTGCATACAAACCTGCTGAGCATGAAATCAGATCCTATAAAGATAGTGTGAATTAAATTTGTCTTCAGATTTAAATCTCTAAGTCTCTCTACTGTGTCTATGGGGTGTGATATGATGCCTGCACTATAGATGAGAATATGCTGATCCTGACGTCGCCTTACAGTGTCGTAAAACTGCTTCAGCTCCTGGGCCTTCAGAATCGAGAAGGGGTTGAATGTGTCTTTTCAATGTGGCTAAGACAGTGATTGCGGAGGGACGATATAGATTATGAAAGACTCTAAAGAAAGAGACTGAGGTAGGGGAGAAGAGAGAGGGGGACACTATTCAGGCAGATAACATTCACAGTCCAGTCCAGTTTAAACAACAACAAAAGATGTCTTAACAACAAAAGCGGTTTGAACTAAGTTTCTTCTGCATCTTCTCATTGAAATGATTTGACATACTGTACATGAGGATGACAACAAACAGCCTTTGTTGCTCTTTGACAGATTCAGGGGGAACCTGAACAAATCTTTCATCTCTAACACATCCCATCAAGCAAGCGAGGTGGCAGTTGTCAGCATTTGAACTCAACTCAATGCACATCAGTGACTTGTGTGAATCTCCTGCTGATATTCTCTGCACTGCTATGACTTTGTTTAAGATCTGGTTATGTCTGGCTCCCAGCGACATCGCAGTTCTAGCTCCATAACTCTCTTTGAGCCCGAATATGGTGTAAAATCTTTATGCTGCGTCATCCTTCCCCAATAACATCCAAGACCAAAGAAGTTGAGTGATACTCACAAACTCAATACTCAAGTCTCAATTCTTATAAGAATGGTTAGGGTTAGGCTAGGGTTAAACACTTAGTTAAACTAAGGTAAGGTTTCCTGTGAGTTCAGCCTAGCATTATTGGTATCTTTTGAAACTTTGGGATATCCACTAGGCTACGTTAAAATACAATTCTGTAGGTTCATTTTTTTTTGTCTGCGCATCATGAAAATATAAGTTGTCCCACAGTAAACTGTGTTGTTCACTTGCTCATTCTGCCTCTGAAATGTGAGGATTTGCTGTTTATTCCTGCTTCAATTCATCAGTGTAACAAAATGTGTAATAAAATGAGTAATTTAGTTTTGTGGCTCTTAGAACTTATGATGGGCACTATTTTTTCAACATTTTAAAGACAAAATTATGATTTAGTTAATCAAAATAAATTAATAGAATCATTATCTCTTTAAATCTCAAATTAAATTGTTTTGCAGTTTTAAAGTACAGTTTTGTAGAGTTGTTTCAAATTGTTCAAATAATAGGCTAAACTACCCTTTGTTTTATTCAAAAGACTAACACTTCTCTCTCTCTGCCATGTCTCATATCTTTCATTCTGTTCGTGAAGCCATGACAGTCATGACTTGCGTTTTTTTCCTCAGAGACCCCGAGACAGTGTGATAGCCTGACTCAGAAGATGTGTCCACCGTCATCCAGCCTCTCGCCTCCTCACCCACAACCATCCTTCCCTTTCCATCGAGACCGCAGCATGCCAGAGGTCCTTGGCAGCGTTGGTCTGCCCTGCTGGTGAACCTTTTTAGCTGGCACAATTCAAGCCTCAGTCCATCTGAGGCTGGTGCCACTTAGTGTTAGGAGATGAGTTGGACAGAGAACTGTAGGCTGGGGAGAAGGGATGAGGACTGACGCCTGGACAAGATGTGTGTTGAGTAAAAGATGGCACGAAGAAGGTTAGCAAGAGACAGATGGGGGTGAGAGGGGGCCGTCTGGAGGGAAATTTGGAAGAGGGAACAGGGATGTCAACAATGAGGCAAAGTCCATCGTGAGACGAAAAGGTAACCTGAGAAATTAGGATTTGATGAGCTGCGAGCAAAGGAGTCAAGGAGGGAGATGTTGTAACAAGATTATTTGAGGGGTGAGGAAAGAAGGAGGAGGCCACAATCTGTCACTCTTCTTTTCCAACTTTGCACTTACCAACTTTTTGCAGCATGAAGTAGTTGAATAAAACACGGGAATGGGGGGGAGAAAAAGGTGGAGTTACTAAAAAAGAAATCCTTTGACTGTATGAGATTATATATTATATATTGTGGTAGAGAATAAAGAAAAGGGACAGAAATAAAGAAGGTAGTCGAGATCGAAGCAAGTGAAAAGAATGACACTGAATGTGCTTTGATCAATTCGTACTATTAGACATTGAACTGAGAATAGAGACTTGGCTGAAAGTTAGAGAAAGAAGCAACTTAAAGATGAGTCATCGGAAATGAAATAGCATTTTGAGCTAAACCAAAAGGTGTTGGATATGTGTCAGGGGTTCAGCAGAGATGCCAAAAAGTGAAGCCTTTACATTCGTTTCTCCTTGTTCCTCATCCATCAGTAATGACTTAGTAACCCTCAGACAATTTATATGGAAATTCATCTGAAAGAGTCAAGTTCATTAATAGACTAATGATCAGTAACACTGACTCAGGTGACTTAAACTGGTTAAGGTTATGGTTAAGATTTGGTTCTTGGTTTGTTAGTTCTTGAAGTTACATTATTAAGGCGTATTAATAACTATACCGTGTCACTTCAAATAGAGGTTCTTCACTATGATCAACAGTTACTATACAGTAGCAGCACGATCAACAACTGTTTCCGTCTGACATTTGACAAATTGCTTAAGTGTTGAGGATGGTAACAGTTCTTAGACAGGTCAGTAGTACAAACAAAAGCAACGGGTGTCACTTCAGTGAACACCAATGTTATTCTAACAAGGACAATTACCCTAATACTTACTCATGATCTGGAAAGTAAAGGATATTAACAAATACATGTCTTATTTATGGCATACTGACGTTTGCAGTCAAGTTGAAAATGTCATATTCATAATGAGAAAAATTTCATATTACTACATCATGTTTTTTGACATTGGACAAATGCTAACTAAAAATCCCCAAGGCACATCACTTTCCCTTTACGGTAAATGCAGCTTGTTAGTAAAAAAAAGTCACTGATAAGCTCTTGTACTGCCAAAATGTTAGTGCCCCAGTGACAGGGTTGCATATTTTTTGGAATGAGCTGAGAGGAACAAGGAAATTATTAGATAGCAAATGTTGAGGACAGAATTTAGGGCAATTTGTGTTCTTCTCTCAGCTACAAGACATTGGAGAACCATGTTTTCGGGAGATAAAGAAATGGGAGTAGTGTCATTAGTCTGGGGACGAGAGGGCATCTGAGAAAGCAGTGAATAGAGAAGAAAATGGAAAGGTAATATGAGGACGAATTATGGGTTTGTGTAAAGAGGGAGGAATATAACGGGATAAAACTGCTGAGGTTCAAATGCTGTAATCTCAAAATACTTTTACTCAAACATTAGAGGAAACTTGACTGAAAATTGTAATCCTACAGGTTGGAAGACTTTGCACCTATATACGTACACAATGCCCAATATGACTGATAGAAAGAAGAGAAACCTAGCTATCACAGCAATGCTGCTGCAGTGATTAACAGCATTTCAAGGGAATTATTTGTAATATTTCTAGCTGAAAAATATATTTATATTTCACACACACAGGATGCAATAGTTGTCAGGCTAATATTATAATATATTATGTCTGTCTTGTAGAATGTTTGCTCAGTGAGAACAAGAACAATCAATGTCTGCGTGAGGCTGACAACATTAGATGTTCTTTAGTGTAATGCAGATCAGTACTCTCAGGGGAGTAAATGCTCCTCCAGTTGAACGTCATCAGAATGATCGAGGAAAATGTGACCCATGTTTACTTTTATATATTCAAATATAATGCTAGATGTTGGTACACTGAATGCAGTCACAAAATAGGGAATATTACTTACTTGGATCAGACAGGATGGAGTCTGTCTTGGGTAGAAACTGGTCACAGCGGATTCCCTGGTAACCTTCTCTACACCTAGTGGAGAAAAAGAGGAAATAAATGACCAGTCAGTGAGGCCGGTAGATTTGCTGAGGAACCAATGCAACTATATATAAAACTGATGCAAATGCAAATGAGTTGCACATAAACAGCCTCCTGTGGGTACAGTAAGGCTTAGTCGTGGTGGAAGAGGGCAGAATTACAAAAAGTGCAAAGTAAGGTAAGCTAACAGGAAGAAATAAATGCTGTGATGATCTTTAGGGGCTGAAACCTGCACTAGTAAAGGAGACATCTGTCTTTTCAGCCAAGATCGCAAATTGCAGTAAGAAGGAGTATCCTGTCCCAATTAACTGAGACCTTCGGCCGTGTACAGCTAAATGAGGATCAGGTTCTTTACTTGGTCAGAGGCAATCTTTACAGAACACACCACCCACTAAATCAAAACCTAAAAGCAACCTTTATTAGATTTCCTTCATACTCTCAGCGCCTAAGCCTCAAGCCACTAAGAGGAAGCCATTATGGAGAGTGCTCAATTAATTGAACATATATTTCATTGTTTCTATATACTTTCAAGAAATATCAACTTTTGAGTTTGATTGGCACATTTGCGAAAGTGCCAATCAGGCAATGACGATTAAATCACCAATGAATTCTGAAATGTGCTCGGGCTGCTCTTCAGAAAATGTCCTACATAAAGGCAATGAATTGTGAGGATGTGTTTTTAAGTAATTTCAGCTCAATAAATACATCCTTATGAACATTTACAAGTGTCTCTATGGCTTACAGGGCAGAGATAGCATAGAGGCCACAATGTGGTGTAAAGCTTAATTGAGTGTGTCAGTTGGTTTGGATATTAAACTTTGGCCTCTGGCCATTTGTACCTTGCTTGCTGTTGTTTTTCTGTGTCCCTCTTGAGGAAAATTAAAGTCTCATACATGCATATAAAACAAAAGGCACTTTCACAACTATTCTGTTTCTTTTCTAACCAACCTGTGCCCCACTTTCTCACAATCATCCAAAGCTCTTCTCCTGTTGCTTTGTTTCATTGACACATCTGGAATGAATCTGTCTATATTCTGTTAAGATGAGAGCAGAGGAAATTTACATATCCCAGCAGTCCCTGCCTTTGGAAGCCATTGATGTCCACTCAGAGAAAACACCAAGCCTGTGTATCAAGATCAAGCTTACAAAAGATGTAGCTCTGTGCAGAATAGTAATGGCTACCCTCTTTTTGTCTTTCATCTACGGTGAGTGATTTTCAATTATCAAATGAGCTGCAGAAGGTGGGACAGATACACTCGTGATACGCTAAAAGAGCATCTTTACCGTCGGGATGTAAGAGAGCATATACGTTAGAACATATGGCCTGTGACTGAAATATTCAAGTTAAATACAAGAACCGTTACCATTACTTGAGTAAATGTACTTTGTCACTTTCCACCACTGCTGCAGCCTGGTATCAATTAGCATGCAGTGGTTAACTGACATTAGTCACATCACTCGTCATTTAACTGTAGTCTGAATGCAAATCAGATCTTAAAAAGCCAACTGCCGACATTGAGAGCAGGTCAGATTTCTGTTACGAAATGTAAAAATGCTGGTTGTCATAGTAACACAAGGGCCCATTTTTTTGTGCATTAAGTGTGTACAGTATTTTTTTTCACATTATATACATAAAGGCTTTAAAAACTTCATCACACCAGATCATTTTGATGACAGGCAATAATGGAATCAACCACGCTGTTAACTCAACCTCAACAATCTCATCATTAGTCAATGTGTCCGTATTGCTGTCTCCTATGTTTGTTGATCTCAGCTCTTACTGCTACTGTTGCTGTGCCAACTATGTGTAGTGTGTAGGAGCGAGAGAACAAAACAAACAAACAAACAAAGACAACCACAATCACCCTGATTTAAAGATACAACTGGAATCGCATTTCAAATCTAAAGCGATCGGTTTAAAGCAGCCGTTTGCGGTTCACACTTTAACACATCTTACTAATCAGATGTTTCCATTAAGGTTAAAAGTCTAACATGTCAACAGGTCACTTAAAAAACACAGATGGACTTGTCTCTGTGCTAATGTGTGGTTGTCAAAACATCTCTCCACGCCACGGTGACACGGTGACCTATAAGATGACCAAACTTTGCAGGGGAAAGACATAACTAAAGAATAGAGGCTGAAAGATGCAATATGTAAGACTTGTATGAGAATTTTTAGTTTCAATCAACAAAATGTGAAGGAATAACAGTTTTGTCTTACGTCTATATATTGCGTTAGATATCTACTGAAGTTAGCATGCTAACCAGCCGCCAGGCGTAGCTATCGCCTGTACCTCGAGAGGTGATAGTGAGTCACTGTAGTATCTTGTCTGCCCTCAGTCCAACATGAGAGGAAGAAGAAGCAGCACTTTGTCTTTCTAGGTTAGATTTATTCAAGCAAAGTTAGCTGAACATTAGCGCTGAATTGATATTGCTATAATACTTAGTCAAAGTCCGAGTTACTTGGTTTGCTAGCTAACAGAGCACTGATAATGCACTATTGATTTGGTGCTAACATAGCATAACATAATGGTGATATGCAGTCCCCAAGTAGTCTGGAGTGTGGATGGATTTTCCACTGCTTACATACGGCACCTTTAACATGGTGACAAGAGTGTGTGTGTAATGCTCATAAGGGAGAACTGTAGAAGTGAGAAGGAGCATACAGCAGCGATTAAAATCAGGCAAAAAAACTCGGAGGCCACAGAGAACACAATACAATAAAAACATGTACAAATCAGCATGCATATACCCTGTCGTGTGGCCATGAGTGCCACCAAAACATCCTTTATCATGTCTAGTACTTTACTTTGTATAAAGTTACTGTATCCCACAAACTCCACCTTCCCTCTGCCTTTTCTGTTCCCAGCAGAGACCAAAACACATCGAAGTGTAGCTTTAAAAAGCTTGGAGGAGTGAACCTAAGAATGGTTGAGAGTGTCAGAGGGTTTTGAAGAGTTGCATGCCTTTTAATTAGCACCACAGTCATTAATTAAAAGAAAACAGGAGTAGATTGCATGTGCATGTACTGTATGTGTGAGCACGCATACGTGTGAATCTCTCACATATATAGAAAGCAGCGAAGAGCAGGAGATAAATATAAACATGCCACCTGGAGGATGATGAATTTCTGCAAAGTGAAGTGTAAGAACACTGTTGTCCTTGCCCAAAGACACACATGCATATGCATAAGCATGTTAAGGGGAAATATCGCATCCTATTTAAACAGTTCAAAAGTTCTCAATGCAGAGTACTGTGTGAAGGTTTTAGGCACTTTACATGTTTCTAGATTCTTCATAGTGCAATACCATCAGAAAGACGCCTGATCAGACCCAAAATTATTCTGCAGCCTACAGCCGGAGTCATAAAGAAATATTTTCAGCAACAAGAAGAAGAATATGGTTCGGTCCCAGAGAGCCCGATCTCAACATCACAGAGTCAGTCTGGATCACATGAAGAGACAGAAGCAGCTGAGACGCCTAAATCCACACAAGAACTGAAGCAACTTCTCCAAGATACTTGAACAACCAACCTGCCAAGTACCTGAAACACTGCGAGCAGGTGAACTGAGGGGAACTGCTGCTGTTTTAAAGGCAAAGCTGCTCACACCAAGTACTTATTTTATTTAGATTTCTTCCGCTTACTGAACTTAGTAGGAAGTTAATTGATAAATAAAAAAATATTCATGGCATTACTTTTGAAAGCGACCTGACTTTACTTTTAGAGCCTAAAACTTTTGTACGGTACAGTATATGGGAAGACATGCTATTTTTTCCTCAGTGGTATAAACTAAATATTCCATCTGAAGTTTCTTTCATAAGTAATACAGCATACGCCCTGATTCTGGGTCTTTGAAAAGATCATGCTGAAACCGATGCTGTCAACTTTTCATTGACCTATAACTTGATGACATTTTAGTCAACATTTACATTTACTTTAATTTCGCTGGCTGTGTTTACACTTATACAATTGTTAAATAAGATGCGTGTCATGCATATTTCCAGGTCGATATTTATATTCGGCATATTCTTGCGGATCTACTGGAATATTTTTTGGATTATTTAGAGTACAAAAAAATAAAAAATCCTTATTTGTCTCAAAGGCCACAGAACGAACAGGCAGGAATCCGTGGCTTTTGACTTTCAGGGAGCATTTTTCACATACATTCACCAAGTTTTGGACCTTTGACCATGTTAAACATTGACATCTGATAATATGAATTTCACTCATAGGATTAGTTTCATTCATATACCAGTGAGGTAAACCTAATATCTAGTAATATAAATGTGTAGTCCTTTTGTTTCTATATTTTAAATTTGCTATTTTGGTCTACTCTGTATAGTGCAAATATGTGCTTAGTATTGGGCTGTACAACTGACTTGACCTAACCTAATATCCAAACTGAAGTTGATTTCATGACTAATGTAAACAACTAAAAGTTTTGTTTTTCTCTCTTTTTTCAGGATAGTAACAGTTATATTTACTCCTTAAAGCTCAACAGACCGACTACAGCAACTCTACTAGTGCAATTGGGGATTAAAAGTGCCTTGCTCCAGGGCACCTTACGTATTACCCTGCACATCCAGGATTTAGAACTGCAAGCATGCTTATCTCCACTATAGGCTTCAAATTATACATGCTGCTAATATGTAGCTAACATTAACGGCACAGTTTTAAAGTAACGTTAACAGCCTGGTTAAACTTCTCCACGTCCAGAGTATTATTGGGTATGCTGCTCTTTCCCAGAGTGACATCAAAGTATACAACACATCAAGCCAAGATGGGGTGCTGCCCTCATGTTGAATGTCATTCCAGCCCATCGGTATATGCCGCAGCGCTGTGCTGCACTGTTATTTGAACAAAGTGTACGATCCAGAAACTGAAAACAAAGAAATTAAGATAGATTTTTGAAATGTTCTTCTCTGTAACCCAATTGTTATACTGTTCTTTCTGTTTTGGTACGAGGCAGTGAACATCGATCATGTCCACTGATTTCCCCCTCAGATACTAAAGATGTGATACAAATAGAATAATGAGGCAATTTGCAGTGTCAAACATCAAAAGAAATATTAGAAAGCCAAACAACTGCTTCTCTCTCCTTGACAGGGCGGCCATTTAGACCAATTTAATACAGTGCAGCCACACAGCATTGTGAGGGCTCAACGGTCTATTAAGAGAAAATATGCCACAGTGCATTGGTCAGACTGGTGACAGGTTGGTTCAATGATCCTCACATCGCGGGCCATTTTCTTGGCATGAAATTCATTTTTGAGCAAAATGGCTGATACACTCACAGTAAACTGGCCAACAAATAACAGGAAATAGCTGAGAAAAAGTGTTGTTTCAGTCACGGTTGGCGCCTCACCTTACAACAATGTGCTAAGTGAGGATTTCAGAGGGTAAAAAATCACCACAAAACTCATACATCCTTTACTTAATTTGGAACAAATTAAGCTTCAACATTTTTTGCATAATGCTTAATTATACATGGCTCCATTTTAACCCAAATGTTGCCATTAAAGGGAGGCAGACACGGCTCTCTACTCAAGGGAAAGGTTCAGGGTTTTTTATAGCTTTGGGAGTAAACATTCTCAGCAAGGGACTGTGCAAGTCAATTAACCAACCTGAGTTTTATCTTTGAGGTTTCTTGATTCAATAAGACACTATCGTGGCTACATTAACTCAAGAAGTCTGCTTATGATGAAAAACAAAACATAGCCCCGTGCATGACAGAAGAAAAGCAAGAGTAGCTTTTATTGTGCTCTTTGAAAATTAAGTTTTATGCCAAGATAATAAAGATTTTAAAAACAGTTTGTTACTGTGGAAATCGAATGAAGCCTTATCGTTTGATGTATCAATTCCTAATATAATCTGATATGTCTGCTCAGATTTAATAGGAATTTGCCGTTCGGAGGTTTGTATAATCAGACCTGCAGACAAGGAAATACAATTGACAGCCCAGACTTCAAAGGAGGCCCGAGATGATTACTTTTCTACTTTAATGACATTACATATCCCTTATCCGTGTGTGTGTTTCCATTCATTCCTCACTTTCTTGATGGGACAGAAAATTGAAATGAAAATCTAGCTTCGCCGGATATCAAGGGAAGTCTTATTTCTCCCAGACGAGGTTATTGATATGCATCTGGAGCGCCATGTCTGTACCAGGCAGTTTATGAGAAGCAAAAAATAGGTGTGGGGCGAGCTATCTTGAAAGCGACTGTGAATATGCATGTCCATATGTGTCTTTTTGTGCGCATGTGTGATGAGGAACACAGTACCAACATGAGTGAAATAAACAACATGATAGGGCTTTATAAGCTGTTTCTCATTGGGATTTTTTAAAATTGTAATTAGGAGTTATTTTTCTAATCATATTTATTTTTATTATTTGCTTTCCCGTGTCTTTTTTTTTTACATGCGGCAAACCAAAAAAAAAAGAGCTCTACTGAACTGTTACTGCACCCTTTCACCCCTCACTTGCTGGACAACTGACAAACAAGACAAAGACAGATTAGCATGACAGATTAGTCATTAGTCTTACTTGATACATTTAGATGCCCTATTTAAAGTCCAGGTGGATTTTTTATTGGATATGTGGTACACCCCAAAATTTGTGCTTACCATATTCAATTTAATTAGCTGGACAGTCATGTTCTTCTATTTCCAGGGCATATTATTATCCCCAGTAATATAGTTGACAATCTTCATAAGTATTGTGAAGAGAAATAGTAAATATTAGCAGCACCCAGGTGGTGGCACTGAATGCAATGTACACATGGACTCGGGTACAAGGGAAATGGAAGTAATATAAGTTAATTTAGTAAATATAATAATATAGTGAAAGTGAACATGGAAAAGAAACACACTGTGACTGTGACGGATTAAGAATGAAGTGGGCGACACAGAACGATCCGGCTTGAAGACGCAGATGACAAAAGCCTTAAAGGTTTTAGTGTTGTTTGCTGGGATGGATATGTACAGCAGCATGTTATCCACTTACTAAGAAAGCTCTAATAAGAGGTGTCGCTGAGTCTCACACAGAATGGATGCAAGGAGATTTAAAGAGGTAATAATAATGGGGTGAGAGACGGCTATCTGGCGATGTTTGACGAAGTAGTTAATGAGAAGTATGAGACTAAATCTGATTTTGATTGGGAGGGCTTGCCTGACAGATTTGTTCTTGGAGCACCTGTGGTACCCAGTAAGAACATACCCAGTATGTTCCCAAACCTTTGCAGTGTACAAATTGTTGAAGGTTTGGTCATAGTTTGTTTGCATGTTTGAGTGATTTTGTCACATGTGCTAAACATGGGGAGAATGATTGTGAAGGGAAAATAATATGAGGCATAAATAGGGTTAGATCTAAGAAGAGACTTAAGCTTGAGGAAGTGGGTAAGATATTTTATGATGACAAATAAGTCAGGAAGCATGCCGAGCCTTGTTTTTGTAAGGATCAGGTGAAGTGTTTGGCCTTTTTGGCAATGATAATTAACTATACCGCTGGAGTAGAAAGAATATTTGAGAAAATTGACATAATTGCAGACACGCCAGGGAGATTTCTGAGGACTGTGGGAGTCTGTGGAGAAGGTGTGCAGCAGCTGTTGAGAGAAGCTTTGAGGCTCTCTCAAACACCTTAAAAAAATACAGCATTTATAGCAGAGCGGGGAAATAGGTAGAAAGGTTATTATTATTTTATTTAGTGGATTTTAGTTTAAATCCAGAAGATGGTGGCAGTGCAACATTTTGGATGCTTACCACCACTAAAAGAACAACAACTTTGGCTTTGGAGCAGTTGGGTGGTCTCGGGGGGGAAACGGTCGCCCACACCACAGATTCAATCTGGGTGATGAACTGAACACTTAGTGTCTTCATTGCTACTGGATTATATCTGTTTCTGGCAAAATTCAAAAACTGAATACCTGAGTATAGTCTGGCAGGCAGGTCACTAGGCTTTAGGTTTATTTACTTTATTTGAGCTCCTACATAACAGTGTAAGTTAAAATTAGTTTATCATTACTGTAAGTGCTAATATTGTAATGTAAGCAGTTTAAAAAGTAGAAAAAAATATTGTGATATTTAGTTATGGCCTCATGGTTTTACATTGAAAATGTTCTGTATTTCTTTATGAGTGATAGTTGTGTTCACATTAAGTACGCAAGTCCAGAATCATTCCAGACTAGACGCTGCTTGCTTTAAGTACAGTTGAGTATATACAGTTGAGCACTACATGGTTACAGTCGCCCTGATTCATGGGCGATAATGTAGAATGTTGCTTGAAATAGAAAACTGTAAGAGGTATACCAGAGATGTGAAATAGCTAAAGGTGTAAATACATTCTGTGAGATATTATGAAATAATTGGATTCATGGATGTTTTATGCATTCAAGTCACATTTATGAATTGAAACAGAGACTGACGCTCAGAGAAATGTTATGGATTAAGTATTTTATGATGAAATGAACATTCTGCGTCTTCACGTGTAATTTTATATCTGAACATGCTGGATGGTGTTTTTCCACTGTTCCTTGTAATAAACTACTTTTAACTTTGCATTCCCAAAGTGTCCATGCAATGGTAACAAGGATTCAAGAATAAATAAATCACATCTCGGAGCTCTATTTCTAATAAACACGAGGAACATATTTGCTGCTGAGGATGCTTTTATGTTGTGGTTTAATTGTGGTCTAATATGATTCTAGTTTCATTTCTGCAAATGGCATCTTTGCGGTTATAATTACCGCAATAGCTTTTCGACTTTCAAGGTGAAGAAGAAAATGTTCCTTTTGTAGGCAATTTCAGACTCAGTCAAATTTGATCTCAGTGCTGTGAGCTTCTGTTCTGTCAAAGTGAAAGACTGATGGCATCTGAATTAGATGTAAATCAAAACTTAAACCAGGCGTATGTTTATATAAACCCAAGTCAAGTCCGGTGTTAGCTAGGGATAAATTGTAAGCATTTTAAGTCATGTTCTGGGAAAGTCAAGCAGTTTGAATTTCATCCCATTAATGTATCTCTGAGTTCACAATCAGCTCCAACATTCCCTTTGTTTCCATTTGTTTTCTGTGCATCTGAGCTTCTTTGGTTTTTAAATAAAACATGTCTCCCACTGAATTTTGCAAACATGCCATGGTGTCTGAATGTGCTCCCTCCTCTCCATCTCACCACGAGTCCTCATGAAACCTCACCTCCATCTTGCAACTCTTTCAGCGGAGGCAGGAAGTTACTCAATAATTCACAACTCTGCCCGATTGCTGATCCCAAAAGTAAAAGAAAAACGCATCAATTTCCCAATGTATCTTACATTTGATCCTTTTTTACCACTCATCTTGTTACCTCAGTTCCCCTTTTTTTTCCACCCTATTCCTCCACCTCTACTTTATATATTATCAACTCTATCAACTCCAAAAAGAGAATAATGACAGAAAAAGACATTAGTGGAAGGCAGAGGAGGACGTGTGGCACCACATATATATTATAACCGTCTTCGTATGCATCCGACAGCCATAAAGAGAGTGAAACTGGATTTTTTTTAGTCCTACATTAGCTCACCCAGCATCTCTCAAATAATCATTAGAAGCAAACAGCAGAAATGACGAGACACATGAGAGACAACAAACAATTGTCTGTGATTTCCTCCCCACCAGAAAATCACAGCATTGGTTGATTTGTTCAGAAAGCGTAACACAACCCGTACACGTTCTCCTGGCAAGCAAACCTCGTGTGATGATGGGCATAGTGAGTGTCCAGAGGATCCACTATCCACTGTGACTGTGCCAAGTTGAGCTCAAATAAGAAGCAAGCAACAACCTTTTCAGATCATCTTTCAAGCCTGCAGGATGGGAATATTTACTTTGAACATTTCGTTCAAGTATTCCAGTATTTCTTTCATCGCAGTCTTTCCCCAGTCAACCATGACTGCGATCATACCCTCACCTAATCTTGTAGTGACACGGCAGGAACGAGAAAGAGACAACAGCAAACAATGGAAAAACATAAGAGGAAGAAAAAGGGTGATTGTAGATTTACTCAGCAGGAGCAGGTGGATTGTTCTGGCTGCTTAGTAAAGTCCTCCTCTACACTTCAGCTCTTCTCTCCAGTTCAGCAGAAGTCACCTAAGTAGCTTTTATACTGTAGAAGACGATCATGTCACACTCTATAAATATATCCCTCTGTCTTATGCAGCGATCTTGATATGGGCTGAAAATACCATTAATGGTAAGATAACACTTAAATCCAAACCCTTATCTATCTTTTATTCTGCTCCCTCTTTCCATTTCTCTCCCCGTCTTTGACTTTATGAATATTAACACTTTATCACTTGGACCTCTTATCTCTGTTACTTAATAATTCGCTAAGTCACTCCTAAGTCACTTTGATTAGATTAGTTTGTTCATTCTATCTACATTGAGATTCAAGGAATATCTCTTCATTGCATCTGGATGTTAAAGGGGGCACAGAGATTGTTTAAATTAGCCGTTATCTGTCAGTGACACGCAACAAGTTTTTATCTCCACCTACTCAGCAACAGCTGCCTGTACTGTATGTAGGTTTTCATATTTAATGTAATATCCAAGGAGGAGAATGGAGGTGTTTCTGTGTCCACACGTCTATTCAAAGTAAGTTCTTCAGTCCTTAAAGTCGCCCTCCAGTCAAAAATGTGTTTTCCTTCTTGTTATTTCACTGAGTTTCACTGTGCAGCATGATGTATGTGCAGAGTTTGACACTCCAAGGCTCTTTTCACATTCAACCCGCTGAAAGGGAAGTTTCTCCATGCTGAGTTTAAGACATGTAATCACAGTCAGGATTTGACTTCCAGTGCTTCTCCAGAACACTGAGAATATACTTTTCTGTGAAGTAGGAGACATCTTATGTCCAGCAATTACATGTTTGAAATATTTTCAATATTCTTAATAAGGTTATTAAACTTTTGTTTCATACCAGACACAATTTATTATTCAATGCACATGATTTTTATATGTTTTACATGTCTAAAGGAGATCTTTGAGGAATATTTAAAAATCCCCTCATGACATGTTTTTTTTGTCTCTCTGTGAGATGTGTTTTTCCCCTCCAAAAAAACAAACAAAAAAAAAAACCATAAACCAAAACACTTAAAAAAAAAATATTAAAAAAAAGAGTCACTGAAAGGGTTCACCCCTGCTATTTGTGTACACGGCTCATTCTGCTGCACAGTTGTTTAAGTCTACCACCAAAATAAAGCACATTCAAAATGACTTTTAGATGGTTTTCCTTTTTTTTTTTTTTTTAAGTCTATTTGACGTTACCGCCTTAAGTTTAATCTTTGATGTTTGTGTACAGACACCATGTTTACCTCAATTTTGCTGTAAAGTATAATTTATTTTTCATGTGCTTCTGTTCCTGTTATAATTTGAAATAATGAGCCTTTCGGTTGTACTTGTTTTTTTGACTGATATGCTGTAGTGCCCTTTGGCAGTTTAAACAAAGGACAGAGTGACGTATCACAGGGGTGGCAACTTTATCGCATCCTAATTTCAGAAATTATACCAAAACATCTGAATGCAAGGAAGAGGATTTATGCAGAAGAGCATGTGGTCTGTGTAGAAGAACAATAGACTCATGAAAGCTTTGACCTTTGGACTAAATTAAGTGGCAGAAAAGTCAGTCAGAGTAATCAGATAATTGAACTCACCCCTTTTGGCTTCTATTTCAGATGATTCTGTGTCCTTTCGGAAAAGTGTCACATGCATGCTGCTGATCCCATTAGAGGGTACAACGAAGAAGGCATTTTTCAAGGATAATACTTCACAAAGGAATTTTAAGTTATAACCTTCTAGGAATTGGCAGCCACTTCATCTCCCAAATGCTGATGTTGGGATCTGAGTGCTTATGCATGTAAAATGTAATTTCACTGCTGAAATAATGTGCCATCGCTCATAGGAAACATCAGTCTCATACCGAAAGCAGCCGCAAAGAGTGTTGAGATAAGAAAGAAATGCATTGGAAAATGTTTATGTGTATGATTATTATTATATTCACTGAACATACAAAACTACGCACACTGATGTGGTGATCATTTTGTCACACGGGAGGATAAGGAACACTTTTTTTGGATGCAGACTGTTACATACATACATACTGCTGCTACAGTGCAAAGTTACTCTCTTCTCTTTGGTTTACAAATCGACAAACAAAAAAAAATCGCACTAACAAGCCACAGGATCCATTTTGTCATTATTTCTGACCTGAAGTACTCGAGTGTACAACCAGCTGGATTCAAAAAACCTCATAACTAGGAAGAAGCTGCTTACACGGAGCTCTTGAAAGCAGCATTACACACACTGCCAATTATATTTTAGAGGGAGTGAAGTAGTCCACATGGAACACAAGACATGGCAAAAAAATAAAATAAATAAATAAATGCTGGCAAGACAAACAACGGTTCCTATCAGAAACAGGTGTGGATAACTGTCCTCTGTCAAACGGTATAAACTGCACTCGGAGAAGATGAGATGTATGATGACTTTAAAGGACAGTTCCACAATTATTCAAGTCTTTCTTCGAGGCTACAAAACGTCTTTTTTGCCAATAATAGTATCACATTTTCTTAAACATTTTGAACCTATTCTTTAATATTTGTTTCTTTTGAAACTAGTAACATACATGTACAACTACATTTTTGACGGTCACAATAGTTTTTGTTATTTCTTTTTCTTGAGGATGTGTTTTTGATATCTTGCATCCAAGGCTTGGAAAACTCCACAACGATTGCTGCAATGGATATGATCAATCATAACAAAAACATCTGTTTTTAAATTCTGAAGAATTTCAGCTTAATCAAAACACAACCTGAGGCTTTAGACATGGATTATACAACAGTGCACTACCAATTTTCTGATGATTTCCATGGATGATTAAGGACTCTGACATACACAGTGTCCTAAGCCTGAGAGATGCATGTCAAATTCATGATAAAAACATTTTTTTATCCCAGCAAATGTCTATCCAGTTCCTGAGCTATCACACTTTACAGCTACTCATTTGGCTTTAGTCATACTCAACAGCAAACATGGAAATACAAGAAGAAATATCCATCTGAGAGCTAAAACCTTAGTTTCATTCAACCAAACATAAAACAACTTGGATGCAAATCAGCCCAATGCAAAATTTGGAGTAAGGAGTGATGCAAAGCAAATATACCAGTTTAAAGACGTTATAGTATAAAATTTAGGTGAATGTTATTTATATAATGTTATCAGATAACAGATGATCACAAAAGTAAATTTGGCAGGCTCAACAGAATGTGCTTTGCATTAATTCATATCTAAAGCAATGACCTTTTCTCTATTGCTGCCCTCCAAGTGAACTCTGAAACAAAGCAGGGTTACTTTCATAGACACAGTCACGTTTGATAAAAGTGTCAAGTATATCCTCAGCAGGAAAGACTCAGAGGTATTTAACAGTAAAGCAGCGTTCGGGTATGGGGCCCTATCTGAAATGAAGCCTGATGGCTCTATTGTGCTGCAGACAACTGAGGGATATGAGCTGGAAAAATTCAATATTTGAGTAATTCAACGTTTTATCCAAATTATAGTGCATAACCAAGTGTTTGACTTCACATATTGAGACTGCTGCGGAAAAAGAAAGAAATCACAATGAATGAATGAAAAAATAGAATCCTATGCGTTGATTGTTTGTATGTAGTCGACATATGATTCATGTCCTACAGTGGTGGCTGTGGTTCGGTATAGAGTACAACAGAATATTGAAAAAAAAACTTGAATTTTTGTGCATTTGGTGTAACCAAAATCACTGCCTTGTTCACTCTGACTATTTCCTCTGCATATAGTGAGTAGTTAAATGAGATTTTGGATAATTGAATCGTGATTTTGAGAAAATCACTGGCAGGTGTTGTGTTGCATTAACTGTAATTTACAAGTCTTGCATTCTGAGGTCTTTAGCAGAGTGGTGTACGTCATAAACACTAACCCTAACATTCACTGCCGGATTTGTTAGGACACCAGTGCACATGAAAATTGGACATTTACAAAATTAAATATTGTGCATCAGGATGCAAACAGGAAAAGATTGTGGACAAAGCCAACCTCATATGTTGCATTAGACATTAGATGCTCACATCTCACAATGTGCTTTGGACATTGGACTTCATGGTGTCACATTATTGGTCCTGAAGAGGGAATAACTGAAGTCAAGGCTTTACACAAAAGCTCTCAAGTCAAGGAGCTGTTGATTCTCTTGAACACATGACATAAGAAGTCACAGTAATTTAATCTGAACAAAATTCAACTAGTCTTATATGGAAAAAGAACAAGAAAATGATGAACAGTCAACAACCACTCAATACACAATATTATGACGAAAAATTGATAATGTTTCTAATAGGTGGAACTCTTTTTTTTCATCCTCATCAACTGTAAAACTGGACAAAAATACAATAAACTTTACAAAAGATTAAGTGGAAGAAAACGGCTGCAACAACAAAAGCAAAAAGTGAACCTCCCAAAGAGCTGTTGTCAACAGCATTCTTTAGAGCGATGGGGGGGAAAAAAAGGAGAGGAGTTTTGTTGTTATGAGGACAAGAAGGAAGAGAGAAGCAAGAGGAAATAATTACTACATTACAGGAGAAACCGTTCACACATGACTTCCGTTGTGCCGCAGGACCGGCAACATGTAGCGGCTTATGTGACCCAGAAAGACCTGAAAAATGCACACTGCCTACAGATTCATCATTTTTGGAAAAGAGGAAAGAGATGAGAGCGATGCTGCCACTGCTCCCACCACATCTGGTTTTGTTTTTTTGTTTTTTTCTCAACCTCACCCCAGAGTCAGCAGACTGTTTTTTGTTGGTTTTTTTTCAAATAAACTTGAGGGAGAGAGAGAAATACACTTCAAACTAATGATAAATGTAAACGTGTTACTAAAAAACATGTCATGCCACATGTATATGACGACTTACATTATGGTGATCAGAAATGCATACGCCATTCCACGAACAAATAAAACTTGACTGAAGTCACCTTGCTAACCGGTATTGACGGGGAAGTTTTTCACTCTTTGAAAACACACATAGAGGTGAGAAGTTAATTTCTAGTTTCTACTGATGCAGTGCTCCTATAGGTCAGAAACCCATGTTTACATGTTAATATGTTAATATGCTGAGCTTTCTTTAAGCCAAGACACTAACTGACACACTAGCAGGAGAGCAGATCATCGTACTTTATGAATTAAGGAAATATTTGGAGGACTATCTTTGTACGTGCAGTATGTTTTCTCAGAAACTTTAACAGAGGCGTTGGCACCACAACTTTATGGTTACTGTTAAAGTGATGTATCATGCATATTTCCAGATCTATATTAATATTCTAGGGCTTTACTGAAATGTCTTTCCATGATTTCCAAGTTAACTCATACTGGTTCTTTGTGCAGCCCCTCAGTTCAGCTTTTGTCTGAAACAGGCCTTTTAAAGACGTTAAAAGACACATCAGGTGATTCACACCCAGATTTGACAATCTGCAAATAAATGGAAATAAGCGTCACAGAAATTGGAAACTGACATTCGAAATTGTGTGACATGTATTATTTTTATTTAGTCTGTTTATGGATAGGAGGATGCGTTTGCTATCACCATCGTACATCTAGAAATCCATCATACGCATTTGTAAATCCTGATTTTTTTGAGATGTACAGTATTTCTCTCCATAGAGGCTGGAGCAGTTTTCTCACTGCTCTGAAAGTGCAGCTCGGTGTATCATGTCAATTTGACAGGGCCATGTTTTACAGTGGAGAGACGCAGGAAAACACCACGGGGGGAAAGAGAGAAAGACAGAGAGAGAGAGAGAGAGGGGCGAAGGCAGAGCGGATATAGCAAAGCAGTACGTGCTATGAATAAGATAAGAATCCCTCCTGTAATTGTGTGTGTGTGTGCACATATGTAGATGTGTGAGCGTATGAGAGAGATAGAGAGAAGAGAGCAGAGGGATCAGCTGTAGTATTAATTAGGCAGGTGAGATGAGTGGACTGCAGCATCATTACACTGGCAATTAGAGTGCAGTCCATGTGCCATGGATGCCCTGGCTCCGGCGGAGAAAGACGGAGAGGGATGGAGAACTAGATGAGTAGTTGGTTCCTTATTTACTCGTTGGTGACTAGTAAATATGGAAAAGATTGAGAAAAGCAGGTGGGCGAGATTTAAAGGAAGAGGGGGATGTTATGTAGTAGCGAGTCATGAAAAGGATTTATTGCTAATCCCTCCCCTGATAGTCAGCTTCCATGATCTCCTCCACTGTGCCAGTCAATCACACAATATGTTTATAGAATAGAGTCGATGTGCCACATTTTCCTTGATATTTCTTTCCTTTCCGTGCATTGATGTCGTCTTACAGTTGGGTGATGGATGACTTAAACTCTTTTAAGGGAAATGGAAGGAGATCCAAGACTAGACCAAAGAATGATCCAACAAGCTGGTCCAACACAGACTGCATGATAAATATTTGCTGTGTCCATCTCGTTTAGAAAGATGAGCAAGCTGCAAACTGTAGATGTTAGACTATATATTCAAAGTCTCATTATTTGGGGTTTTTAAAGATTTTCATTGTTCTTGGTTCTTGCAGTTTGGGTGTGTGGCGATTTCTGTTCAAAATTGTTTAGGATTTTGAATCAAGTTGTGCTTATGATACCTTCTATTGCATTAAGATAACCAACAACAATTCTGTGCTATGGGAGCGATATTATGATAGTGATACTATGAATTCGATCACATATAAACACAGTTTTTGGCAAATGGTCATGATATAAACAGGATAATATCCTTTTGCATATACATTTTTATGACTATAAAGGATTCTGAAGCAGGAAAGGAGGCAAAGAAAAGCCTGACGCGACTGTGGATCATAAACCTCGTGAGGTATTATCCCATCTTTATTTTGGTTTTAGTGTCAGAGCATTTAAAGAGAGCGGAAACTCAGCCACTGCGGTCATTCCGATGGGAAAACTGTTGGTGGACTTGGAATGAGCTGTTTGTCAAGCATTCAGATGCATTTCAGTCAATCTGAAATGTGTTGTCAAGGTCTGAACAAGCTCTATTCCCTCAGGGTGGATCTTTGGTTGGCATGAACAGAGTGGTGCTGTGGTGTCTGAGCTGGTCGCGCAGCACAGTGAGTGGGACACAGAGCTGGAGGGAGCTGGCTCTGACTTTGGCTCTGTCACACCAAGGTCTCCACTCTAACTCCACTATAATGAGGCTGTCAGCGCGGTGTGAGCCATAGGAGATAGGCTGCCCCCCCAACAACCTAGTTTCACAGTCAAGGATGAGCAGCTGTGCGTGTGTGTGTGTGTGTGTGTGTGTGTGTTAATGGTGAAATTGTTGTTTGTTTGTTTGTTTTTTAGTATTTTCAGCTAACCTGTTGTCTTGACCTTTATCTGGATCAAGTGGTATCATATAAACACTTAGCTATATATAATGAAGCTATACAGACACACACTATTCTATCAGCATTTCTCATGGTATGTGTGATTGCAAAACTGTATACAAATGTCACCAATACACATGGTATTTGTGAGATCTTGCGTCCCGATCCTTCCAAAAAGTGGTAAAGCTGGAGAAATCCTTTGTGATTTTACCAATCAGAAAGTTTAATCTCCACAAACAAACTTCCTTGTTACAACAAAGGAAAGTACTTCCCAAGATAAGCTTCTCTTATGGGCCGTTTACATCTTATCAAAACTGACTCAATTCTAATCATACATCATCCAAACTTACCCCTATGGTTTATGTTTGAGTTTTATGTCAGCACGACATGGCGTGGAAGGAAGTACAGTCCTACCTTTTATCCTCTTCAAGTTTTGGAAAAAGGGGAAAACAACTCTTGACATTGGGGTCGCTGGTTTTGTGTGTGTGTGTGTGTGTGTTGTTTGCCTGGCCCGTACATGTGCTTGTGCTGTTGTGTTATGCTATAAAGCCTCCGTGATCCAGTGTTAACTGCTCTCATAAACAAGCACCTGCCAGATGTGAGCCTCTGCCCACAGAGGACTACTAGTGTCTGTCTGTGAGTGGAATCCATAACCAGACGTGTCCTCTGCTCGCTACATTCTTCTGTCAGATAAGGCAAAGTCTAAAGCCCGATACAAAGGACCTCATTCTAAAGCTCATGCTTTACTGTCCACGGCACGAATATTTCACTTGGGAGACAGACGTAAAGACAGGCGCATACACAGGCAGAGAGGGCCGAGTGCTGTTTGGTCTATGCCCTCTATACACAGTGAAGGCCATCATATGCTGGTTGAAAGTGGTGAAATGCTCCCTTTAAATGGTCATACAGCCAGAGTGTGCATTGTCCAGATATATACTGTACAGTATTTCTAAAAATTGAGAAAATAGCCAGCCACGCCCACTTTCTGCAGCAACAGACGGGTGTTCAAAAAGGTGTAAAGCTTCAATTTCTTCAGCAAATTCTGCCCTCTGCGTCCGTGTTCACTTGGCTTGACTGCACCCATCACCTCTGTCTTTTATAGAAGCGAGGCAGCAGTAGCAGCAGCGCATTCTCACACCTCAGTTATTGTTTCTCCAACACAGTGGACATGTTTTCTGTATTAACTAATAACTACTCTCTAAACACTGTGTCTGACTTATATACTGCACTTTAAAATGACAACTGGGACACGTGACAGTATGAAGTGAAGAGGGATGACGTGGAGCACCTCACCTCACACGTACATATGTTACCACACACACATTCATAGCTGTCACATGTAAAGACTTGAACAATACATATACATACATTCACAATATGACCTATTCAACATGGTGTGTACTCTACTGAATGCCATAGATGTTACCATGACTATGAAGGTGCATTAATTTGCTAATTCGGTCTCCAGCAGTCTCCCAGGTACACGTGCCTCAGGTGCTACACGCCGTCATGACAACATATCCAGTTAAACACTATCCTTGTATTGTTTTTGCAGCTTCTGTGAGCTGTTTATGAAATGTTCACAGCTATTTATGACCCTTTTGAAAAGCAAGTCACGGCTAATTTAAGGCAGAACGCCCCACGCTCATTGGTTGTAAATGTGTTATTGTGGTATGCATGGAGAAATATTCTAATATAATAGGCTGGTTGGTGGACGGGAGCCAGGGTTGCATGGTGGCTGGGTAAAGTATTTTGGCGGAGCAAATTAGCTTCTCTGTCACACACCAGCCAAGGAGGTTGTGTTTGAAAAGGCCTGGTGTGTGTGTGTGTTTGCTGCTGTTATGAAACACACACACACACACAGACACAGTGCACTGGGGTGAGTTAGTGATCTAAGTCTAGTGAGAGATGGAGCATCCTTGATTCTTGGCAGCGAGATGGATTTTGGTGTCTACGTGTGTGTGTGTGAGTTGGACAAAGACAGATGAGTGAGGGGAAGAAATGAGAGAGAGAGTGAAATATGGTACAAGACCAATATTCTCTGGTCCAGCTTTTTTTTTCTTTTTTTTTTTGAGTGATTGGCACTAAGTGGCATTTCCCAGTGGGTCAATAGACTGGCACTCATCAGCCTCTATCCAGGCCTCAGGACCTACGTGACACAGTTTACTCTGTGTCGATAACCCATCTAGTGTCTAGTGGCAGTCTCACAGTTTCAACTCAGCACCAAGAGAAAAGAGAGAGGACTCAGTTTTGGATTCACATTGTCTGCAGGTTTAATTATCACTGACACTGCAGTCATTACTGTTGCGGAAAGCCAGCATAAACTTAACGAGGATTTTCTCTTCTAAATTTCTCGATGCCCAAATCAACTTATGACCCAGTCTGCTGGTAATTGGGCTGCTTATCAACGCTGATGTCACATCAAGGTGCTTCCAAGTTCTAATGGATGCTAACATTCATTAACTGGAGGGAAAATAATCTTTTTTTAATTGCAAACATGGTGGAAGAAATGTGTGTGTGTGAGTGTAGCAGTCGTTTATTTTTAAGTATTAAAACAGTAATGACTTGAATTCCGGAGGATTTGAAGTCACATGTGTAGCAAGTAAAAGCCAAGACTGACCACTAACACATACATAATATGGTGAATGAGAATATGTACAGCATAATCCTACACAAAGAACATGTGAAAATATAATCATTCCTCACAGAAAGTGACGATTAGCATGCTGGCTCTATTGAGACTGTGCAGTGCTAAGTGGCATGTTGACTGCTATCAAAAGGCTCATTAAAAAACTTCACGCCAGTCTTTCTCTCTGCCTGCCTGTTGTTGAAGGTGAGAGCAGCGTGACAGTTAGTTACCCGGAAAACTACCGATCCACACACACACACACCTCCCACCTTCTCAAACTTTCTCTTGACTCTTAACCTCGGGGCCTGCACAATTACATACAACTCCTCCTCTAAAAAAACCCGGTGTTTGTAGCAGAACATCAAGGCCACAGCCAACACTGCTTTATTTCATTTTATTTTTCAGTCTGTCCCTGTATCTTATAAAACCAATTATTGCAGTCATTTGTGTCATCGAGAGATGGGAAAGAAAATAAATGAGATGAGATGAGATGAGATTCAACTTTATTGTCATTGTGCAGAGTACGAGTACAGAGACAACGAAATGCAGTTAGCATCCATCCAGAAGTGCAAAAACAGCAGAAAGTGCAGAGTATGTGCAAATGAACAATATAAATATAAATAGTGGTATGAAGAGCAGGTATTGGAAGTACACTAGATGAGTGAGTGCAATGTGTCAGTGAAACAGTAAGAAAAATACACTATAGCGATAAGTACACTAGATGAGTATGATTACACTATTTACAAATGAATATACTATTTTACAGTATTTTACACTATATTTACATTGGGTAAGTTAAAGCAGAATGAATACACTAATAAATAGAAAACACTTTAAGAGTGTACTATAGAGAGGTATTATATGGAATGAATGTACATTATAGACAGAATAAATAGTTGTATAAATAGGGGTGGGGTGAGTCCTGCTATCACCGTGGTTTAGAGTTCAACAGTGTGATAGCAGCAGGGAAGAAGCTGTTCCTAAACCTGCTGGTCCGGGAACGGAGAGACCTGAAGCGTCTGCCGGAGGGAAGGGGGGTAAACAGTCTGTGGTTGGGGTGGGAAGTGTCTTTGGTGATGCAGTGAGCCTTCCGCAGGCGTCGCTTGCACTGTATAGTGTCTATGGTGGGGAGTGAGGAACCGGTGATGCGTTGGGCAGTTTTCACCACCCTCTGCAGTGATTTCCGGTCCGCGACAGAGCAGTTACCATACCACACTGTGATGCAGTTGGTGAGGATGCTCTCGATGGTACAGCGGTAAAAGTTCACCAGGATCTGGGGAGACAGGTTGATTTTCTTCAGTCTCCTCAGGAAGAACAGACGCTGGTGAGCCTTCTTGACCAGAGTGGAAGTGTTGAGGGTCCAAGTAAGATCCTCAGAGATGTGGACACCCAGGAATTTAAAACTGGAGACACGCTCCACCTCTGTCCCGTTGATGCAGACTGGAGTGTGCGTGTCAGGTTTAGTCTTCCTATAGTCCATGATGATCTCTTTGGTCTTCTTGGTGTTGAGTGTCAGGTTGTTGTCGGCACACCACGCCGCTAGGTGCTGGACCTCCTCCCTGTAGTCCGCCTCGTCGTTGTTGCGGATGAGGCCTATCACCGTTGTGTCGTCCGCAAACTTGATGATGGAGTTAGAGCCATGTACAGGTGTGCAGTCGAAGGTGAAGAGGGAGTAGAGGAGGGGGCTCAGCACACAGCCCTGTGGAACGCCAGTGCTCAGAGTGAGGGTAGAGGAGATGTGGCCGTCTAGTTTAACAGACTGGGGTCTGTTGGTCAGAAAGTCTAGTATCCAGTTGCACAGGGAGGTGTTGATTCCCAGGTCGCAGAGCTTGGACACCAGTTTAGAGGGGATGATTGTGTTGAATGCTGAACTAAAGTCAATGAACAGCATTCTAACGTAGGAGTTGTTATTGTCCAGGTGGGAAAGGGCGAGATGTAGAGCCGTGGAAATGGCATCCTCCGTGCTCCTGTTCTGACGGTAAGCGAATTGGAGGGGGTCCAGTGTGGGGGGGAGGCAAGATTTGAGCTGGGCCAGGACCAGCCGCTCGAAGCACTTCATGATGATGGGGGTAAGTGCAACAGGGCGGTAGTCGTTGAGGCTCGCTGCTGTGGAGTGTTTAGGCACCGGCACGATGGAGGTGGTCTTAAAACACGAGGGGACAGCTGCTTGGGCTAGAGACATGTTAAAGATGTTGGTCATGACTCCGGTCAGCTGTCCAGCACAGGCCCTGAGCACACGTCCTGGTATGCCATTGGGACCTGCAGCTTTTCGTGCATTAATCCGGCTTAGTGCAGCACACACATCAGTGGGGGAGAGTATGAGGGGCTGGTGGTCCGCAGGGAGCACAGCCTTGATGGCAACCTCCTGGTTGTCCCTGTCGAATCGAGCATAGAAGCTGTTGAGCTCTTCAGGGAGGGAGGCGTCACTGGTAGGGGGGCTGGAGTTGCTGGATTTGTAGTCTGTGATAGCCTGAATGCCTTGCCACATGCGTCGGGGGTCGGAGTTGCACTTAAAGTGCTCCTCGATCCTCAGCTTGTAGTCATGCTTGGCCTTCTTGATGCCCCTCTTCAGGTCAGCCCTGGATGAACTGTAGGCCAGTGCGTCACCTGATCTGAAAGCGGTGTCGCGTGCCTTCAGCAGAAGGCGGACCTCTTTATTCATCCACGGCTTCTGATTCGGGAATGTCGTGATCTGTTTGAAGGTGGTGATGCTGTTGATGGTGGAGTTGATAAAGTCCATTACTGAGGAGGCGTATGAGTTGATGTCTGTATGGGAGTCACAGGTAGCCTGAGTGGCAAACTCACTCCAGTCAGTGTTTTCAAACTGGTGTTGGAGCAGAGAGTCAGCGTCCACAGGCCAGACTTTGACTGTCCTCACTGTGGGTTTGATGCGTTTGATGAGGGGGGTGTACTTGGGGAACAGGAACAATGAGAGGTGGTCAGACTGTCCAAGATGGGGGAGGGGGACTGCTTTGTAGGCATCGGGCATGTTGGTGTAAACATGATCCAAAGTCTTGTTACCTCTTGTGGGGCAGGAGACATGTTGGTGAAATTTGGGGAGTACTGTCTTTAAGTTGGAGTGATTGAAATCACCCGCAATGATAAAGGCAGCCTCTGGGTGTTTTGTTTGTTGTTTGCTAATGGCTGTATGAAGGTCCTTCATAGCTAGCTTTGCATTAGCATCAGGGGGGATGTAGGCTGCAGTAACAACAGTGGATGTAAACTCTCTGGGCAGATAGAACGGTCTACACTTAACCATGATGTATTCCAGGTTAGCGGAGCAATGACTCTCGGTGATAGTAGTGTCCGCACACCATGCTTTGTTCACATAAATGCACAAACCTCCACCTCTGGTCTTACCGGAGTCATCTGTCGATCTGTCTGCCCGGAAAGTCTGCCGCCCGGGAAGCTGAATAGCGCTGTCCGGAACGCCGCTGTTGAGCCATGTTTCTGTTAAAATCATGACGTTGCAGTCCATAATCAGTTTGTTTGTGGTGATCCGCAGTCGTAACTCATCCATTTTGTTCACCAGGGACCGAACATTGGCGAGGAAGATGCTTGGTAGAGAGAGCCGGTAAGGGGTTAGCTTTAGCTTAGCCTTTAGCCCTCCGCGAGTCCCTCGCCTTTGTTTACGATCCCGACGCCGCCTACGAGCCCTTCCGGTCGGCAGGGCTGAGTCGGTGGGATCCACTGTTCTTTCGATCTCTGGGATGAGCCGTAGATCGCCGAAAAAGTTGCCAAGAAAGTTTGTTCTTAAGTCCAAAAGTTCCTGGCGGCTGTATGAGGTGTTTGCAAGACTGTTCTGAGTGAGCAGACTTGCAATAACTAGGCAAATCACTGTTAATTTGCAAAAACTGGAGAGACGCTGAGCCTCGCGTTGTGCACGCGCCGCCATCTTGGTCTAAACATATGCATGTTATAGATGTATGTTTATTATTTTTGAATATTAAGGTTTCTGTTATGCTTTTTTGTTCTTTTCAGTCTCAAACCCCTGGTTAACTGTACATAAGGCTGGCATTAAAACTTTATCGTAATGTAGGATGTACTGTATATAATCTGAGTTCGATTTAATCCCACTGACAAAAAAGATATACATAAATACATACTTTCTTTTTTAACAGAAATACCTATAATGTATTTTACTGTGCTCTTGATGTTAAAATTATGTCTTTGAAGCTCACTCGAAATGAAAGCTGCAGCCACTATTTGAGAATATACAACAATATAATTTTTATTGCAAAGATATTGGATTTTTTTCCCCCCAAGTCATAAGATTAGTTAATTTTGTTTACCTTTTTCACTTTTTGTTACCTTCAGGGGGTTACGTCCACTAAAGGTCTTACAGGGGATGACAAAAATATGTTTCCAGTGCCTATAGTAATAAATACCATAATTGTTTCCATGGAAACTAAAATGAGACTTCACCCTGTTCCTTTTTATAAAGGCGCATCTGTAACTACACTGCATGTACCAATGGTTGTGCTTGTGTGTTTATACCATTTCATTATTTCTTTCTTTCCATGGTCAACATTTGATGGCCAAAGATAATCAATAACACATAAGTCTATTAAAGTTTTTGTTGTCGTCGCATCCAAAGCCTGCAGCTCTGGAGTTTCTCCTGATTTTATTACATGTTGGATGTGCAGCAAGAACTATTGTGTGCTTGAGCTGCTGTTATTGCTAAGACGAGGTTATTTCTGTCTTCGAGAGCTCCCAATGTATTCACAGAGCATAGATCACTTAAGCCCTCTTAAGAAATTGCACTGCAAACCCTCTGCTACGTCCCCAATGGATCTTTCCCAGTGTCTTCCGTTTAATGAGCAAAAGCCATAAACAAAGCCAGTCGAGGATGTTTCAGCGGGAGGCACAACATGATACTGTAATTAGGAATTGTGGTTTCAAAAGAAGAGCAGGCATAATAGTGAAAACAAGAAATCTATTGTTGAATCTATACACATGCTTCTTTCTCTCTCAATATTTTGGTCTCTTTCTGGTTGTCTTTACTTTCCTCTCGTCTCTCTCTGTTTGTGTCTTTGCCTCCTTTGAAATAACCTCCATGGTTAATGATTTGCCATGACCTCAGTGATCTTTAATTGAATAATAAATGAGCAGATCTTATCACAGCCTCATCTCCAGCAGACTGAAGAACACACACACACAGACACACACACACACACACACACACACACACACAAACAAATACAAACACAATGCAAACACAATACAGACTCCAAGGACATACATGAACAAAATTCTGAGTTAGGAATGATTCTTGTAGAGTTTGATCTGCATATTGCTAGTGTTCTATACTGACAAATCATGTTGGACATCCAATTTACTGAACACTAATGACTTCGAAAGCACCACTAATCAATATATTTAATAGAAACAATAAATCACATGACTGCATGTCACTTACAATGAGCAATATGAAGCTTTGTAGACATTTAGCGAGTAGCTTGGTTAAAAAAGTGGACGATGAAACAGCTCAAGAGTCAAATATTTGCCTCAGATGTTGGTGGAGACCAAATCAGAGCTAAAAGGAGAATAGATATTGGACTTACATTCATCAAGAAGGACAGAAACATAACTCATAACTCACTTTGTTGCATGGCATCTGCTGAATATGTAAATATCATCTCACTATTGACAACTTCATAAGGCAATAACAGGGGTGTGTGTCTAAGAAGTCTCTATATACAATGAGACTCCATCTAAAAAGAACAGTTGTGCTGGTTTTGAATAGACCTGAGGACAGTTAGTGAGCAGAAATAACTGTGGCCTGGACCAGCACTTGGACACAAGGACTTGTGGGAAGGA